>BQUP01000003.1:809016-1287703 GCA_022835595.1 Cystobasidium ongulense
CATCGAACATGTACACTTTTGCTACTCAAGCCCAAGCTCACCTCGCACAAGACTACGTATATGCCAAAACCAACATTTTTGTTATCTTTGTGCTCGGGCACGCGTTCGTGACGTTGAAGTGAAAACTGAGTCCGAACTAATTGCTGGTTGCAAACTACAATCCATACACTTCCTTGCGGCCTTTGTGTCCTTGGAGAATTTCTGTCCGCCGAGAGGCGCATGTTCGAATCTCATTCGTTATGTTTTGCTGGAATTGTCTGGAAACAGACGGTTCTTTTTGCATGTGCGGAATATCCATGATACGTTGGAAATAGCTAGGGAGGTCCTAATCCTCGCACTTCTGCTTCGAACCACCCAATCTGCTTGTGGTCATGCCAGGCATACATGACCAGCCTGCTCCGACCGTCTACCACGTCCCACAGCTGCCTTTGGACGAAGATGCCGCCACGCACATCACCGACCTGTTCGCTCGCGGAGGAGATCACACTACAGTCTTGCTCGCGCAGGGAGCCCAATACAACCTGTACAGCTTGATAGTGCTCAAAGGCCACTGCCAGGAACTAGCCACAGAAGGATACCCGGAGGAGAATACCCTCAAAGCTAGACTGTTTACGCGTGGCAAGGATGAAGCGGGCGCTCTTCGCGGAGTGAACAAGCATTATCAGGCTGTTCGCAACGTGTGAGTCGCAGCCCGGTGTCACTATCTTTCATTTGTTACGCATCTACTAATCCCTCTCCATCTCTATAGCGCTATTCATGGCTGCCGCATCGACTATGGATGGCTCAAAGGTGGTGCAGCTCTCGTAGCTCTCGGCGACTGGGACGCAGTAGGGCCTGCGGTGGAGAACTGCGTTCTCGCAGATCCAAGAGGCTGGAGCTGCTGTCACCTGATTGATGGTGCCAAAGGAACGAGAGCTGTCAACAACCGTGAGCCATCATCCTATCGACTTCCAATGCACTTGTACTTATGTAGTACCATACACTTCCTCTACCTTGACACACAGTGATCGGTCCCGCAGGTCAGCCTCCACCTCATGGCCCATGGGCAGATGGTCTGTCAGTCGCTTGCCGAGACGGTATCATCGTATGTCACCAACAGCTCGCCATAATGTCTAAAATTTGATATCGATCTGATCCGACTTGAGTCTGTAGGCCAACAACACTATCATAGACGCGACAGATGGAGCCATTGTGCTAGTAAGTTGGGTGCTTGGAAGACGTATTCGTGAACCCGAGCTGATGTATTGCATAGTTCTGTGCTCCGGGAACGCTTGTCACTTGCAATACTATAATCGCACGGACGAGAAATCTGCTAGGTGGTATCAATCAGTACGTATCACGATTTACTATTTCTAACCGGACGCATGCTGTCTGCATCGAGCTGATATTCCCCTTGTACTTTTGTACAGAGTTGACATAGGTCCGTTTAAAGGCGATTACACGGGCACACGTGTCATCAATAATCGAATAATATCAGAAGGAGCATTTATTCATTTGGCAATGTAGGCGAATACGACCCTGACAGCATCACCCAACATGTGCTGATGAGTCCTATCCAGGGGAATTGGTTCAACCACTTGGAGTGACTGTCACGATTTGCAAGTCTACGGTGGATCTGTTCTTGGCAAGTGTGTACATACTGTTCGCTACACGCACACCATTAAGTGATAAATGTAGCTGAATTTTCCTTCCATGCAGCATCATTGGCCCAGGATCTTTCGGCTATGGTATAGCAGCAGCAGGCTGTCGAGACTATACAATTCTCCAAAATCGGATAGCACCTAATACGACCTTTTCGGGCAATATGGAGGTCATTCCTAAAGTATCTCCACCCACACCGTTCTTACGAATTGACGATGGCTGGGCAGAAGGTACATTTCAAGATGGATTTGTCGAAGGACCAGTAAGATATCTCATAGGAATCAAGGAGGGTCTCAGTAAAACACTGCAGTATCATGCTGCAGCGGCGCAAATTGAAGGAGGATCGGTTATTGAGTTACAGAATGTGCGAATCGAGTTAGCGAAAGAAGGCCCGCTTAGGGTCTGGGATCGACAAACTGGCGGCCTGCTGTGGTCCAGCTCTGGTCCTCATGCTGCATTAGCATCGTCAACAGACGCACCTTGCCGTTTGACCTTAGACCGCAAGACCGGAAGACTGCAAATCGCAAACAGGAGTGGCATGATGTGGGATCCAATGGTATTCATCGAGCAATGCAACTACTCAACAAGCACGGACGATCCCGTGCTCGTATTATCAGACAGCTCTCCATATTTACAAGTCAAAGATGGGGCCAATACACTGTATGCATCGCAGCCACAGTGGAGGCACTTTGATTTACCGGTGGATAGTTTCATAGCTGTCTCATCTACCTCACTGAGCAATGAAGACATAGTCTCTCCACCGCCAATACCGCATGACTCGCGACCAACATCGCTACGAGAGGCCTTGTCCCATCTGCACGTCTCTAGCCCCACTCCCGAAAGCTCCTCGGAACAGCATAAACCGCCCAACAATAATACTACCTTCCTGTGGCTAGATCCAGTGACCTCTCAGTTAGTCCTACATACGAGCCGACATCCCAGGCATGTCGAAGAGCGAGCCGTCATATGGCGATCTCCGAATTGGAAAAAACTAGAGTCTGATCCTTCGAATGGGTCGAAAGCTACCTTGCAAGGGTAAGTGTCCATCAACTGCGTCGCTTTTGGTGGAGCGGAATCTGATTACAATGTTGCAGAGATGGCAATCTAGTCATCTATGCAGGCCAAAACGGCGCTGTATGGGCGACGGGAACAAACGGAAAGAACGTAGACAGCTTGAAAATTAGCCCAGTCAACTCAGGAAAGCTTGCCCTGTGCAGCGGAAGCAAAGTCGTCTGGAATAGCAATTGACCTGGATGATGTAGCGGAAGCAGTGAACAAGCAATCACACTCGGCTAACTGTAGCATATCAACCAAATGAATAGATGGCACGAATGACTTGTCTCGCATCAGGTGTGATTGACATCATCGACAAAGCATTGTATGCTTTCCGCGCCTGTAAAGCATGTCTTGTTACGACTAGTCTTTTGATATGATCTGAGCCATGTACATTGAGATAACGCTACGATCCAGTAGAGCATTTGCAAATGAGGTATGTCAAGCAGAGTTGACGACGCTGAGTGGGCTGGTGTTTCCTCCAAAGCAGTAAGAAAGATTCTCTTTTCCTTTTTTATTTATGCGGCAGAACCACCCGGCGTCAAAACAGCAGTGTGAGATGGTGATTTTATAGATGCATGGATAAAGAGGGTATATGACTCTGAACGGGCCTGGCACGATGGTATGCTATGTGCATGTGAAGGGACCAAACGGAATTCGAAATGAAGCCAGAAGCAAAGGGCTAGGCATAAGATCCGTTTCGTTTGTCTGATACTGAAGGAGGCTGGGTCCTTATATCCATCAATTCGCTTCTGACACCTTTTGCCGTAAGCGGAGCTAAATGACGTGGAACCCAGTTGGTGGGGAAGAGAATTGCCGGGGCGATGTGACGGGGGAAGGGATGGAGGAAAGCATGAAGGGCTTGCTTCGGAGCTCTCGCTAGATTAAGACTGCCAGTAGACCCTTGGAGATAGAGCTTCCGAGGTCAATATTCACCTCTGTTTCAGGTTCAGGTTCAGTATCACTCCAGCTGGATTTCCGCCAGATACGAGTGCCGCTTGAGCCTCTGTGCGCATCAAGACCCCCTTCTTCTTCTGCCGTGTCTTCATCGGTGGTAAAAGCAGATTTGCCATAAAGAACGTGGTCAGGATGCATCGCAGCTTGTGTACCAGATACTGGCGTTAAAGCAGAGACCATGAAAGCACCTCGAGACGCATAATGATCCAAAAACGAAGCGTTGTCGTTGTCATCGTCGTCGTTATCATCGTCGGCATCGCTGTCGTATCTAGAGCCGCCGCTTGCAGATGGAGAAGCCTTGACTACGAGTGAAGCGACACCGTTGCCCCCAGGCGTGCTTGCGTTTAATTGAACCGACTGTCTCGCCTTGATAAGAAGTGCAGTCACAGTAGAGCTCGAAGCTCTAGCGCTCCTGGTACCTTTGTTCACATGCGAGGCGCGTCTCGGAGTTCGCCAGGTACCGCCAGGCATGTATTGTGGTGGGAAGTATGATCCATTGTGGTGGAATGGGGGAACTTCAAGAGGAGGCGTGGTAACGGGAGATGAGCAGAGTGACGAACATACTGACGGCGATGAAGCAGATGAGAAGGGAGGAACATAGGTGTATGGAATGATTCCATTCCTGACTCGCATACCGTGTGGGTCCTTCTTGCGAATCTTCAGCTCATAGACAGTTTCCAAACCTTCCGCGATTCGGACAAGCTCGACCTCGACATCATCGGCGACAGGATTCTGAACCCGAATACTGAACGTAAGGTCTTGGTCAATCTTGTATTTTCCAAGAGATATCCGAGTTGCGTCAACATGCAGTGCCATACTGATTTGAGGGTTGGTAGGTGGCGTAAGAACAGTCCTCGGGGAGGCTGGACCGTTGGGGAAAGGGACTTTTATATTCATATCTCTAGCATAACCAGGATAGACAGAGAACATGCTAGAAGGCGTATGAGGGCCACGAGAGGTAGAGTTGAATACGTCCGCGGCATTAATCAAAGGAGTAGGGACTGATGGACGGCCAGTGCTTGCAATGTCAGGTCTAAAACCAGGAGCCTTCTTTGCGCCAGACGGTAGAGAGGATCGTACCAAGTCATCTTCTCGACCACTGTCCATTCCTAGCGGGCGCTGCATATCTGCTCCGTTCTTTGTGATGTTACGGAAGGAATGTCGTGAAGTATGCATTTCCACAGCTCTGGTGAGGGCGGGACGTCTAGGTGCTACTGCACCGACAATCGATGTTGAAGTAGCTCTAGGTCTCGAAGTGATGTTGGGAGATGCAAGAAGTTCCGTAGGAGCGGATACGCCAGGTTGATCAGTATATACATCGTTTTGCGAAGAGGCGACAGGGCTAGGAGAGGCAGGAGCGTCTACAGTAGCCTCGACACCTTTGGTGGCTGTGGAGGGAGAGCAGCACAACGAAGTAAGGTCAGTACGAAGCGCTTTTGGATACCAGTATATCAAGGATAATGTGACGCACGAGAAACAGAGCTAGGATAAGCTCTCACGTCGTCCAGCGAGGTGGCTCTTCTAATCATCACGTTTGGTCGAGGCAGACACTCGGCCAGGCCATGGTGCCTAAGTAGAGTTGGGGAGACGATACCATCAATGTGTGCAGTGTGCATGCCCACCTCATTGGTGCCCTGCAGGGATGGACAACAAACAGATGAGTGTGACGAATAGTGAGGGTTTGACCTGAAAGAAGGCGGAAGCTTACTCTTCGCTGTCTATTGACTGGTTGCCTCAGTGAGTTTCCGTGGATGCCGGGAGTGCTTGGACCAGGCGGCATTTCAGGGAAACGAGCATCTAGAACGGTAGCTCCTTGATAAGTTTGAATAGGCGAGAGCTTAATAGCAACTGCAATCGCTCGGGGAGATGATGCAGCACAATGTGTAGCAGGAGTGCCATTATTTAGACGAGGCGAGGAATGTAGAGCAGGGACGTCGGGGACAAATGAGAGTGGCAGTACTTCCTCGAAAGTGATGCCGCCAGACTGGAGTCTTCTTCTCGTGGTGGTATATGCCGCCTCGGGAGAGCTAGGCTTCACTTGTAGGATTGGAGCCGAGATGACCTTGGGCGGAGTAGAGAGAGGCTCTTTGGTGAAGGACAAGCCGCGAGGTCGGAAATGAGTCCTAGATGAGAGTAGTCCTTCCTTGCTGGCCTCCGCGCATGGAAAAGGCAAGGCAGGCTGGAGAGGGCCGGCAGGTGGGGGAGAGTTTCGCTTGAACAATGCCTTCATACTATATGACGGTAGAGTGGTGGTGTGGATAGTGGAACCGGATCCAAGTGAAGAGCTGATTGCTGTTGACGCTATGTACTCGCGTGTATCTATACTTGAGTCGTTGCTGTAGCTATGGCGGGAGATCAGGAAGCGGAGCCTGGCGGCAGAACAATATGAATGCGTAGGCTGGCGAGTGTGTACTTGATGAAGAGCTGTGTCTATATAACAATGTGAGAAGCAGAGAAGAGAGGTTAAGTTGGGAAGACTGCCGTCAAAGGGTGGGTGTGTGAATGAAGAAAAGAGAGACCCACGACCAGAACCAGCGCTCTTATAGCCTCCTGAGCTGCAACGATCAGATGGCCCAGCTGAAAGACAGGTATGCCTGATCCCGGCACGGATCTATGCGGGTGCTGCGCTTGTCTAGATATGTAGCCTTCGAGTCTGCCAAAGGAGGCTGTCGAAGATGGATCCGCGAGGCGGTTCGCCAGTATCGACAGCAAAGAATGCTGTTGCAAATCGTAGGAAGATCGCCTAGGGCGTGATGGCTCTCAGATCTGAGAAGAGATGGATCTGATCTAACCCTTTGCTTGCCACTACAGCTCGCCGAAGGGGTCGAAGAATGGACCTTGCAGAATACCCGGCCAGGCGTCGACGAGCAAAGGCGAGGCCGAGTCGGGATCCAGGCAGCAGCCGTGATGGATGTCTGAAGCAGATGAGTGTGTGTGTGCGGTATTGCAATGCAGCGTGTGCTGAAACGAGAGTGTGGGCGTGTGTGGAAATCGGTTCGGAGCGAGAGTTGAAGCAAACGAGACCCGACCATAGATCAGAAGAGCACGTCGACAGTCTACCAAACACTTGGTCGTCATAGATCCGCCGCTGTTTTTGGCAATGCGAGCGGGTGATGCGATTCCGTCGTTGCCCAGGCTCCTCTGCTGTTGCCGCCGACCAGGGCAAGGGGAGGATGAGGTCAGCCCGGTTGAGGAGAGAATGTCGAGTGCAGGACAGCGAGTGGATTAGGGAAAACAAAGGACTGGTTCCATGCTCTGTTGCTTCTTCATCTCGTCGACAGCTTTTCTTGCTGCGAAAAGGCGCGCAGATCTTATGCGACTGTCCATTGATGTCTTGCAAGGCCAGCGCACGCCGCGTCTTGTTGCACACAGCAGTCATCCGCTTCAGCTTCAAAAACGTCAATTGCATGCAACGTTCGCGCTTGCTTGCTTGCTACTATGTCTTGTCGTTCGAAAGCCTCCGGGCGGCCAGATTTGAGAGGGCAATGCCAACGCAAGCCATCGCCACGATATGAGCCTTCAAGCTTAAAACAGCACGTCGCCTGCTTGCTACTTCCTGCTTGGTGCTCTGCTGTGTGTGATGATGCGCAGAAGAAAGAGCAAAGCCGAGCTGATCGAACGTAAGTCGAAGAGTTGTCGGCGGAAAAGCTCTGAACTTGTTGAATGAAATGGGTCAATATTAGATTGCTAACGAAAGTGCGACAAGTAGATATGATTACAACAACATCT
This sequence comes from Cystobasidium ongulense, assembly GCA_022835595.1. Lineage (NCBI taxonomy): Eukaryota > Fungi > Basidiomycota > Cystobasidiomycetes > Cystobasidiales > Cystobasidiaceae > Cystobasidium > Cystobasidium ongulense. Next base: position 816,397 of record BQUP01000003.1, read on the forward strand.
TACTAGACTTCACTAAGAGGTATACTATACTGTAGCTGCGAAAACGAAAGCTTTAAACGAGCAGGCCGGCATCGCAGACCGTGGGTACCGTAAACAGGGTTATATATACTACCACTATGCGACTTGCTTCACCGACTAGCTGAAGAAGTAAGGCGAATCTCTGATGATTTCCAAATCAAAGTCACCCCTCGGTGGCACATCAGGGAAGGCTTTGGGTAGCTCAAAGATCTCCATCTTTGTGCTTCTTGGGCTATATTTCTTCTTGGTTGCAGGGGCTCTGACATTCTTCGTCTTCTTTCCACCTGCCTTGGCAGCTGCCTTTTTCGTCTCCTTTGCATCCGCTTCCGTAGTGTTCTTCGCCTCTCCGGATAAGGCTCCGTTAAGCGTATCATCTTCCGCCTGTTCCTCAACAGAATCATTCCCTTCTTCTATAGCAAACATCTTTTCCTCTTCTGCTTCCATTTGCTCCTCACTCTTTTCCGCCAAACCGGCTTGATTTTCTCGCTCTTTCAATTCTTTCAATAACTTCTCATCTCTAGCTATAGCAAGGGGAGGTAAAGCGGTCATTCCATATTCAGCAGCGATGGTATCCACACTCATAATGACAGGAGATTGACTCTGTTCCAGAGCTCGTTCTTCTCCGGCCCGCATGGCTTGGTGGCTTTTTGATGCCTCGCTCATTTGAGCAGCTATATACGAAGTCGCATGGGAAGCAGCCTTTGGATCCTTACTTCCTATACGCGTAGAAGGTTTCCGCACCACATAGCCGGCGTAGCGTTCTTGAAAGCCTGATTTGAGCTCGCCTAACAGATCGCGCGAATGAAGCTTGATGAAGCAGTCGCGTAAAGCGGCGGACATCTCATCCACGTCACATGCATGTGTCCAGTAGGAGTCGTGCACAGATGCAAAAGCAAGACCACGGCGCTGTTAAGGCATACAAGCTATCAGCTTCGTCACTTCGTTAACATATAGAGCCAAATACTCACCTTGCATTCTACCGCTGTCATCATCATATGTGTCGCATCAAGGGAGTGGATATAGTTTGGAGGGAAAGCAGTGGCTTGCGCTCTCGGATCGATAGCAGAAGGTAGATTTGGATCACTAATGTAGACAGATTGAAGTGCCGTATAGATCTGCGATTTTTTAACCTTTCTATAAGGCTGAGCCACTGGCAACCCCAATGGAGTAGTCCAAATTACACTCGCCATAGGCGTTTTAAAGAGCTCGGAGTATGTTTTCCCAGGTTGTGGTAGAATTGATCTTCCTATCAATCTTGCACAAATACTGAGCCATAGCTGAATAGCTGATGCTCCAGTGAATAGACCTCCAATCGAAGTGAGAACTTTCTCGGCTAGGTAGTTTGCAGCATTATATTGCCATTGGTGAGGAATATCCCCTCGGTCTCGTAATTGACGTTGTATTTGTCGTTTGGCGCCAATGAAAGTGACTCCGTAGACAGTCGTCATGACCGTCTGCTTGACCACCTTACGCGTCACTTTCCCTTGCAATACGGAAGCGACACTAGCGCGACGTTCTACATCTTGATTTGCTAGATCGATAGCAGTCTTCGGTTTAGTCAAGTCGTTCTGATCGTTCCCTTCTGCCGTCAACTTGGACTCCAATTCTCCCCATGCTTTGATGTCTTTTTCGATTTCGGCATTCACAAGGTTCGCGACGGCAGTGTATACGTCGGCTGGCTTGGCTCCCACTGCGAGATTGACCTGTTCTGCTCCTGTCCTATCTCCTCCTAGTGCGGCATAATGTTGTAAGCCATTGCAAGTACCATCTTGTTGTATTGGTAGATGAGATACAAAGTCTTCAGGATTGGGTGACCGTAGCGCATTTGTCAACTCTATGCAGGCTGCTAAGCACTGCCAAGGATCGTCTGCTTGATGCCACCATCTCTTGCCCTCTAGAGGTTTATCCGCAGAGTCCATAATATCTTCCAGCTTGCTTTTCGCAAATTCCTCGCGATCTATCAGCGAGGCCTTGTCGAATCCAGCTGTGTTGGCTAAATGAACATATAACCATGAAAGCCCTCGTTTGCCCAACGGTCGACCATCTGCGAACTCGAGTAGACCACGCGTGATGTCGTCGCCAATGTGCGAAAGATTAGGTGGAATAGGATAAGCTCGCCCTCGGAAATCTATATTATGTGGGAAGTAGAACGTTTCGTCCAGGTACTGTCGAATTTTCGCACTGTTAGCTAGAACAATACGTGGCTATTCAAGGTGTACACTCACTGCTCTTGCAATTTCCAGTTTGTAGTTCAGACTACACCGCTGACCATGCGCCTTCGCTCTCAGTGCTCGAACATCCTTCACTTGCGCGCGGTACGCTTCCCTCAGCGAAGGCTCGGCCAACTCTTCGGGAGTCGGCTGATCTGGTTCCGGTATCGTTGACTCGGCATTGTCGACTGGAATGTCCCCCAGTGATTCTCCAGAATTCCAAACCTTGCTGACAATATCATAAACAGGTCTGTTGATGCGCCAAGCTGTACTTCCCAGGGCGTCCAAGGCAGCGAAAACTTCCTTCATTTGTCCATTCTCGGCTGCTAAGCGAACATATTGTTCTTGTTCTGGGTTTTCTCTCGCTCTCATGACGGGTGCTACAAAGAGTGGCAAGGCATCAGTCTGATGCCTCCTTAACATCGATCCTGCTCAGAGCTTACTTGGATGTATCCGATATCCACCAGAGTTCCACCCCGTCCACGGTTTCGGTTTGACAAGCATAGGTAGATATCGTGGAAATGCGATTGAACCCACATGATCCTTGTCCATTCGTTCCGCAATAACAGGGTTAAGCTTGATAATACCAACTTTTTGACTCCGCAAAAATTGATAAGACTGCCAGAAAGCTGGCTGTTGCTGTGTAACAACTTGTCCTGATCCATCGGTCTTGTAGGCCGTTCTTTTGACATATGCCACGTCTAGGAGAAGTTTGATGAGGAGACCTCCAACTTTGGCTCGCATCTTCTGTGTCCAGGGTAGTGCACGTTTCCTAGCCTCCAATTTCATCTCTCGCTCAGCCGCATCTTCGATCTTGAGTATATCATCCGCTTCATCGCCATAGCCTTGAACGCGAGCTTCTTTCGCTGCTCCAGCGGCTATACCTTGCTCTTGCATGAAAGATCGTATAGCCAAAGTCTTGCGGGTCGTTTCAGATGCGTGCTTCATTGCTTCATCATATAGATCAGGATAAAGTTGCTTCCATGCTTCTGCACCATATTCATCCTCGACAGCTCGACCGAGATAGATGATTGCTCTGGTCGCTCGAACACCATCTGCTATTCCAGAAGCATGTGTGGCAGATCTGAGTGTCTCAACGACAGTGATATGTGCCAATTTTTCGGCAGGTATGAGACTCAACAACGCTGCAGTATCTTGGTCAGCTTCGACTCTTGCAGATTGTTTAGTCTCTTGATCAACTTCTTCTTGATTGTAGATCTCCTGTTCTAATCGCTCTGTGAGGGCTTCTAGCCACCGCGACATGTTCTCTTGTAGCAAATTAGACTTCATTCGTACATCTGTGCCCAAACCAATCTTGTCTAGTTGATCACGATCGTGCATAGACTGCCAGAGAGCTGCGTCATATCCAGACTCTTCCAGTAAATCCTGCCGCACGGACGGATTTTGATGCTTTCTGCGTTGACTTGTGATTGCCTGCAGGTTCGCGGTCAGACTATTCAATTTGAAAGGTACTGCCGCCGCTTGAGATCGTTTCGCTGGCTGCAAAGCTTCGGTAGATGTGGAAGTTGATGCATCACCCTCCTCAGATATCGCATCGTTTTCCTCGCTGGTCCTCATGCTGGCTTCTTGTGCTTCAAATTTCGCTTCGGCGGACTCGCCATATCTCAGAGCGTCGGATAGATCCTGCTTTACCTTATCTACCTCGACTAACGCGTCTGTCTCGCCTCGTTCAGCTAGTACGCCCGCCAGTGCTTCGCATACGTCGAGCGCTGAATGATCGTTTAATCCTGCTAGTCCAGCGTGAGAAAAAATAGGATTTTGTAGTATGGTGTACAGTGATCTTCCATGTTCTTTTGCAAGAGTATATAGGTGTGAGATAGGTTTGAGATGTGGAGCTGCTGGGTCGACAGTTTTCAGACTTGGATTAGATAGATTTGTTCTGTATGAAAGCGAGACTTTAGCGAAAGAAGGTGACTGATAGATAGGCTACATTACTCACGCTACTAGGCCTTTCAGCATAATTGCCCAAGCTGCATCATCCAAGCGGCCATATGTGCCCTCCTCATTCAATAGCATTTCGAACCATTCCCACGCTTGCGAAACAGCTGCCAGCTTCTTCAGTTTATTGACTTTGGATAAGCTAGCATTGTCATGCACGATGGCTTGTCTGAAGTATGCGCGAAGAAACTGTGCATGGACGGACACAGGTACGACGTCTGAAAATTGTAGACGTCTTCGCCACTGTCCAGAGGAGGGATCGAAATCATCGTACTGCTCGCTTGAAGAGCTGTGATAGCTTGCTTCTTGCTGGTACAAGGTCCTGATGGCAGAGAAGACTTTGCGAGCTCGAGGGATGTTGCCGGTAGCTAAGCAGACCTCGAGCAGGGCGAGTTGCTCGAGGGTCGAAGAAGCTGGATATATGTTGTGCTGGGAGAGAGCCGAGCTCTTGGCATCAGGATGGGTCGGCGTGGGCAGCCTGATGCTGTCGACACGGTGGATGGAGGAGCCTGCTAAGCTTGGATGATTACCATGACTGGGTCCAGCGACTGTCGATGCACTGCTGGCTGCTGGTGATGGCAAGGGTGCTCCTGTTCCCTGCAAGCGGCGACGAGGCAGGGCGGACCCCGCTGCAGCTCTGAGCTTGAGGCGAGCATGTCTGTGGAGCGAGTGCGATAAGCTGTGCATATAAAGTAGCCTGAATACGAATGGAGCTGCAGAAGAAGGCGAGCACGTCGAAGAACATGGAATTGGCCACCATTTATTCTCGATCACGCTCTTTGCCGCAGTGTCAAATTTGCAGTTCTCGTTTCTCGTCTCTTTTCTTTCCTCCATCCTTCCAAGTTTCGAAGAAACAACATGACGATACCCCAGTGAGGAGCTCTCTCTACCATGCGCCGTCCTCGCCGGAGTGCGTTTGGCCAGCCGCTGTCTCGCCTCGGCCGGCGCTCAAACCACGCTTCACTCGTGAGGCTCGTCTGGTTAGCTGCGTCGAGGTTTGCAGACGGCGGCAGGCCTGAACCCTCCCGAGTGTCTGGATCGCTATAGAGTCGTGCGCTCAGCCTCACACCCACACCTTGTTAAAAGAAGGAGCGCATCTAGCATACAATCTGATCCATCCATGTTTCCGCTCGTCATCTTGGAAGGATGCACCTCTACTCCCATCCCACACGCTTGCTATCTCTCCTACTCCTCCACTGTGCTCCATCACATTCTGCCCTGTCTCTGTCGCGCGAGTAGTAGCTATGCTTGGGGAGGGCTAGCGAAGAAGTTGTATGTAGACATAGCATGGTAGTGAAAGTGGTAATATGCAATACAGTAATGCAAGACGAATCTTCAATCTGTTTTTGATGTGCAAGCGTCGTCCAAGATGTCCCTACTGCTCAGCAATGCATGTTCTTATCGTTCCCTCCGAATATTGCATCAACAACACAGATTGCTCTTTATTCACACAAAATGTTTATAGGAGATGCCAAGACCGATGACTGCGTGGAGTATAACAATGTCCATAACTGAGATACGCGAGAAGTAGAACCTTTGTACTAGCCTTTTAGAGAAACTTTAGAAAGACACTTCATGCCTTCACAACTCGCGGACTTGTGTTTGCAGCTTTGCCCGGGCTTGCTTGTGATCCTTGATTTGCACTGCCTGTACCTCCATTTATAGTCGGCATTGATTTTTGAGGAGTCACATCCTTCGAGCTCTTCTTACCCAAGCTCAATCTGCTAAATGTACTCTTTGGAGTAGATCCCCCGGCAAGTCCAGAATCTGCCATAGGTCTTCCATCTACTGAAGCCGCACCTTCTGGTTTTTCGATACCAGCAGCACGTTGCTCAGCCTCCCAGGCGTCCATTTCTGCCGGTGTCTTACCAGTCGCTTTGTCTCGCCAGATACCATCGTCGTCAACTCGCCCGAACAAATGTGTGTTCTGTTGTCGCTGTAAAGTTTGCATCCAGTCTGAGACTATTTGAGCTGAGTCAATCATCACGTTTACTTCGGCTGAATGATACCAAGACTGTGTGTCTTGATTGCCGTTGCCTTGAATAGCAACCTGGTCGTCCACTTGCATGAACTAGAACACAACCGCATCTCAGCCAATATGTTGCTTTCGGCTTCGTAGATGCAGAAGCTCTCACCTTAACATGACAGTTACGTTGCTTTTTGACCGCATTCAAAGGTCTAACCTGGTCTTTACCACAATACCAATATACGTGCAAGTTCTTCTGATCATTCGTCCGGTTGAGCTCTTTGTACATTCTCTCAACAACCTGTTCATTCGTTCCACCTTGGAAAGGCATAGATTCGCCCTGGTCGTTGAAGCCGAGATCAACCCAGATCGTCACTTGAATCCCGCGACGACATGCCTCCACGCATGCTGCGACAATCGGTTTCGCGTTGAATGTAGGGGTTTGTCTGTGTAAAAGAATAGAGAGAAAGGAAGCAACATCAGACTCAAGGCTTTCTCACAATGCCAGCCCAGCTAGATGAGCTCACATGAAAACACTCTTCCGCGCATAGCGAACACCAGCCAGCCAAGCAGCATCTTGTGGAACTCGAATATCTTGATGACCAGGCAAACCGTGAGGCTTTCGGTTGACCATCGCGATGGGGAAAGGATCATGTGCAGCGTGTAAAGTGTGAGGATTGAACTCGTCCAATAGGTCAGAATCGTCGACAGTCGACCAAGCGGCCGACAATGCGCCAGCGTTGAGCGCATTCGAAAGCGCTCGTTGTCGTGGAGTCTGGACCTCTGGAGGAGGCAATGCTGGACCTGCCTTGGCTCCTTTGCCCAGTATCACTAGAGAGGATTGCATATAGTCAGTCATCGCATGTTCCCAGTACAACTCGGCATGTACATACATCCTTCAACCCAATTCTTCTTAGGTGGCGGTTTCGAGCCCGCGCTACTCGATCCAGTGCTGATATTCATGTTCCTCCTCTCAGCGAAAGAGGAGAACTTGAAAGAAGTTAAAGTCTTTCCACTAGGGTCCAGTATATGCGAGAAGAGCTGTCTTGTGCTCGAACCCTGAACCGCATTCAGGTCCTTCGTAGTGGATGCTTGAGGGCCAGCCTTAGCTGCGGCTTCCGTTGAGGCAGCGGTAGATGGCACTGGGCCATTTGCAGCCATGGCGGGTACAGTGCTGATGGCGGGTGGAGTCGCGGGGCCTTTCGATGAGGGGTCCGTTATGTTGGAATGCTGAGAGTATGCTAAAGCAGGGGTGGTATCTGCAGATGCGGATTCCGAGGCAGCATAATCACGGAAACGCATTGGTACAGCACTCGAAGAGACTCCGTTGCCATGTGTACCATGGAAGTCGTCTTTCGAGGTGCTGGCATCATTCGCTTGCTCTAGTGAAGAAGTGGACATATTTGGATGCACAGCAGAGGTTCGCTCCGACCTTACAGGACTGAGAGAGTGTTCACCTTGTGTAGGTGGCTGTAAGCCATTTAGGTCGGTCCGTTTCAATAGCTCATTATTTTGGTCTTGTCCATGCGTAGAAGTTTGAGAATGAACGGAAGGAGCAGCTGAAGCGGCAGGTGTCTGCAGAGAAGAGCCTGGCAAATCAAGAGATGGCAAGAATTGAGGCGGATGTTCGGTACTCCGACCAGCTTCCGATTCGCCTAGAGACTCTCTGTACTGACTTTCGGCAGCGAACGCTCGGGCGCTGTCTGCGTTGTATCTAGCTCGCGCAGGCGAGTCAAGGTCTGCCATCTCTCTGTGCAATTCTTCCAGTGCGTCACCAGACTGATTCCAATTGACTAAGCTTGGCTCTCCCTCAGTTGAAGCATGTCCATTCACTTGTGATGGCTTAGCGTCTGGTGCAATGCGGAGGTTGGGGATGTTTGGCTTGACGTTTTCTTGTTCTGGATGTAGATCAGCAGAGTCGGTTTGAGGGCCACTCGATCCTTCTTCGTTTCTCGCGGTCCCAAAGCCTTTCCGCCTGGCTTCCATCGCTTTCATGACAACATCTGTAAACTTCGCCGGTCCACCACCTTTCTGCATGCCGTCTCCGTCTTTCAGTAGTTCTTGATCCCGTGTATCCGCTGAGAAACTCCCTCGTCTCGATTCAGCGATTGCACCAAGGGCAGCTTGGAATCTCCCGCCATATGCGCCAAAGAGGCCTTCTTTCTCTGCATCATTTCTCAGCTTTGCTAATCTATCATCGTCATTCTTTTCCAGATGTAACATTTTACGAGCAGCTTTTGCAGCTTTTACGAGCTCAATATCGTTCAAGTAAGGATTCTGATCTTGAAATTCGAAATCTGCCGCTTTTGCCTGGTGGTCTCGACGTTCTTTCGGCGGATCGATGACGCACGGCAAAACAGGAACCATTTTATGGTGCCAAGAATAGAGGAAGATATCGTAGAATGATTCGACGACTGCCCCTTCTAGATGAATCATCATCTCTAGGTTAGGCCGATCCTGAATATTATTACTGTTTAGAAGGGCGATTTGGCGATCCACTACTAAGAATTTCACATGATAGGTGCCCTGCGAACGAATCAGTCAGGTGAGCTGTTGGGATTTACGTGTATCGCACTCACAACTATTGGTCTATGAAAGTTCTGCGCGGGAAAGGCGTGATATAGCGTCAGCAATACAAGCTAGGGTGATTTCCGTGAGGACGGAGAGCTTACTATAACTTCCAACTCCAGGTTTGGTATCTCGTCTGGTCTGGGTAGATCGAGCGCTTCCATGCCTTCCAGTGTGACGTGCGCATGATTATCCACCAATTGCGAGAGCTGACCTCTATCCCACATAATTTTCACGACGATTTTGTTCTTCTGTTTACGCTCGCCAACAAGCCTCGAGAGTTCCATCAGACCTGATGATATTTTGTTCACGCTGTTGCTTGGCTGCCAGTAGTTTGTCGCCAAGACGACTTCTCGTTCCGCTCGGATGATACAGTCGTAGTCTGTTGGAATCTATGTCAGTAAACTTCCGTATTGTTTCCTTGTATATTAACTTACAATGCTGCATGATGTCGGGAATACTATAGATTTCGAGGTGGTTGGGCGTAGGCGGTGCACGTGACAGGAATAGCCAAAGTCAGCATAGAACGCCAGAAGGAACACGTTGCAGCTCAAGACGGTGATGCTGTACGTTCTGCGGAAGATCTACAGTGCCGTTACAGCCAGCAGTATCGCACGCTGTGTCGACACAGCGCCTACTAGCGCTCCGCGGCAGACCGACCTGGACAAGGCTCGGGGAGAGGCAGGACGGACTCACACAGAGACAATAGATAGAGGAATAACCCCGGATGTTCCTATCAATGGAGGAGCACACATGTCGGAGAGTGGGTCTCGTTCCAGACATAGTAACACGTCGGAAAACATCTGGATAGGTAAAAGTCCTTAATGAGTGTGCACTTGGATGGAGGAAGCTGGCCGCAACACACCTTCAAGAACAGGTCACTAGGTCTGTATGGGAACTTTCCACATTTCTCAGCCCTGTCGAGATCCTCCTTCGTTGGATCACCTCTGCCATGGTACAAGTCGTGCTTTATCGTGAAGCGGTTAACGAGGCGCTTGAGGACGAAAGGCTTGGGATAGAGCGTCTCCCAGATAGCATGGACAGGCGAGTCCTGCTTCTTGCGCAGAGTTGATGCGATGGTCTCGTCGTGGTTGCAGAGCTCAATGAGCGTGTCGGATGCTCCGCTGGCGTTGAAATGCGGCATCCTGTCTTCTCGTTTGTGGCTTGCTGATGCGACCTCACGGTGATGTTGATGCGACGCTAGAGCGGTTCAGGCAGGCAGGCCGGCACTGCAGCGTGTTGCAGGCGCCTAGTACTTCCAGTCGCAGCAGTGATGTGTGCTGTCGAGTTGCATGCAGGCCATGGTGGAGAAGCAAGCACCCAACTAATTGCGAACAGCTGGCAGCATGAAGCTTGATCGTGACGCAGCGCTGGATGGACTGGACGGATGAAGCAATTCTCAGGACAAGGTATGCAGATACCTCAGCCCATCCCGAGAGCATACGCATTCCCCATTACATAGTCTAAAACCGTATACTGTATTGCTCGTAACATTCCAATCGGATGAAAACAGGGTAAGGTGGGTAGAGAGAGACAGATAAAGTAGCTCCGGGAGGATGAGCTAGACACATGACCGCAGACGATAGTAGAGGTTTAAGAGGTAGTCCGCGCTTATGCTTCCATCTATCTATCAAGTCGTAGCACACAGCCGGAGTTTCCGTAGTATGGGTTGGTGATTGATTCGAGGTAAAGGTTGCTTGTCGAGTTGACAGGCAGTAGGTAGTGCATGGTCTAGATGTACTGTGCGAGCCATCGGAAGCCTGTCGAGCACAAGAGAAAGGTTCAGCTGTCAACACTGCCAGGATGTCCCCAAAAATATGTGCTCACCCTCTCCGTATCCTTGTCTCATCACTACGGAGCACATGAAGATCTCGATAGGTCTGATATTGTCCAAAGGCACTTTGCCCTGTTGATCAAGAAAAGTCAGTACATTATGCTCACATAACACGCAGAAACGCAAAGCTTGCCTTTCCAGTGGTCTGGAAGAGACCAAGATAATGGCGTAGGTCCTCCTCGCTGACGGCACCAGGTGCGTCGATCTTGTTACCCAAAATCAAGAAGGGTACTTTCGATAGTTCCTCAATGGATAGAAGGGAATCGAGCTCGGCTTTGGATTCACCGAATCGCTCTCCGTCGGCTGCGTCTACTAAGAAGACGATGCCGTCAACTTCAGGGAAGTAGTCCTTCCACAAACGACGAGCTGGAGGCAGAAAGAAGCGAAAGGGTGGTGAGAAAAGCGTCAGTGTTGAATGGATCACCTAGTAGAATCGCATATAGCAAAGCCGGTTACGTGTCTTACGCACCTTGTTGATGACCTCCGAGATCGTATGTAGTGAACTTGACATTTCCAATGGCGAGCTCCTCGGATGCTGTGGATACGGGACATTGAGACACTTCGCTCAGTCTTCAACGTATGATCTGAAAGCAGGCTTCACATACTCGGATGCAGCGTAGGTTGCAGAGTTGCGAGTCTGTCATTCTTCAGCATGTGCAACAATGTCTGGTGGGGAGCACAATGGAATAGCAATGACAGCGTCAGCGTGCCAGTCTCACGGCAGCAAGTGCGTGAAGACGAGACTTCCAGACCGGATTGCAGGTCTGTCTATCTCGGCCTGCTTCGTGGCATAGCTCAACTCACCGTCTTGCCTGCATTGTCGAGTCCCAAAAACAGGATCTTTGCATTCTTGTTGACTGAAGAGATGAGAGGCGATGCAAAGCAGACAAAGTCAGTATCGATGAGACTTCAGACGTGCTCGCTACCTTGTTCTCGGCTTCAGCACACGTCCGCCCGCTTGCAGTCGTGGCAGCTCTCTCTCTCTCGCGCGCCTTTCGCTTGCATCGTCACACTCACCCAGACCCAGGTTGGCGAGAGTGTCGTACACCCAGCCCCAGATGGAAGAGAAGAAATCCATGCTGCTTGGCTTGCAGATCTATGATACGCTGGTTGGGATCCTGCGTTTGCAATGGAATGGGAAGAGACTGAAATGGGTGCCTGGCTGCTGCTGGCCTCTTTGTGTGCGACACGCGCTCTGGATGATGGGGCAACTCGGCAGTTTCTACACAGCTGCAGAATCAGGTAGCATGGAAGGTGTTGTGCACTGCCGAATAACCTTACCAGTCATTCGCATGCACGTACGAAAGCGGCCGCTTGCTTGGCTGAGGCAACGCGATAGTCCCGATAATGCGAAAGACATCTAGATTCCAAGCAAGTCCTGTAACTTTACTGCAACAAAGCTGACATCTCTAACCGTACACATCATGCAGCTTCCTCTTCGTCCATTGACACGACGGTTGTGTCCGACAGATAACCCCACGCTTTCATCGGCAAGAAGCGCACCATCACATTGTAGCCGACAGCAACGAAGAAGAGCATAAGCCATGCCAATTGTCCCCATAGGATCTGTCTTGATACCCCAAGTGCAAATACACTAGTCGTGATGGCGGGTGCGAGAGAACGACTCAAAGCCATGCCAGACAGGCCGATCTAATCGATCCGGGGTCAGAATTCTTTACAGCCGCACAGAAAAAAGGCAGACTCACCCCATTGAGTGTTCCCAACGAAGAGGGAGTCGGTGAAATGTCATTCAAGCACAGCTGTACTGAAGTAAACGACATTGAAATCGCTGAGCCGATCAAAGCACATCCGATGGCTATAGTCCAGAAAGCAGCTTCTGATAAACCGCGTCGCAGAGCGAGGTTGACCAAAGCATAGACAGAGAACATCAGGCACCAGCCTAAAGCTGCTCCTTTAAGAACTCCAATACTTCCTACTCGCTTATGCAGCGAAGGGAAAATTATGAGAGTCCAAAATGCTTGACCGGCGCCACCAATGGCGAGAAGGTAGGAGATTTGCTTAGGTGAGAAGCCGTACCCACCGAGCTCGACCGGAGTAAACCAGAAGACAGGCGCAACTACGTTATGATCAGCAGTGGCAGACTACTCGGGTTGAGATCCTACTCACGAGCGGTATAAGCAAAGGCGATGGTAAATGTCCATAGGTAGATTGCCAAGACCCTTCGTACTCCGTGGGAAGCAAGTATCTCTTTCACGCTGAGAGTAGTGTTTGCAATCTCTGATTCACTTTTGTCGACCGATGCCAATGTCTGGAGGAAGCGAAAGCAACATTCAGCATGAACTCGGAGTTTGCGAAGTGCAACAGTGATTTACCTCTTTCAAGAAAAGTAAGTTTACGATGGCAGCTATTAGAGCCAAAGATCCAGTGATCATGCAAGGCAGAAGGTATGGGAAAGCAACAAATAACCTAACATTGCGGAAGAGCGCAAAATTTTCCGCGGGTTTGGCGAAGAGACCCCCCATAAGAGGTGCGAGCAGGATTGAAATATTGCCAGCGAAAGCGAAGAGAGAGAATGAACGAGCTTGCGTCTTGGGCGTACTGATTTCGCTTATCATCGTTCGGATCGTAACTGTACTTCCAGAGAATACACCAGATAGACATCTGAATAGTATCATTTGCCAGATTGACCGCGAGAAACCGAACAGCGTGCTTGTGATAGCCAGACCGAATAAGCTTTGCACGAGGAGAGGCTTTCGACCAAGCTGTAAGATAGACTATTTAGCATCTGTAGGAAAAGCGGTCTTGACGTGCTGCTAAATTGGCCATAAACAATAATAGAAACGCACCTTGTCAGAATATCGACCCCATATAGGCATGATAAGGAATTGAACAAATGAGAAGAGCGATTCGACCACTCCTGTGTAAAATCCACAATGTTCTTTCGGTACGCCGAGCTGGTAGAACAGATTCAAATATACACCGTCACAATTAGCTCGATGCAAGCAGTATGCTGAATGATCTTCGAGCTAACCTCGAAAATCATCTGATTTAGGAATGGAAATATAGAGAAGAATGCGACAGGTTCTACTAAACGCGCCAAGCATAGCAGAAACAGCTGATCTCTCGGTAGAGGCTTCTCGTCGTCTTCGGCTGCTTTGGGCTGCAGGAGTGGCGTCCGCTCATCAGACGGACTGCTCGAACGTACAGCCCCATTGGCAGCCATCCTGGTGTTGGTAGTACGCTGGTTGTACTAGCCAGGAGAAGGGCAGCGGGTCAGTGTAGGTGACAGCAGGAGAGAAGCCGCCCCGTGCAGTTATTGCGGCGAGAAAACGCCGTGATCGAAAAAGATAGCATGTGCAACCTTGAAAGAGCTATCCGGTTGTCTATTTGCATAATTACGAAGACTCTGTTATAAGAGGTTGCCAATACAACTCTGATGGCTAGTGAAGCGGTATAAGCTGGAGCGAAGTGGTTTCTTGTGCTATTACTTCTGCCACACAAGCAGACGCAGAAGCAGGCAGATCATCTGTACCGAAATACGCCAATTCCAGTTTCCGAAACCTCGTCTTTTATTTCGCGTCACCGGGTATCAAGAACAAGGTTGCTATTACAGGCAAAGACAGGCCGAGATTGGCTTTTTAGTATTCGTGCTCGGTGATGATGTCGTCAATCTGAAGAAGCAGAAATATCAGCTTCCAGATATAGGCATAGGTGAGAAAGCGATAAGAAATGCAAGTTTTACCTTCAGTACTGCTCTGACTAGCTGTGTAGCTAATAGGTATTGCTGACGTTTGCTCATAAGAGGGTCGAACACATGTTGCTTCTTCATGTCGTTGTCTCCGGCACCAACGCAATCAATGCCCAGTCGATAATTCTTCTCTGTCACCTGCCGACTCTTGACAGCAGCCAACGAATCGATAGGGCTCAGACCCGAGTTCTCAGCGAGTGCCAGAGGAATCTGGTCAAGCGCCGAAGCGAAGGCTCGCATAGCGTATTGTTCGATTGAGGGAATCTCATCGGCGGCTTTGGCAACTGCGATACTGCTGCTGATCTCTGCTGCACCTCCTCCGTACACGACTCTGTTATCGCGTACTAGATTGCGGACAACGCAGATAGCATCGTGTAGCGCTCGCTTGGCTTCGTCAACAAGCTGCATGTAAAGTCAGCATACATGTAAAGAAGGTCAACTGGAAGCGAGGACTGACCATCTTGTTACTGCCTCGAACGAAGACTGTAACGGCTCTAGTGTTGGCGCACTCCTCGATGACGAGCATCTTGTCTTGCGTGGTGCCGAAGGACTAGTGCAATACTGCCATTAGTCACAGTTCACCCGCAGGTCATGAAGCGTTGCTCACCAGTTCCCGAACGATACCAGCTTTGCCCAATTTATCGGCAGTAAGGTCTTCGAAGCGGGGTACGATTCGGCCGTTTGTCGCGATAGCGATAAGTTCAATCTCTGGCCCACCAACCCATCTCACAGCAGGCAGTTCATTCTGCATAAGCAAATGATTCGCTTCATCGTCGAAACCCCATTGGCAAATGACTAGATTCGCTCCAACATCCTTGACACGTTTGATCATCTCAAGGAACTTGGACTTCTCATACTCTTGCAACTTCTTGTACTCTGCGACACTTGTGATGTCGAGCTTGTGCTTCGTCTTGGGACGGGGTGGTTCGAATGGACACGTCAAGATGGCGATTCGTGCATCTTTCACCCCACGCGGCATTTGAGGATGTGACATGTCCTTATCGACAATGACTCCCTTGACCAACGTTGTGTCCTCAAGTGACCCTCCAACCTTGCCTTCCACCTTGATGAGCTCAAAATCGACATCTCTTCTTTCCAAATCTGCTACTGATAGAACTGCATCGACAGCAATCTTTGCGAATAGTCCTGGTGCTTTCGAAACACTGAAGAAGAGGGAGAGAGACTCAGACCATGTCGGAGAATCAAATATATTCAAACAACTCACATCTTGCTGCCTAAGGCCGTCCGTGCTACTTGCTCGATTGCCTCTGTATCCGTCTTAGTGAACTCGATAGTATCGCAGCACTTTTCTAATTCGGCGACAGCAATAGTGCAAGCTCTCTCATAGCCATCTGCAATCTTGATAGGATGAATACCACGGTCTAGTAGCTCTTCTGCTTGTTCTAAAAGCGCTCCGGCCATGACTACAACACCTGTTGTGCCATCACCAATTTCATCGTCTTGCGACTGACTGAGCTGCACCATAAGCTTTGCAATTTGATGGTCAACTTCCATCTGCTTAAGAATAGTAGCTCCATCGTTTGTGACGGTTATGTCTCCATCTGCAGCGTAGAAGGGTGTCGAAGGTCAGCATGATGCGCGTCTGAAAAAAGGTCTGGCTGATGACCCAAGCTGGGGTGGCAGGCTTACCTGGCGAGACTAGCAACTTGTCCAAGCCTCGAGGACCAATTGATGTTCTTACAATGCTCGCTAGAGTTCTTGCAGCGAGAATATTGTTCTAATGTAGCATTTCGTCAATTTTGTGCCGGCCATGAGAACAGTTCGCGTATGCGGCTTACCTTGATGGCTGGAATGCCATTGAGACGGGTCTTTCTGCTCTGTTCACGTACAACAATAATAGGTCGTCCTGCAAAGACGGTAACGCGTCAGCATCCCACATTCGCTGACCTTGTTGAAAGCTGCATGAATGCTAGCCATGCACGCCCTGGCACTTAGTGGGACGCACCGTATTCATCGCTGCCCAAGACTTGCGCCGAGTCCGGGTCTATCTGCAATTGGTTCTGCATGTTGATTCACGTATAGTTTGAGAATCAAGATGAGGCTGGAGTTACACCAAGCCTTGTTCCTCGTTCGAAGCTGGTTAAGAAATGCCCACTTCGATCAAGGTGAGATGCGGCTTGGACAACTTGTAGCTTTTCGACTTCGGTCACAAACATACGAGCAAGATGCAGGCTTCAAATGCATATTCGCTGAAGTGATTGACCCGTCTAACGATAACAAATTTAGCATTGTGCGTTGCAGTCTGCAGCATCGACTAACCCTTGTCGCCACTCTTGCTGATGACACAATACGCAAATCTGGCTATTCTACTATTCAAGGACTGCTATCTGGATACCATGTCGCAATTTCCATTACGGTCGGTATGTCATACTCTATCTTTCTTGGTTGTGGTTGGCTTTCGCAAGTACATCCTCGGTACCGCACTGTTGCACAAGTATGATTTAGCGGCGCGGACTACATTCGATACAAAATGTCATGGATGGACATCAGTCTATGATAATATAAGATTGATTGGTAGATAGTCAGCTTATATACGCAAGTACATGGGTCAAGCAATGTGACCTCGGACTTGCTCTTTGTTAGTCCAGAATCTCGAGGATACCTCGTCAGCGTTCCGATCTGCATGAAGACCTGAACCGTATGTGGTAGGTAATGAGCCGGTAAAGCGAATGACAACGCTACGCGCCGTGAAGGTTTTGTAAAGCGCAGCCATGTGTGCTACGTCGTAAGCTTCACGCAGCAACGGATTTAGCTCGTTGAAGAAACTGTCCCGGCTTTGTAGAATGGTGTCCTCGCCTCTATCACGGCGACCATCCCAACTACTGGCACACTCTTGTGGTATTCACAGTATTGCTCCTTCTTCGCGCCTGCGAATGGAAATATCAGTCGAATGGCACTTAAGCAAAGTACCTCTGGCTGGCCCAAGGCGGCCCTTTGAAAGTGGGTATACGCAGATGATTCGCCATGAAGATATTCAACATGTCATTAGCCTGTTCCAAGTCTTCTTGTATTTGAAGATTGCTCCAACAATGCGATAAGCAAGGAATAGGCTCTTTCCAGGCAGTCGCCCACAACGAGGTGGGACGGAATCCGAGAAAGCTTGAAGCAGCGCGAATAGCATAGACGATGGTCTATTGTGCATTGTAGACGTATTCTTGGAGCTCATAACGGACTTGTAGAGCTTTATCGATACCGGTAGCTAGGGTCGGCTCTAACTGGAAAGACGTCAAGAAGCAACGAAGCCTGGCAGCTTGCTTCTTGACCGCATTCCGCCCAATCAGCCCCAACTTCAACTCCAGCTCAGACGAGCAAGCTTGACTGCTTCACTCGACAGCATGCTGGTTCTCCGCTCAAGAGCGCCTGGCCTGCGTGGAGTCCGTCCTGTTAACAGGCTGAGCGCCAAATCTGGTGCTTCAAGTCGTCTCGGAAGCAGGCGGGTAAGCTGAGCAGAGTCATTGCCTAGAGGTAGCCCGAGTAGGTGAATTAACAGTGCTCTCTTGTGCCTGCTTCCTAGACCTATGTCGCGCCGAACCAACCGGCCGTCAAAGTCGAGCCTATCGAGCCTGGTTCTCCCGTTGGCCACCTCAAGAAGCGCAAGAGATGGGGTCTACGCATCGTTCTCGGAACAGCTCTCCTCACTACTCTCTTCTACAGCGGCTCTGTCTACTTCTCGCAATACTCTGAGCGATATCGGGACTTCTTCGTCGAGGAGATCCCGCTTGGAGAGTCGCTCGTCCAGCTTGTTGAAGACCGAAAGACGGACAAGGATCTCGTCAAGCGATTGAGCGAGAAAGCTGCACAAGCTAGTGGAAAGCAGCAAGAGATGACAAAGCAGCGAGCTGAAAGAATGGCTGCTTTCACAAGGGAGCAGGCTGCCAAGGCAAAGGCGAAAGCCGCTGAAGCTGCTGAGAAAGTCAAGGATACCGTACAAACTGGCAAAGAAGAAGTTACCCAAGCTGCAAACAAGATAGAAAAGGGGATTGAACAGAATACTGCGCAGCTGAAACACAGTGTTGACGCCGCTACAGAGAAAGTCAAGGACAAGGCAGAAGACGTCAAGGAGTCCATCACCGAGGCTGTCGGATCAGCGAAGGAGACTGCCGCATCAGCGAAAGATACTGTCACTTCAGCGAAAGAAGCCGTTAAAGTTGACTACCCAAAGGAAACCTTACCTGTAGACTATCAGCGTCCTCGTCCGCTCGACGCTTCTCCTCAGCCTCCTAAAGTTGCCGACGCTCAACCATACACCGGCCCCCCTCTCCCCCTTGGCTTTGAGCCACCCCCGGGATATACACTTGCAAAGCCCAAGCCTGTTGCAGAAAAGGCAGTTGTAGAAGCCGTCAAGATTGCGCCTGAACCTCTTCCGCTCGTTGCACCGACTGTCTCTGAACTGTCCGCTTCAGAGCCTGTCCTCGGCCAACTCGCTTCCACTATCGATTCCCTCACACGCTTCTTGAATGACTCGCCGTCTATTGTCGAGAACAAGGGTGCACGCGAAGTTATCAGTGTCGCTGGTCTAGACCTACAGAGCTTAGGCAAGCGACTAGCAGCTGTCAAGGAGGAAGAGCGACAAAAGCTAGCTGAACGATTGGAGGAGAAGGCACGTGAGTTCAACCAGAACTTGATGCACGCTGAGCGTGAAATGGTAGAGAGACTTGAAAAGCAGGAAGATGACTGGAAGACTGCCTTTGAGCATGAAAGAGAGGAGCTCGTCAAGGCTTACAGAGAGAAGCTGGATGGAGAACTTTCGGTGCAAAAGGAGATTATCGAGCAGAGATTGAACGAAGAGGTTGTCGCGCAAGGTGTTGAAATGCAAAGACGATGGTTGAGGGAGATCAAGGAGAAAGTTGAGACGGAAAGAGCTGGTCGACTTGGCAAGCTTGAAGCTCTTCAAGATGGATTCGAGAAGCTTGGAAAGACTACCCTCGAGAACTCTTCATGGCTCGATGATAACAGACAAGTCAATAAGCTCTGGACCGCTATCCGAGCATCATGGCAGGCGAGCGTTGGCGGCGAGGATAACACTCCCTTTGCTCGTCAACTGGCCGCTTTGAGCAACGTAGCCAAACGCTCTCCTTCCACTACTTCGCTTGAAGAAGAAAACACCATCGACGTCGTCCTAGCCACTATTCCCGATGCCGTTCAAGCACATGGTGTTGAGTCCTTCCCAACTCTAGCAGGATGGTTCACCGACCGTCTAGTCCCCAAGATCCGAAAAGCAGCTGTCTTCCCACAGAATGGCGGATTCATGGCATACCTCTCCTCTACAGCTCTATCGAATCTACTCTTTGAAAAAGTAGGATTCGTTCAGGGTGACGATGTTATTTCGACACTATCAAGAGCAGAATGGTATCTCACCCATAGAGATTTAGAAAGTGCAGCAAGAGAAGTAAACCAACTTGATGGTTGGCCAAAAATTCTAGCCAGAGATTGGTTACAAGCTGCTAGAAGACATTTGGAAGTTCGACAAGCTCTTCAAGTCGCTGAAGCTGAAGCGGGACTGGCTAGTTTGTTGATTGCTTAGGCCTTTTTCTAGTTGTCGAATATATGCTGGGACACACTGAGCTAGTAGCTGTGCAATGTCATTTTCAAATCTTTGATGTTTCTAGCCCTTTCCTGTCATCTTTACAGGGTACTAACGGCTGATTCTGACAACAGTGCCAGCTAGAAATTCAAAGAAGAAATCGCAGATGCTGAATTCGAGTACACCGTTAACACCATTCTTGTGCTAAGACCATGCAGCTTCCAACGTCAATACAGAAAGGACTGAGATCCGATGTGCATGTCGATGCATACGAATTGGCACTATAGGTGCCATGGGCTAGGCCAAGCTTGACTCCACTGAAAAGTAGTCGACCCAAGCCCAGAGCAGTGCAATCAGATCAATCCCGGTGTTCTCATGACTATAATTGTAGGGTATCGTGCGCATGCTTGTGAGGCCGTACGTCATCTATGCAAAGATTCGGCACTTGACACCGCTTATAGCTCGATCATATTATGTTATGGTACACTCGTCCGCAAGGATATCTATCTGAGCGTCTCTCCACTGCCCGGCTAACTTTTCTGCGCCTTCTGCTCCCCAGCGAGCATTGCTGGACAATTCCCAGTCACCTCTGGCGATCGTCTGCTGAATCCTACCGCATAGAGCGGTATCCTAAAAGTACGGGACGGGTCTCGACATTCTTTCCCTGATGAGAGCTAATTGTCGACTTGTGCGGGAATGTGATAGTTTAGACATGCAGACGGAAAACAGCACCTGCAGCTGTGGCAGCGATACTATGACGACGCCATATCTGGGTGGATCTGTGCGTATACTACTACTACATCGATAACTCTGTGGCGCGTCGCGTCCAACCAGCTAACCAGCGTTAGTCTTGAAGCTGTTGCAGGTGGAAGATTTCTATCAGTATGCGTCCATCCTGCACCCGCTTGCAATCGGCACAATAGCTATTGTTGCGCTCTTCACGGTCTTGAGGTTGAGCAGTAACAGATCGGTAGCCCCAATGGCTCTCTTCGATTGGATAGTCAACGTCGCTTTGGGAAGCGTGAGTAACAGGTACATCAAGTGTTTCCGTCCCTCCCGTTCGCTGACCAGCAATGCCTCGAGACTTAGACCCTGGCGGGCATAGTGAATGGAAACAGTCTTGCAAGGGGACTAATTGGCCTCACCGTTCTCCTGTTCTTCCAATTCTTGACGTGAGTGCATCAAGTTCCAATGGTGAACGGTGCCTGAGCTCAACTTCACAAGTTGTGCAGTTCCTTCTCGTCCTGCCACCTTAGCACCCGTTTGCAGACGATCCTCAACTCGCCCCCCCTCGTCATTAACTTCCGCGGCCGCTCGCTCGACGCCGTTATGCTGAGGCATCGCATCAGCATGATAGATTTGAATGGCGCTCTCCGAAAAGCCCAAGTCTGGAACGTGTCGCAAGTTGAAGCGTGCATCTTAGGTAGGCCGTGCTTCGCCGACTCTTTCGCCAAAATGGCACACCATGACATGCCATCTTAGAGCCAACGGGCATCTTCTCGATTTACAAGACTGCGGACATGGCTCCGGACGTCGAACCGGAAGTTCTTCTGGCCGTACCCGCTTACAAGGCACTTGTTGAAGAGACCGAAAGCGGGTCTGGGCGGGGCTTTCGAGGTAGGCCTGAAGTCTGCCAGCGAGGACTGCCCAAAAGATTAACAGCACACGTCTTAGACACCTCACATCGAGGGAAACGTAGCAAAGACGCAGGGACTCAACCGGATCCGTCACACAGACAGGGCTCGGATCAAAATGGCCCTACAAACGGCAATGAGCAACAGAAACGCAACACCCGCACATCAGCAAGAGATCCGAAACCCACAAAACGAAATGGCAGAGAATCCAAAGACAGAAACCGCACTTCGGTTCTACATGAGAGAACGCCATCAAGACGTGATAATGACGACGGTCAGGGCAAATGTGAGAGGGGAACTGAGCAGCAGAACGAAATCGCTAAGGCTGCAGCATAAAGGGGGATCTGAAAAGTAAAGTTGTAATAAAAGTAGTATATAATGCATAAGCGATATTGGTATGGGAGTAATCTGCCTCAGCATAAAGTGCACGAATTTTCAAAAGAAATACTATGATACAAGACACCAATTTCTTCTTTCCAAAGAACACTTATTAAACTTCGATTGAAAGGACTGGGAACTATACACGTAAGAGGACTAAAAAAGGAATTTTTATCTGGGACTGATCTGGAAGATATATTCTAGTCTAATCCAGCAAATGAATGCTAAAACGAAATCACAGGAACAAATAGTTTGTTAAGCAAGAGACGACGAAAGACTTGCGTGTATAATGCTTCTTTCCTCTAGAAATATCTATAACTAATGCTAACATATCAAAGGCCTGATTTGTGATTGAATTGCGAAATGAAGAGACCTCGGCAAGTTGTTTTGGATTCTCCTTCCTCTTCGCGTACACGAGTTTTCTTTCGACTTGCAGAAACCAGTCCTCTTTATCATCTATGAATGACTAAATAATTAGGTAATCCAACAACTCTAGCGCCTACTAATTTTGCCAATACACCAAAGCCTTCAGTTTCAACCGCATGATCTACATTCCAACTTGGGAATACTCCTCCGAAGAGATGTACTGATGCTCTTACTAGAGTAGCTACTCCACCTACTGCATCTAGTGGTATTTGTCTTCCGACATAAGCTTGTGATTGTGGGTCATATAAATCTGAAGGCTCTGCTTGCGTGTCGCCCTTATCTAACATTCTAGGGAAAAATGGATCTAAAGTGACATTTGGAGGTACCCATTGCGATGCTAGATGTAAACGATGAGTAGGTAGATCTTGATCTCCTTCGTGGAGAATAATATCTGGATCAAGTTCTTCTGTAAGTCTTAATGATTCTGGCGTTTCTGACCAATTGTCTTTGCAAAAGAAAATGAACGTATTTAGCTAGAGCTTGGAGTGATAATTATGTGTAGACGATTGTATGTTACTCACTGAGATCATAGCCGCGTATTTCTGTTTCTTTGTGTCTATACATTATATTCGGAGTTATGATATCCGCCAATACGGTTGCGTTTGTTTGTTTATCGCTTGATTCCAGACGGCCATAATGCATAAGATCTTGAATAATGGTACTTGGCATTTCTTGCACGTCGACATCTACCCAGAAAACCCAGTCTACTGTAGGATTTATAGTAGACATTAATAGTAAAGTCCTAGCTCTTGCCATTAGAGCTCTTCTTTGAGCTTGTATCCAATTCTCATGCCTTGCTTGACCTTTGGGCACGAATAACCCGAAATCCTTACGTAATAACGTCATATGCCTATATTCTCCCTTTGCAGCTTGCTCATTACACCAATGCTGCACGAGAACACCGGTCTCATCTTCTTCATCTGATAATAGGAAGCCTATCGAAGTATTCTCTTTTGGATGTTTCAAGTTCTCCAGATGACGAAAATAGGTCGGTAGAATGCCGTGCGCGTTTCGGATAGGACTAAGGATTAAAAGGTGTTGGTCGTTTGGTCGTTCAGACTCTGACGACGAGGATGATGAAGGTGCAGGGTTTATGGTGGATGAAGATGGGAAAGTCCATGAATCAAGTACAGTTCCGTGATTCTTTTGCAGATCATGCTTTTCCGATGATATCGAATGGCCGAGCCGGTCTTCTTCGGAATTGTAGTGAAGAGTAGGTTTCGGTGGCGTCACAAGGTTGCGGTTGTATCCAGCTTGAGCAATATCATATTTCGAGTATATGGGCGTGTACATGAGCTTGCCAGACTTGAGGCCTGCGAGTGTGAGTACCCCATAAATGCCGAATGCCAGCGAGGCCAGGTGCAGAAGGATGAGTATCTTTCGTCGCCACTGTGCGGTCCAGTTTGTAGGGGTGGCCAAAGCAGCCAGACGATGAATGGTAGAACTTGGCGAGTCATTCGGTAGCTCGTTGCACGTCTTGTCATTGATGGTGATACTCCCATTGCTGCTGCTCCTGCTGCTGCTTCGCGTGACTGGCAAATATCCATTACTCTCCTGCCAGAACTTTGTATCTCTGGCCATGGCTGCTGCGGTACTACGGTACTATATGTTCCAGCAGCTAGAACAGAGCGGCTGGAGGGTTGACTGAGAGGTTAACCAGAGCTGCCAGCGTGCTTGTAGTCCTTGTAAATTGAATAGCGAATGGTTATGTGAGCGAAAAAACACCCAACTGAGGTATACTACGCGCTGAAACTTACACCGTGATCGAGAAGATGCTGAGGTCGAGGAGAAAGATGGAGTGAAGAGGTTGGTAGAGGACGACGAGGTGCAAGTACAAGATGTGCAATGGTCGTAGCTGGTCGTGGCCTGCTGGCTTTTCGCTGCGGCTTCTAAATTACCACGTCGCCCTCGCCCAGCACAATTACTCGCAGCGCCTTACCTCATACAAGTGCACAGCCAAATTGCGCAGATCCAATTCTCTCTCTTTTGATGGAGAAGCACGTCGAGCAGGCAGTTGACACCTCACAAGTTCAGCTCGACACTACTACAGTAGACTTTGCCTTGTGTGCAGCAAGATGCTCACACTCGAAATCACTCTTGGCCTGACTTTCCATGAGCCGGGTTCTAGGCACCCAAACATCCACGCTGTGGACACGCTGCACCGTCCGACACCTCGCTCGAGGCTTCAAAGCATGATGCTGTTCTTCTCTGCACCCAACCATAGCCATGACCTCGGCGCCTAACCAACTCCACGCTTACTTGCGTTCAATTCGTCAAAATCGCTCGAGCAGTTTCTTCCGGTTGACAGATGTCCTTCAAGCAGAACAACGTCGAATGGGTCTGGAGAGCATCCTTGAGAAGGGCTTGCTGCATGAGATACTGCAACATCTTGATCTAGGCGATGTACAATAAACACGACTTTGTCATTCAAAGCAGCTGCTGATGCCCAATTACGTCTCCAGCTTGTCAAGCTCGCCCGCACGTGCAAGTTCTTCAACACCCAAATCAGCGATATATTCACCAAGAAAGTACACACCTGTCTGAAACCATTCATCAATGACATACCTTCAATGCTGTGCTTGGTAAACGCGCTCAATGCGTTAATCAGCGGAAGAGTGATACTGGACATCCTGTTCGGAAGAAAGCAAGTTGAGGGCGAACACCAGATGACGCTATGTGTTGACGATGCCATTGCCGCCGACGCTTTTGTAAATCATCATACATCCACAGAGGGATATCGAGACGCTCAGACCTTGATCGTCGATATGTCGGATGCAATCTACCAGGGCGCAAATCCCGATCCTCTTGCAGAAGTCAACGAGAACCAGGGAGTGCTCGGATCAGAACAAGGCGGCCTGACGACGATGAAGCGCATACAGAGTCTCCAAAAAAACGGCAAGAATAGTCGCATTTTTGTTGACGTATACAACTTTGAAGTAGACGGAGCTCTTTCTATTGAGGAAGCCTCAGACCGACGGAAGGTAGCCTGTGCCTCCGCTCTTGCGTAATATGGCAGAACCTATTGTTAAATCATTTTTGCAGGAGACAGCATGGCTGATACAGGATGTTTGGACTACCTGTCTGATTAATGCCGTGAGACATTACAGTACACCAGGCTGCTTCGAGACCTCTGTCTAAGTGATGCGTGTCTCGCTGCAGATGTCAATGAATCGCTTGACGGTGTATTATCCGTACTCTACTCTTTATTACCTCAAGACAGAAAGGTTACGAAACACCGTACCCGACAGATACCTCATCGGCCAAGGCTATACTCCATTCCACTCAGAGGAGATACTCCAGTCTGTATATGGCATACCATCTGAAGAGAGCTTCGGATTTGAAACTGAAACCTACTACGACAAAGTCAAGCCGTGCCGCCCGGCAAGGTGAGCTATAAGAACGGGAAACACGCAGAGCGGCATTCTGACAGTGATTCCTATCGTGCCAGTTTACCTGTGAACCTGTTTTCCCTCTTAAAGCGTTGACCGTCGAAGAGCTGGCTTGAAAGATGGATCACTAGTCCAAGCACACCACATTTTCAGAGAGCATCTAAGTACCTGTGGAGTGTCTGAGTGTCTGTCAGGTGAGTTTGCCCGGGGTGTGACCGTCGAAAGTGTTAGATCTCATACATCTCAATTGCTCTTGATCATGCAACCTAATCTTCCTGTAAACCTCTTTTCTATCAGGCAACACTCTGAAACAAAGAATGCAGGCACACGCACACACTTTTTCGCGAGTAGTGAATGGCTACCCTTAGACTTGTTAGAATTGTTGCTGTTTGTGGTGAATCCGCTACGTGAGAGCGTCAATGCAAGGGCGAGTAAGGGATTGTTGTGAATGTCATTCGGCTGGTCGCTTACGAAAGGGAATACACTACAGTGCTGCATATAGCTTATAAATCAGATACCAGCGTCTGGAATTTGCTCCGATCCAACTTGCGGCTTCATCGGACTTTTGTGCCGCTTAGTATCTCGATCATCCTCTTGCTAACCACTCTACGACTGACACGCCATACCGGCACGCGTAAGCGAACGAGGATCCAAGGACCATCGAGCAGTCAAGTCCGTGTGCTGTGCTGGAAACGGCACCAGGCGTAGAGCATCTTTGGAGAACGAGGAAGCCGCCACCTCGTGAAGATGCAAGGGTTGCGAGAAGCAGTTTATGCTTCCCTACGAGGGCTTCGAAACGAGCGTTCGAGTAGCTTCTTCAAGTTGAACGATGTGCACGCAGCGGAAATACGTCGTATTGGCTTTGAACGCGTTATCGAAGCGGGACTGCTGCCGGAAATCTTACAATACCTGAATTTCGGCGAAGTAAGTCTACGCGCCTTGAGGTCAACTAGAGCCAGGCCAGGTTAGACAGGGCATCGACTAATGCTGCACCTCAGCTAGTAAGACTAGCCACGGTTTCCCTCTTCTTCAGACGAACAGTCAGCAGGATGATGTCGAGAAAGGTGCACAAAGGCTTACAGCCGTTTATCAGGGATACGCGTTCTTTTCTATGCATGTTAGACGCCCATGAAGGACTCATGAGTGGAAGATTCATTCTCGACATTCTCCTGGGCAGAAAAATAGAAGAAGGGAAACGACAAATGACGATCTGCGTAAGCGACGACAAAGCTGCTGCTGCATTCGTACGGCATTTACTATCAGTCGAAAGCTATAGACATCTTGGAAGACACAAGCTCGTTGACATGTCCAGGGCAATTTATTCAGAAGCAGTACCAAGACATAGAGGCATATTCGATGACAAGAAGCAAGGCATACTCACGTGCAATAAACGAATTCGCAGTGTCCAGAAAGGAATCGGACGGTATCCAATCATAATCGACATTTACAATTTCGAACCAGACGAGTCTCTCACTATCAGGCAGGTGCAGTCTCTACGCGCAGTATGTCTTTCCTATCTCCCTAATTCTATCATTCCGAAGCATAGCACTGAAGATCCATTGGATTGGCGTAGGAAACGAAATGGCTCGTACAAGACACATGGTCCACCTGTCTCATCAACGCAGTGAGTCATAGCTTCCCGATCTAATAATCCGATCTTCTACTTGACTAATGCCTTCCGAACAGATGTCGTTGCACCATCTGACCGTGTACTATCCCGACTACATGCTTACGCGTAGAACCTACGAGCTTCCCAACGAAGTGCCATGTAGAGCAGGCAGAACTTTGGGATCCACTCGCTACCACGTTGAGGAGAAACTCAAAAATTGTTATGATATCTCGCATACTCAAGACACCACTTGGTCGTACTACGAAGAGAATAACGATCACTTACCAGCTAGGTTAGGCATTTTCTCATGGTCTTTGATCTGGAACGAAATTGACCGGCCTTTTTTGTTTACAGTTTGCCTTTGAACTTGTTGGGGCTTTTGAAACATAATCATTGGTGAATGCAGTACATTAGCTTGTTTTGTAGGGTGTAAATGTAAAGATGGGAAGTCGACATAATCTGATGGCTGCTTGATTGATTGAACAGCCGTTAATGCTTGTAATGTGCACAGACTTGTATCAGGCACGTGCCAGGGATATACATCGTATGCAAGATTCTTTTCTATGACATGCCAATCCGAGATCATTCATACGGCTGCATTAAGCTGTTATCTTCCACCTTCTCTGCGAAGTTGTCTATGGCTGTTGTGTGGCAGTACGGTTTCAATCCAATTTCTTCCTTGATAGTACTAGCAAAGCAACCACTCCAGCCATTTCTCTTCCACTTGCTCGTTGTCTCTTCAATCAGGTCCTTGGTGATGAGGTCTGGGTTCATGCCAACATTATCGAACACAGTTGCGAGCTGAATAATTTGCCCCAATTCGGTAATCGTGCCCGTCTCTCCGAGGTCTTGATGTCGAATGATAGCTTCCATTACAGCTTCTGCTTGAGCCACAGGTGTATTAAGAGATAGTAGCTTTTCATACGCTACTTTGGCACCGTAGAATTCGAAGCTCATGAACGTGCCGCGAATGTTCTTCGACGTTGTTCCGATGTCGTGAAGCATACAAGTGATAAAGTATGTTTCATCTGAGACTTGCCATGCCGGAAAGTGGTCTTTGAGGATAGCTTTACCTGGTGAAAAGTAGCATGTGAGCCTTCTGGCTGTACTTCGCGGCAGCCGCCTTTCGTTGTGGCGTGACTCACCATAATGGAATACTCGCATGGAATGACTGAAAGTCTCCGGAATAAGCTCTTCCTGAGCGTACTTTTGGATATTCTTCGCAAGCTCAGTTGTAGGGACAGGTAGATTGTCGAGGTTCTTGGCCTGTGCTGAGGCGCCGTTTGGACGTAGCTTTAACACTGCTTCTTGTGAGCGGGGCACCGATTTCCAACCGTACTCTGCGGGTGCGGGTAGGGGTGACACGGATGACATAGCGATAGCTTGTTCTGTTAAGTATGCAATGTCAACTGCAGATGCCTGCGTGTGATGAAGCTAAGAAGAAGTAGAAGACCCGTCACGAGCAAGTGGAAAGGCAATCGAGTTCGGAACAATTACTAAGTCGTGCTCGGCTCGGTTGCTCCCTCGACTAAGCTTTTTATTTTGCCAGCATGCGACACAGTGCAATGATGCCTAAATGTCATCCTGGGAGTAGCAGATGAAGCTTTAGCATTGTATGACTCGTGAAGAAACTAGGTTTGACTCGCCCAAATGATAAATATGGCTACAAAGAGAAAGATTAAGAAGAAACCGCTGCAAAACTTGCTACAATCCGCCCTTCCAATTCGAAAGACATACCAGACCTCATTGAAACTATACCGATACTTCATGATTCAGTCTGGGAACCGTCGATAAGGCACACCGCGTGTCGCGACGGCACCGTCCGCAGATTAGCCCATTGGCATCCATGCGCCAGCTTGAAATGGCTTGTTTCGATGATTAATCTCCCAATCACTCCCACCAAGGTTCTTCATAGTCATAACCTCCACCTCTAGGTAAGGTTCCACCATTGTAGCGAGCAGCAGCGGAATAGTATGCAGCAGCTTGTGACATGCCACGCTGAGGTCTGTAGAGACAACAAAAGCGTTAGTGCGGCGAATCAGATATGTAAAAGCCAAGGACATACCCATGATAGTAAGTAGTCGTATCGCGCTGGGCATTAATTCGAGCTGCTCCTGCTAGGTTTACATAGCGACCGTCTCGGCCTGCTGCACTCGCAGCTCCAGCAGCGCCAGCCTTGGGCCATGGTGCTCGGCAGTATATGCATGTGGGTTCAGGTTTGGTAGCTAACCACTGGCCGATACATACTGAATGGACCGGTCCTCCGCACGAAGCTTCACAGAAGACGATAGCGGCCATGTCTTGATCGAAATCATCGAAGCACTGCAAGAAGGCGTATCAGCAAACTTTCCGTAGCTCAGAGTCAGAAGGTGATGGACTTGCGATGGGGCAAGTATCACCGTCTTCTGGTAATCGCTTCTTTCCACCCTGTTCTTCCACCTTGTTCTTGACTGGACTGCCAGTCGCTTCAGCCCAGGCTTTCTGCAGACCTGAGTTGTGTATAGATGCAGAAGCAGCTTGCGGAGCATTTGTGAAAATCTCTTGCAGTTCGCTAGTGAGAAGTGCTTTCTGATAGACTAAAATTCAGAGTTAGCTTGGTGATAATGCTTGCATGAAGTGTGACTTTTTGAGCGAGATGCATCCTACAAGATGGCGGCCCGCAACCCTCATCATCAGGTACTTACTATTTGAAGAATCGGCCGAAACTCCCAAAACTTTTAGCAAGACTGTGAGAAGAAGCTTAGAGAAATTTGCTGCAATACCTAGGCGGCCTTCACTCACCAAATATCAGATGCTTGCAATGATTTCCCTTCAAAGCATCCGGACAATCACAAGACGGAAGATGTTTGATGACCACGGTGTATACGTTTCCAGTACTACCACTGCACGTAAGAACGTTAGTGACTAGCAGCAGAGTACCCAAACGATGGCAACAACATACAGAACTTTGAACTCTTCCTGCAGATCTTCACCGTTTCTATCGCGATCTACTAGGAACATACGCTGAGCTCGGACTCGCCCCATGCGGTCAAGGATATTCTACAAGAGTCTCGTCAGGATAGTGGGAGTATGTGATTCAGTGCATTAGCTTACCTTAGGACATGATTTACGGATGCGTGCAAGTCGCTTCTCGGCTGGAGGCCCAGCATCGACCTCCTTCTTAACCCGTTTGGAAGGTTTGTGAGGAACTACAGCGACTGGAGCGCCGTCTTTGGCAGGCGATTGAAAAGAGCCTCCGTTTAGAAGTGATGTGGATGGACCAGCTGTGGGTGCAGTGTTCGGGGAAACGTCGTCGTTTTCAACAGGTTCGCTCTTCACGTAGCTGGTGGCGGCGGTCGCAGCACGAGGTGCACTCTGCCTTGGAGCGCGAGAGGCCCTCTTCGGTGCAGCATTCCAGTCCTCGTCTGACTCGTCTTCAACCTTTCGCTTGACCATGTCAGTATTGTGTTAGTTGGAAGGGTCGACAGTGCTGTCCGACATCCAGCTGCCTCTACTGCAGTGCTAGAATGATGATCGACTTCTTGTAGAGCTTGAAGAGAGATCTCCATCCAGGTCTGCTTTGTCACTCGGATACGCTTGTATAGCTCTCGCACGCTACTGCTCTCATTATGGCTGTATAGACTCGAAGCTCCTTCTCACGACCTGCTTCGTACCAGAACTGGCTACCTCGCAGCCACGCGAATTTCAAGAAAGTCACACGCCAAGTTCACCTGTTATCGAAATGCAAGAACAGCAGGCGACATACCGCAGCACGCTGGCTCTGCATGTGCCTCAAGAGCAGATACCCGTCGGCGGTCCACAATCGCAAGCTTCTGGCTCTGTCGGACCTGGTTCCGGTTCAGGCTATGGGCCACCAACGCCAGCGTCGCCTACTCCGCTGCAGCGACTGGCACAACAGCATCTAACCGAGGACAGCGACTTTGAGTTGCTATGTGCACCTCTAAGCAATGGGAGTTGGAGACAGCGCTTCGAACGGATGTGCATCGCCAGCCCTGGACCGACAGCTTCAGAGTCGCGTGCCATGTTTGATTCGCGTAGTCAACTGGACCCAGAAGGCGCGTATTTAGATGGAGAAAATGCAGAGGCTGCAGCTCGTGTGCGTGAGGCGGAAGTTTGGAGGCTATCGGGCTGCTTCAAGCGTGGAGAGGTGAATGCTACGAGGTCGGGTATGTATGTTGTCGGCAGCATTTGCACTTTACGCATCAAACCTAAGCTGTCTTCATATTCTTCTGCTATTAGATGAAGCCGGAAGTCTGCTCGCTCTCGCCTCGGAATGGCTAGAGCTAGACTCCGACGTCGAAGGCATCCGATTTGATTCGGAACTAGCGTTGAAGCAAGAGGTTGCCTACGCAGCACATTTGCACGTGCAAACCCTTATCCTCCCAGCACCCCGCAACTCCGCATTCGTCACGGATTATGCTCGAGCCGTAGCAAATCTGCTGTCCACACCAGGCTATCTGCACTTCTCCATTCGCATCCCAATTACCGACCCGGATCCAGATCCTCTCGCCCCATCAGCGATACCGGCCGGAGCTAGCAAGTCATTCGAAGCCTGGAACACAATACGCTCATTTTGTTCATACAACCCTCGTCTCTCTGTATGCCTCGATCTTTCAACCCCATTACCTCCTTCATCCTTCTACGAGCGGTGGCATGCCGAACCCGTTCGCCATCTCTTATTACCCGCTTCAGCATACCTCGCAAACGCAAAAGGCTACCCAGTACTCAGTAAAGTATCGCAGAACTTCTTCAAGAGCATGTTCAAATTCAAGCCAACAATTATCCTAAGCGGGATCGAGAAAGGCCTTCATTCCAGTGGCGGCCAAGAAGCGTATGCTCTATAGTAAGTTAATAAAGTTTCAAGGCCAGGATTGCGATTGATCTGACTATAACCGTATCTTCAGCCTCCGCTTCATGGAGCGGAAAACGCCCATTGACGACCCGCTTGAGCAGTTTGCAGGTGCATATATGGACTACCTACAAGCGCCCTTGCAACCGTTAATGGACAATCTTGAAAACGATACATACGAAGGGTTCGAGAGAGACCCTGTCAAGTATCGACAATACGAAGAGGCAGTCTTTCAAGCATTACGCGATCGAGCAGGCTTGAAGAAGAGCATAGAGGTTTTCGTATGCGGTGCAGGCAGAGGGCCTTTGGTCGAAGGCTGCCTACGTGCAAGCAAGAAAGCTCAAGTCCCCATTCGCCTCACTGCAGTCGAGAAGAACCCGAATGCCTTTGTCACATTACAAGAAAGAAAAGCAACAGAATGGGGAGATTCTGTAGACCTGGTCTTTTCGGATATGCGGACTTTCAATCCTCCTCGACCGGCAGATATCATCGTTAGCGAGCTTCTAGGCTCCTTTGGTGATAACGAACTGTCACCTGAATGTCTCGACGGTGTCATGCGAACTCTGGCACCAGACGGTATTTCGATACCTTGCTCGTACACCTCGTATTTGGCACCAGTCTCGAATCAAAAGCTCTTCTCGGAAACTTCCAATTCAACGGATACGAAATTTCCAGAACAGCCATACGTCGTCATGTTTCAAGCCTGTTCCGTACTCAGTGCGACAGGGGGACGCGAAAACTGGGCAAAGTTTGCAGAGTGCTGGGGTTTTGACCATCCTCGAAATGATGTGGTCTGCGATGAATCTGGTAAGTCGTCACATTCTACCCCTAACAAACTTTAGACACTCATCGACTTGTATTCATAGGCCTCCCTTTAACGAACCATCATAATGCAAGAAGTGCGCATGTGACTTTCAACATTCCTTATGGCGGAATCTGCCATGGCTTTGGCGGCTACTTCGAGGCTGTCCTATACAATGATATAGGTATCTCGATACATCCAGAGCGGATGGACAAGAACATGCTTTCTTGGTTCCCGCTGTTTTTCCCATTGAAGGTCAGTGTCGAGATGATAGTATGGTAGATAACATTCAGACTTCGCTGAAACGACACTACAGGACCCTCTGTACCTTCCTCCAAGATCCGAGCTGGATGTCCATATATTCCGCTTGACCGACGGAAACAAGCGTCGAGTGTGGTTTGAATGGTCTGCGGACGTCTATCTACCCTTACCTTCGCCAAGCATGGTCGGATCACCGACAGCTTCGACGTCCATGCAGACTGCAACAACAAACGGAACACACCCATCGGCACGCCCCAGAGCCTCATCACCTATAACCGCGAGGTCAGTCAGTAACGCGTCATACAGCGCGATGCCAATGGCTAGCCCGGCATTGGATAACTTTGCCAGTGCTCAATCGCCTTTTGTCGGCAATGAGAGTCTTTCGAGTGCAGGCTTGTTGCTTGATGGTCACCAAAACATCTCCGAGAGCATTGTACGCGTTAAAGTTGGGCAGTCGAGATTGCACAATCCTGCCGGTAGAAGCAGTTGGGTTGGCTTGTAGATTAGATTTGCCGAAAACAATTAGCTGCAGTTCTAACAGCACAATACACTTCAGCGATGAGTTGGTTAACAGACACCATCTTTGCCACTTTACGAAGCAATAATAATCCGCTGCAAGCGCGTGTTTTCCTTTTTCTCAACGTCACTGGCGACCTGATGACTACAGCATGGCGAACTCGGCACACAGAGCTCCACAGCCTTATACCAGATGCTCGGAATGCACTGCTGCGCGAAGTCAGCGAGAAGGACCGCCAATCTGGGCGGGTCATTGAATGTCTGAACTCCGATCATCCTGGCGAGCTGCTGGACCTCCTCGAGTACCACGTCAATCAGCAGCAGCACGAGGCGCAACGATGTGAGTATTGTTCACTTGGGGATTGCCTCTGGCTAATGCCTTTTCAACCGCAGCTCACAGGCTTTTCCAGCACGCCGCTGAGCTTCAATTGAAGTATAGGCGCGACTTTACCGTCGTTCATACACTTGCAGAGGAACCCTCGCTCGGTTCCTCGGTAAGGCTATGTCTTAGCTCCTGCAAATGAGCTTGCTGAATGTGTCCGTATAGGTGACTGTGGTGACTGCAAGCAATCTTGGAACATCGACAAAAGTGTATGCGGTTAAGACTATCTCTAAGTCCTCGGCTCTGAAATTAGAAGGTGTAAGTGAACTGAGGGATACTTTCAGAACAACAACTAACACGTAAATCTTCTGCAAGCAAACCTCGATACAACATGAAAGGGACATATTGGTGGCAGCCCGCAATAGCAAAGCGAAACACGCACCATTCCTCGTAGGAGCTCTGCAAGACGCAACGCACTTGCATCTAGTACTGGAATACCTGCCAGCTGGCGATATAGGCCTTCTTCTGACAGAAAGGAAAGTCTTGCCTCTCAAATGGGTCCGTCTATGGATTGCGCAGACCTCTCAAGCCATCACATGGCTCCATGACCTCGGCTATGCTCATAGGTAAGGATGAGCTCGCGGTCATGCACCAAAGTAGATGACTGACATGGTTCTTTTAGAGATATCAAGCCAGCCAACATACTGCTGGAACTCTCAGGACATGCAAAGCTAGCCGATTACGGTTCCGCTGGCCCCCTGCATATGCCGAGTCCCGGCTTGTTTGTGCTTCAAAGATATTGCCTGACTCCTGTTGGAACAGTTGACTATGTATGCGAGAGTACCTTTCCTAGGTCTGCGTGCCACTGACATTGTTTCTTTGAGGATCTAGATTGCACCTGATGTCTTGCTGGCACACGAGAAGGCTGTAATGGATAGCGACGATGAGGACGATGATGAAGAAGACCTTAATTCTCCCGGCCTATACGACGCTTCCGTTGATCTGTGGAGTCTTGGTGTATCGATGTATGAAGTCAGTTGCCCGTCACTTCCGAACAATGAATTTGGCTGACCTGATTCTACCAGATGCTTACTGGGACACTCCCGTTCTACGCTGAGACAATACCGGAAACATATGAAAGAATCCTGAAGCACGAAGTGAGTTCTAGTTCCATGGCTATCTAGTAACGTCAGTCAGCTGAAGCCTTGCCTTGCACCATTGTCAGACGTGCTTGGACCTGAAGAATCTGAGGATGGATATTTCGGCAAAGGACCTTCTAAAACAGTCAGTATAGGCTCGCTGTCAAAATAACAGGGCTGACGCCCTATGATATAGGCTTATAACCGATCCTAATTATCGTATCAAGTCACACGCGATGAAGTCTCATCCATTCTTCGCTGAGCTTACGTGGGACAAAGTGAGCGAAAGTAAGCGCATCCAACTTTCGCGGAAGTGGCCATTTCTGACCCCTTCGTTTCAGCTCCAGCACCCTTTCGCCCGCCAATACGAAGCCTGAAGACCCAAGCAGGCCAAACTTCTCGAGAAGAATTCTCTCGAGGCTTCGATTTTTCGGCGCTGTTCTCTTCTCCTGGCCTTTCGATATTACGCAATACTGGCCCAGACGAGACAGATCTTCGATGGCTAGGCTTCACCCACCTTCCAGGGAAGGACGAGTTTGAGAAGAAAGCTGGGGAAATCAGTCAAAGCCAGCTCCTTCCAGATCTGCAACCTGTAATAGCCATGGCTACGGCCTATCCAACAACTCCCGCCAGGTCCTCTGCTCCACTACACAACATGCATACTGGTATTCGTCCAAGAGAAAATGCGCGAGCATTGCAGGAAATTGTCACATACACCATCCTCAGAACAGCGCGCAAAGCTTCGGCTGTACCTTTTCGCAAGCAAGTACTGCCTGTTGCAGAGCCCGTGTCACCGGTGCGATCGCGCCTCCCCGAACTCGAAAAACGACATGAGGATCTACTAGCGCGCATCAGCAATATCGAGACGAAATACAAGACCCTGCTCGACTCTCCACAGCGCCTCTAATAAATGTTTAAGTATGCTTTGCAGAATGATAAGGCTACAACGCCCGCGAGATTACTTCTGCAGAACTTCGAATACGATTATCACATATCATCACACGTTTGTGATAGGCATTATCTACTTATACTATGGAGATGTAATACTGATAGATTGATGACAGCATCGCACTGCTGTATAATGGTTTACGACTGATTAGGAGTGTGCTGGGAAAAGTATTGATTCCAGTCGTCTTGGCTGTACTGCGCGGGCATGCTGTTGTAGCATAATGAGTAGAGTCAGCAAAACCGCAATTGAATGTATAGCTACAACCAAACAATGCAATCGCTTACCCGCCGAAGAGGTCCGATGCTTGAGTATCACCGAACATGGGCCCGGAAGCCAAATCAGGCAAACCAGAGAAAGCACCAGAATTAGGCATCATGCTGCCATCGTTACTGTTGGCCACCATCTGCCTCATCTGAGACTGCCAGAACGGATCAAATAGAAACTCGGCAATATCACCGAACTTTGGCGCTTCACCATTGTCTGCTTGATTGCCACTAAATGCTGTGTTGTTGGCATTAAACATGTTCGAGTTATTCTGATTTTGGGCATTATTTCCGGCCATGTTCTGATTATTGCCGAGGTCCATCGCTTGTTCAAGGTTCGATTGATTATTGTTGTTGCCTTGTGTATTGATCATATCACTTGGGTTGGTTAGACCAAGAATATTTGAGATGTGCGGATTGTCGTGCGATGCGAACTCGGAAGCAGGAGGGATCATTGGAGGAGAAGCAAAATTGAAGAAAGCGGAGGAGGGTGATGTTCCGGTCGGAAGAGGTGCTGCATGACCGAACTCAAAACCGTTGACTTTGCCCCATGAAGGTGAGGGCAAGGGTAGCGGAACAGTTGGAGCCGTTGGGGAGACAAAGGTAAAGTCGGCCTGAGGGAATAAAGCAGCAGCAGCAGAACCTGAAGGTGTTGTACTAGGCTGAATGTTGTTATTGGTGTTGCTTCCAGAAATGTTGATGCGCATATCGGCTGGTGCATGCTGCATTGCCGCTTGATTGGCAGATTGCCGAAGTCCAGCAGCACTGATCGAATTGTGCCTTCTCTTCGAAGCAGCCTGATTCTTCTGGTTCGTTTGACTGGCAGTCCTCCTCGGTTGCGCTGGTGGTTGTGGCAAGTTCCCTCCCGCTGACATCTGCCCCAAGCTAGCAGTCGCGAACGGTCCTCTGGGCGGATTGCTCGAGAAGTGAGCCATGATATCCATAGGTGTTGCTCGATTTGCATAAGGCGTTGCTCGCCCGCTACCAGGTAAAGACTCTACATCTTGATTTTCAGCTTCTCTCTTCCTGCCTCTGACATCTGACATGCCGGAAATATCGAGATTACCGTATATTTCAAGATCTTGCGCATCCACAAAACCGACTAGAAGTTCACGTTGACGTGCTGCAGCACCCCAGGTCACTTGCATCTCCTTCAAAGCGTTCATACAGCGTACAAGATGAGCTTTCGCGGTGAGAGCCAACGACTCATCATAAGTTGAGTTATAGAAGTGCATGATGCCTGCACTAAAAATATAGTAGACCATGAATGGGATGGCCTGGCGGAGACCATAAGTCTTGCTGTACAAGGTGACAATGCTGAAGAACGGGACGATCAGCATGAGCAACAGTAAACGCGAAAACGCAAGGCGAATTAAATTTGACTCACTTGCTTATAGCAGCCGCTGCAGTCGTGCAAATGGAATGACTTGGGAACGTCTGATTCGTTCTCGGCGATCCTTGAGCAGGTATGAAAGGGCGATGTAGTAGAATAAGAGCAGCGTAGAACTGACAATGTAGCGTCAATACGTGCGGTGGAGGTACTCTCTTGCTAGCTGAGTTATACTGCAAGTGGGCCGGTAGCTTCAGCCACCAGGTAGCTAAAGCCTGATCCAAATGAGCAAGTAAAGTCTCGCTGTTCTGTCCTAGTACCCTGACTCGAATAGCATACAGATTGGCTATGATGCGCGAGAATAGGACCGATAGAGAGGCTGAATGGTTGAAGCAGGATAGAGAGTTGGATTTGACGCCTTGAGGGTAGTTGCGAATCGAAGCGAGGACTTGATCGCCATCTGTATTCATGATAGGAGGATCGGACCAATCTGTTCCATCTGGTCGGAGAGGACGCCATATATCGTGCTCGTCTGGTTCGTCTTCAGCGGGCAAGGCCACATCATAATCGCGCTCAAAGATACCCATTGGTCGACCGATGTAGGCTGAGATATAACGGTCAAGGATGACGCATGACCACCAGACTCGTTTTCTACGATGGAAAGACAAGTCAGGGCCATCTCCTAACGAGCTACTTCTTTCAATGGTCAAATACTCACCTCGTCTGCTTCTCTTCATAACCAAAAGCATTAACAGGCAAGAACCATTTATCAACATCTCTAAAAAGACCTAAATCTTGAGCCATTCGGATAGCCATTCCAACATAGGTCCAACTTTTAGCCATGGCACCAACACCAGCTTCACGATAAGCAAGTAAGACTAAAGCTTGACAAGTAGTTAATCTTGAACTACCAAAATCTTCATATAACAGTTCTCTTGCTTTTCTAGCGTAAATTTCTCCTGCTTTCCAGTATTCTCCTTCTTTACGTGTATCTTCACCTGTATCTGAATATCTTGCTGCTAGTGCATAGATCGACAGCAACAGGATTGCTGGCACTTTGCCGCCTGATGCTAGAGCTGGTGCTGGTTTGGCACCACCTAATGGCGTTGTACTACTTGAGCCGTCTCCCTCCTTTGCCCCAGTCGAATATCCCTCGGAAGTATGAACGGTATTCCGATATTGACGGACGAAGAGAGATCGATAGAGTAATGGTAGATGAGGATGAACATAAGTCCAATATAATTCTAATAAATGATCCGAAGTTCGCTTATCAGGCATGATTTCATAAGCTTTTGTTCTGCTAACTAGTTCGGCTTCCGTTTTAGAATAAGGATCCGCTATTCGCTCTTCTGCAGCATGTTCAGCCGAATTAGGTCTGAGAGTAGAATCTGTAATAGCACTTGGGTTATCACTGTCTTCTGAAATATCGTTCCGATTCGCCTGCGCCCAAGCTCCAGGCTTCGGGAATCTCCAGAAGAAATCTTGGTATCGGTTCGATTTTGAGATCAGGTATAATCCTGAAGATCTACCATGATATCGAACTTCCTTAGTTTCATCTAAAGAGAGTTGACCAACGACATCTGCTAATTCTGATAATGGACCATCTTGCTGTCCCATCTGTGTTGCATTCGCTCCTCCACTTGCAGTTGAGAATGTATTAGAAGCACCACCTGGTGACATTCCATCATTTAGCGTATCAGAAGGGACACCGTCATCTCCAAAACCAGCGATAGTTGAACCTCCAGGTGACATGTTCCCAGCGTTCGCAGTGAGGTTGTAATAAGCTGAACCAGTATGTAGAATACTATCTGGTGCAGGAACGACACCTCCAGATCTTTGAGCTAAAGAGAAAAGATTATGCGTTTGTTGACCATCCCGATTTGAATTTTTCCTATCAACTCCAGGTGATTTACGATTACCACCACCAGCACTACCAACTTGAGACATACCACCAGCAGATCCAGATCTTGCACCTCCTTGGATCTTTGGATCTAACTTTCGCCTCTGTCTAGGCGAAGTACCAAGTGAAGCAAAAGCAGGATTTGAAGGATCCATAATAGTATTCTGTTGATTTGTATACGATTGAGATTGCTGTTGATGAGTCGAAAAGAGATTTGAAGCGGGTATAGCGAGTGCGCTTGAAGCGAAGGATGACGCGCCTGGTAAGGAACCTGATATATGTGTTGAATTATTATCGATAGATCTAG
Source organism: Cystobasidium ongulense (assembly GCA_022835595.1). NCBI lineage: Eukaryota > Fungi > Basidiomycota > Cystobasidiomycetes > Cystobasidiales > Cystobasidiaceae > Cystobasidium > Cystobasidium ongulense. Next base: position 856,280 of record BQUP01000003.1, read on the forward strand.
CCATAGCAGATGCAGGATGCATGGATTCAAAGTCCATAGATCCTTCATTGTGTAGGCCAACAGCGGAAAAAGAAGGAGAGGTATCACTTCCACCTAATAATTCATCATCTGGTATCCAGGCAGCTTTATGCATATTATCACCATTGAAAGCAGTCCCGTCCATAGTAACTCCAGCATTACTTAAAGAATTAGAGAACGCATGGTTGTTACTATCGGAGAGTTCGAAACCTCTTTGTGTGATTGGGGCTCTTGAACTTGATGGGGTACCACCTATTGCATCCGTTGAAGAAGGTCCAAACATAGATGCCAAAGGCCCTAATGAGTCTTCTCGTTTAAGAGACTGAGATCCCGTGCTACGTTGCCATGATTTGAGTAGAGGAGCATTATCGCGACCTATTGCTGCTGCTTCTGCGAGGTCTTTGGAGAGTAATTCACGAGCTTCGATATCGCCTACGAGTCTGCGAAGGAGGCAAAGGAGGAAGACCAAAAGAGGACTTAGCAATGCAATCACACAATCGTCGATGTATGTAACGGTGTCCAGCTTACTCTTCCAGCAGAGCTTGCGCTCGAGGATCATCGTTGTTCAGCAGACCACCAAGGAGAGCTTCCATCCGATGCATACGATTCTCAATAGCTTCGATGTACCCCTTTGGCGGTCCCCTAAAGCGGTGTGTTCCATCATTGAAATAGCGTTGATGGGTATTCGGAATTGCGAGTTGATGGGTGTGGTAACGTGTTATTGAGTAGGTCCAATGTCAGATAGCGAGCATGTCCAAGGCAAAGGGAATGAATATTCAACTATTAGTCAAGGTCCTATATAGTTCGTGTAGCAGTGGCGAGGGAGGGTTTCTAAAAGCCTTGTCATGCCTAATTGGCCTGCAAGACGATCCTCTGCTTCTAGGCCTGCATCAAGCCGAGACTGATCGTGCAGCCGTTGTTCGGGGAAGAGCGGACGAGACGGATCAAGCAGAGGCAGGAAGATCACAGCAGGCCATTTAGCCTTGCTATGGGACATCTTGCAAGCAGGTATGAGTGCATGCTTGTCCCCCTTCTTGCTTGCACAGTGACGTCTCGTCTTGTGCTCCGGCGACATCTTTGACCCGGCTTGGGGTCGACGCGGAGGACGAGTTGGGAAAAGAAGTGGATTGAAACTTACCGCTTCTTGCTAGTGACGAAGAATGTACATTCTAGACTATTCTGCCTGCAGTTCTGACACGGGCCTTCTTCCTGTCCTTGCTCATTGAGTGTTCTTTAGGAGTTGCAAGCAATTCCAAGTTCAGCTATTGACATGATTGACTGATTGCAATCCATATCAACGCACCTCTGACACTTGCATTTCTGCCTCCTACACGCATCACACGCTTTACTTGACCTTTGCTTCTTCTTGTCATCGTCATTTGCACTGTCTCCTGCTGCTTGCTGCTGTGCTTGCTGCTTTGCTGCTGCTGCTGCTGCTGCCGATGCTGCTGCATTATTGCCCTTCTTGCTATTGGAGTCGTGCACCTTCTTGCTGCTGCTCCCACCGCCAGTCACAGAGCTCAACGAGGCTGATAGAGGAATGGACGCAGAGCCACCCGCATGTGCCATTCCGGGCTGGATGTCGTGTCTTGGTCTACTCTGGATGGTATGTGGATGGTGTCGTCCAGAGTGCAAGAGCAAGTTGACGCCAAAGTCCGAGACGTTGTTGCTGCTGGTTTGGGATAGACTTTCAAGCAGGGACGAAGTGTAGCAATTGCGGATGCTAATAGTATCAGAATGCTGGTAGTGATGAATGTAAGCTGTCCATCAACCTGTCTTTATGCCATTATTGTGGGCGTTGCTTCTAAAGACAGCTGACGGGCGGGGCCGTGGGTTGATCGAGGATTACCTAATCACCGGGGAAGCATCTGGTATGGAAGATTGGGGAATATCGCAGTCGGATGAGGAGTGGTGTATACTAAATGTCTAAGCGACAGAGTCTGGTAGTATGCTAGCGAGGCCTGACTTGCTGCCCACCCATGCTCGCAAGTTGCACTTCCGCCACTGAACTTCGTATCTCCGATATGCGTGAGCTGGGGCTGATGATGGCCTCGACAGCTTTCTTCATAACGAACACAGCCAGCAGCACAATCCCGCAAGCAACAATGACAAACTATCTTCTCGCACTCAACTGTGGTTCATCCTCTTTAAAGACGACTCTCTTCTCGTATCCCGCATTAGAGCAGATATGCAGCATATCAGCCTCATCAATAGGCTCATCCGAAGCTACTCTAAAGTCATCCTTTCAAGGTCAGAAATACAATAAGTCAGTAACAGATGAATCTCATAGTGAGATATTCAGCGATGTACTGCAAGAACTGAAAAGGTTGGATGGAGGGAAGTTAGTCAGTCATGTTGGACAGATTAAGATTGTGACGCATAGAATCGTACATGGTGGTACTCTCGATAATCCCGTCAGAGTGAGCCAGGATAACACGGACGCATTAGAGAAGATGGAGCAGGTGAGTTCACTCTCTCGCATACTTCTCTCAGCTCTCTCCCAGTGTGCATTCATTGATGACCGATCACGTTTTATATGGAACCACCACATCAACAGCTATCTGCATTTGCACCGCTACACAATCATCATGCCGTCCTTACAGTGAAAGCCGTGCTGGAAAAACTACCCGAAGCTGTCAACTTTTGCTGTTTCGACACACTCGTATGTCACCTGTTTTCGCCATTCCCAAGCGAGCGCCTGGTGGCTGACATGCTTGCCTTGTCCTCCCCTCCCCCTTCATGCTAACTTTGTCTCCCTCATCTCTGACCATACAATTCATACAACGATACTGCCTACACTTACGCTGCATACACTAAATCATCTCTACGCATCACCGCAAATGGCGCTCAGTTTCACCGGTCAATGCCAAAGCACATTTACACTTATCCTATAAGTCAACCAGAACATGAACCCCCCGTCCCATTAAGAAGATATGGTTTTCATGGTCTATCATACGCTAATATATTGAAACAAGTAGCTCATTATTTGAAAAAACCAGCTGATAAAGTTAATGTTATCGTTTGTCATTTGGGTAGTGGTGCCAGCATGTGTGTTATTAAGGATGGAAAAAGTTTGGATACTACTGTGAGTTGACTGAAGCGGGTAGCGAATACATATTTTGGTATACTCTGGCTGACACGCTGGATAATTAATTGAACGTCGGCTCTTTGTCCCCTTATATGCCATACCACTCCCTTAAATGACACCGCTCACTCTGGTTGACCTGGAACACCGCTCTCGCGACATGCATTGACAATATAGATGGGATTAACACCTCTAGAAGGTTTACCAGGAGGAACACGTTCCGGATCATTAGATCCAAGTTTAACCTATCACTTATATTCCGATCCAACCAAGTCAGGATCATTAGAAAAAACAAATGATATTGAAATTTCTAGAGGAGAATTAGTTTTGAATAAGCAAAGTGGTTTTAAAGGATTATGTGGTACTAATGAATTTGGTAAAATTACTGAATTAGCTATTAAACAAGTTAAACAAGGAAATTATGATGGAAAAGAATTACTTTGCGTAAAGATATTTGAGAATAGGATATTGGTGAGTTGTTATACATCTCCCTTCCTCGAGAGAGATTGCCTTTACGAAGCTACCTCCTCTGAACGATACTGACTCGTTCATTCTGGCCACTCTCATCCAATCAATTTCCAATAACTCGGACTCCACTCGGGCGCAACAGAATTTCCTCGGAGCATATCTAGTCGCACTCCGCAATTCACCCGATGCTATCATCTTCTCTGGCGGAATTGGGGAAAGATCTTCCTATCTACGAAGTTCCATCATCAAAGCTATAGATTATCTAGGTATTCAAATCGACGACGAAATGAACGATAAAGCAGGTGAGATGGAGGAGAGTGTCGTTGATATTACAAAGAAGGATAGTAGAATTAAAGTGCTCAGAGTACTTACTGATGAGGAGAGGCAATGTGCCGATATGGCTAGAGATGAGTTTGGAGAGACGTTGAATTGGTGATTGGGATGTGATGAGCTACTTGAGTCAAAGATCCATACATATTTCTTCTCTGGTACTCTCCATACGTTAGCAACTTCTGATGCAATGAATGAGCTATGAGAGGGCTGTCGTTTCCGATAATGTTGATTTTGTCGCTGCCGTCTTGCCGGTCTATCGCACGCCACACATGCCAGTGGCGAGAGCTGAGCGCGTCGATGCTACAGCACCAGGACGTGTATTAGCAGGATAGTCTGCGGTGTGATGGAGTAGAGGGTAGCACAGTATGCGGATGAGAGACGGAACGATGGATGACTGCGGTCAAGGTTCGCCAGCCTTGCAAGGCCCTCGAAGTTTGTCGATAAAAGCAGCGAGCGAGTGGCCGGTGCGTGGTGAATCGACAGGAAAGTATGCAGACAATAGGATACAGACATGCGTGATGTATGTTAGCATACTTGGCTGGTCCAACGCCATCCACTCCCTTCCCTGCTTTGCTCTCTCTCGTGACTGGCGGTCTCTGCTGCCCGTTAGATTGCTCAGAGTCGCGTACACTGTATACAGGGCACTCGGGGCAAGAGACTCGAGATTATCGACGACTTCTCTCTCTCAACACTACCGACACAACACAGCATACCACACGCTGCAGCAATGCACAAGCTGCGTCTGAGGACACGCTCGACCGCCAATCTCAAAGACAAGGACAGCAGCAGCAGCAGCAACAGCAACGACGCAAGCACTCGCCCGCCTGAAGCATCATCGTCCTTTGCAGTCTTTGGCAGGAGCAGCACAAGCACCAGCACAAGCACAAGCGGGAGGAGCAGTACTTCTGATACTAGAGCCAAGGCAAAGGAGAAGAGCACTAGTACCGGCTCCAATGGTGCTGCCGGCTTGAAAGCCTCTATCCGTGGCATCACTGGCAAAGATAGGAAGAGCACGAAAACTGGAAGCACCAGTATTTCGACGACACGCACTGAAAAACCTCCACCCGCTGTATCACGGCCTCAACTCACTCTGCCCACTGGTAACGACTTTAGGGCGAGTCTCATACTCGTAAGTCTATGCGTCCTTGCTGCTGCTCGTTCGTTTTACTGCCAGTCACGCTGATCACGACTACTGGAAACAGCCTGAATTGACTCGCAGATTCACACTCCTAAGAGGCAAAGATGGAAGCCTTGTCCCTTTTGACAAGATGCAAGCTCATCTAAGGTAAGTTTGACGCGTCAAATGAGCACTCGCCTTTGGGTGACCGTCTGGGAGTAAATATGCCTTTATGCGACGCTGATACCTCTCTCGACTCCCGATTCTCTCTCTGCCCTCCTGCAAACATACACACACACAGAGTCCAGCGTGAAAATGGTAGATTGACAGAAAACGAAGAAGAATTAGTACTAAGGCAATATCGATTACAATCTATATATGAAGCTGCTCAACCTCACGATGTGGGAATGGGATCGCCTTATCCACACACATCACCTTCAGCAGGAGGAAGGCTAGTCCCATTACCTGAAGAGACCGAATCATCATATTCAAGTCGCGCACCTAGTCGTGCGAATATGTACACTCCAGAGCCTTTGACTCCTTCTCTATCGTCCCCTTCTCTTGGAGCTACGTATTCTCCATATGTATCTTCACCATATCCGAATGGTAGTAGTCCGAATATGCTATCCTCACCACAATTAGTCGCGGCTTCTTCAAGTTCAGCATCAAGTCCTTCAAGTACGCCTACACCGGTATCAACAGTGGGATTCGCTTCTTCCTCTGCGGCTGAGTTTTACGCTGCCAGAGATGCGGTCATGAGAGGGAACGGCCTCTTTGGTGGAGGTGGACTAGAGCGTGAGATACACGCAAAGATGAATTCATCCCCATCGTTATCGAACGTCTCGCTCGATGGTACAGCTTCGCCAGGAACTCCGGGTAAACGATATAGATCGAAAAGATATACTACTACAAATTCATCGTCGAATAAAGCATTGAGTGATTCGGAATCACAACATTCTATGTCGAATGATGGTCATTCTACTATGACCGAAGGAGAAGGTTCAAAGAATAGAACTATGTTCATCTCTGCTATTCCTCCTGTTCCCAAGATCGTGAGACCTAAAGAGGAGGAATATGATCCTTTCAGACCCAGAGATGATGATAATGAAGGATACGATCAATCATATGGCTATCAAGATCACAAGAATACAAGTAAGACAGGAAATGAAGAAAATAATGTGGCTATACCACCTCATTTGGACGTTCCTATGTCAAAGAAACAGATCCATCGTATCTCGAGAGCACTGCAAGATATAGAGGCTGAACTTTCGAGAACTTATGATTTCGTAGGAGGAGATCAGACGGTGGAGAACCGCGATACTGCTGGAACTTTACAATCGGAATCGCATCAGCATTCACACGATCAAGATAGTTTCGATAATGATTATGATTATACTCCCTCTGATGAAGAAGGTGGATATAACTCATCATATGATTATTCTCGAAATGCAAGAAACAACTTCAGACATGATGATCAAGATGATGTAAATCATCCTCATGATTATGACAATGTCGGAGCAGAAGAACAAACTTTTCATTCTGAAATTTCAGCTGGTGAAGGTAGTAATTCTTCTGAATATCATCATCAATTATCTGATAGAGCTCCTTTTGTTTATGATGATACGGAAGAAATAGATCCTGGTTTAAGTAGATTACCTTCTCAATATGAACTTGATTCTAGGAGTATGGAAAGCGATGTTGATGACAATGGGGTGGAAAGGGTTGAGAGGAACCAGCCTAGGATCCAGTTTAATAGTGATGGAGATAAGAGTGAAAATGGAGCGCTGGACGAAAGACAGCGACATACTTCCACACTGTCAAGCTCTACTAAACAATCGGACTCGACAGCTGTACCAGACGAAGCAGGCCGGGTGTCGCGAAGCGCGACTACCTCTACCTCCACTTTAGATGTCATCATCGACGGCGGTGATGATGACACGTATCATTATCGGAGTGAACAACCTCAATCGTCTTTATACGGACAGTCGTTACATCCACATCATAATGGTAATAATTCTCGACTATCCACTTCATCAGATATAAGTAAAGCTCCTTCTTCTCCTGGATTACCTTATTTACAACCTACTCCACCGGTCAAATCATTCGAGTTTCCCCCTCCGTCGACATCACCATCTTCATCCCCTGCAGCCGGACATGCTGGATTAGGCGTGACGGTACCTGAAGAACGTGAGGCATCACCTGCTGATTCGTCAGAATCGTCTGGATCGGCAAATATGCAAGCTTCTACTTCTAATCATACACTTTCTAGCGTTACTACTTCCCATTCCGGAGCTATGATCCGTCCTTCTGGTATTAGTCCTAGCACGAGTATGACGCGATTGCCATCGAATACTTCAACCTCAAGCAGCATAAACATCAATCATAACAATAGTACTGTAGCGAGACGTTTACAGGGAGAATTTACTCCTTCTCATTCTAGAGATAATTCTGCTACTTCTTATAATCCACCCCTTTCTCCTCCTCCTCAATGTGGGTTACCTCCACTTCCTTCTTCTGCTTCAAGTCATTCGTTAGCTAGTGCTGGACATGCTTCTATGCATTCGAATGTTCATTCAATCGATTCTGTCACTTTGATGTCGCCTTCTACGTCTGCACAAGGTGTGAACATGAGCGGAATTCAGGAGAAGTCGCATGATGACGATAAAGAACAAGGAAAAGACGAGGTTGATATTACAGAAGGAGACGTGCCTTTCCCTAAATATACTAGAGAGAGTGAATTGTCAGCTTCTCCGAACAGTGGATTCGAAACTGAGCAAGACAATGAAGAACAATATCGTAATCGATATGATTCTATACAGAGTAGTAATGACAATGCATCAAATTATAATCCAAATCGAGATTCGAGCACTTCAACTGGGTCAAGTTGGAAAGGAGGACCAGGAGGTCATACTAGAAATCTATCATCTTCAACAGTAGATTTCGATCTACCTCTGAACTCACCAAGTTCCAAATCCGCCATTGGGAGTTTGGCTGGAGTTGGACATTTCAACAGGCCTATGACACATATAGAAGAAGATATAGATGAAGACGATTTACTGAACTCTGAAAATCAATCGGATGAAAGGAGGAAAGCTATTGAATATTTAAATATTCATGCTCCTGGATTGGAAATGAGTGATTTGAGGGATATACACGAGCGACTGGTACAGAGTGCTTTGGAGCAGCGTGGTCTGGATCAAGATGCTCGTGATGCTGCTGCTCAGTTACCGAATGGAAGAACCGAACAAGAAGAAGAAGAAGTTGCCGACGCGAGCAAAGAAGTAGATAGCGAACGACGACCTAGTTTGGAACCTGCTACTTTGGGAGACGCGAAACTTGGAAGTCCTTTCATGGAACAGAATGGCTTTGCAGATCAGTCTGCAACGTCTCAAGGTAAGTTCAATGAGCTAGCGTAATGATGCACTTGATATACATAGGGCTAATCCATTATTCGAATAGATGCTGGTATGTTACCAAGTGTGTCGGAAGACGAACCAGTGGAAGCACCGCGTATGCGCAATTCTCAGTCCCATCCAGGATCTGCAGTTTCCCGCACTTTACAGACATCACAGTCTTCGCAGAGTCTGCAGAAATCCGCATCGACTGGCGCCCGCTCAGGGACAGCTTCGCCTGCTCAACATGGGCCGCTTTCAACCAGTCCCTTCGGTATGCAAAGCAACGGTATACAAAGGTCATCCCCCCGCCCAATCGTAACATCGAACAATACTCCGCCCTCGACCCTTCGTTCACATCAAACACGCACTTCTAATTCCACACCTTCTATGCTCATTCGACATGTTCATCAACAAGCGTCCGAAGCTACGGCCGCTCTTAAGAATCCATTTGCAAATCCACCTGATTCACCAGATGAAGCGTTATGGAGAGTAGCGAATATGCCGGCTAGAAGAACTCTGTCACATCGTAAATCTGCTAAAAACTTGAAGATTGGATCTCCTCAACTCGTTTCTTCCAGTGCTAATCTTCAACATATGCCAATGATGGATACCATGAATAGAAGCGCTGGCCTTTTGATCAATAATCACAAAGCTGATAATAGCAAGGATCACAAATCTCCTTCTACTTCACCTGAGATGTCGAGGAAATCGAGCGCGGCGGGACTGAAGTTCAGGATGGGTTTCAGAATCAAAGATCGCGATGTCAACGACGAAAGTTATGCTTCTACTTCTGCGGATCGATCTACAGCTTCTGCAGGTACCAATTCACCTCTTGCAGGTTCAGTGAATAGTAGGCATATGCCCCAAGCTTCAATTGACAATTCACCTTCAAGCGGTATAAGGCAACTTGTCGCGAAACTGCGAAGGAGAAAAGTTTCGAATGAAATCCCTGATAAACTCATACCCGATCCACTAGTATTGAAAAGTCCACACTGGTCAAGCCCCAAAGAATTGCAAGGTCCCCTCAGTCCGATTGAATCCTCACTCAATAACGGCCAATTTGCCAGACGATTTGGAGAAGGTCCACCTTCTATCAGTTCTCATGGTACAGATACCATGGCAGACGTGTCACCTTTGAACGTAATGGATAAATCTGCTTCTTCAGATAAGCTTAGTGCTCTGGCCATCAACACTGGCGATAGCAACGGGTCACTTTCGTCTACTTTCGGTAATTTAGCTGTTAAGTCGGATGAGAAGGATAGAGATAGAACATCTGCTACCAGTCTTGATTCTATGCGGAAGCTATTCGAAGCTGCAACTGCTTTAGGCCTGGATGCGGAACGAGTCAATGAACTTGTTGATGCGGCCGGCTATCGACAAAGCCTTCAAGCAAAACGACCTGATAACCAAGTCGTCCGCTCTACAATTATCCTGGCTCCATCGGATGACTCGTACTTTCCACCTATGCCTGTGACGGGTATACAGTCCGCACCTAGTATGCCTGGACAGGATGCAGCTTCAATGTCAAGGTCCACCTCAGGCAATTCTCTCGGTCGCTCTCGCTCAGCGCGGTCCATCCGCCATCGCAATACCTCGGTCAGCAGTATTTCTATGTCTAATGGAGGAAGTCGATCTTCAAGACATGGCGAAAATACGCCCAATGGATCTTTCACTGAAGGCAACGGCTCATCAGAACGCCGATCTGTCCATGATAGAGCTCCTACACCTCCCCCTGATAGGCGGACTCAGCATCGAAGGCAACGATCCGATGCTCAGGCTGCTGAGACTAGACTTCCTATGTCTCCGGAAGTGTCAGCTGTGCCAATTAGCAGTCCTTCCTTGCACCAGCCGCAGCCACAATATGCTTCAATGGCCAGACAGCGCAACATCAGCAATCAATCGGATGATTTACCTGTACCTCCAGCACCCTTTTCAAGATTGGGCAAAGATTCGAGAGCTTCGTATATGTCTAGCAAGACTAGTGGATCATACGATGCTAGATCTATCTATGGCCTTTACGGTGATGACGAAGAAGAAATTCCACCTACTCCCAATGTTCCAGATTTGAACATGATTCTCGCATCTGGTAGAATTCCAGGGTCTTCGAATGCAAGTCAGCGTGCTTCTCTATTACTAGCACCCGGAGTCTCAGCGAAGCGACTATCGACCGCTTCGCGCAATTCTCGCATTGAACTCTCGGAATATGCAAATGGAGACATTGCTTTTAACATCGTTCAATCGTTACGAAGACCTCCCGGAACTGGTGATGGCGAAAGAGGTACCTATTACCCTATGGATCTACACAGACGACAAAATAGCGATAATAGCGTCGAAGAAGAGCTTAATGCTCTAGTAGCATCTGTTAACGCAAGCCCGGAATCTGATCCCCTCAAGCTTATGATAAAACGGCATATGAAAGAACAGAATAAAAGTCCGACAATAACACCTAATGCTGCCATGGAAACGATTGCTCATTTACAAAGTTTACACCCTACTACAAGGCAACGTAGTACATCTGTAGCTACTCGCGCCTCTTCCGCGCGTTCAGTGGTGAGTATCAGGTTCTCAGTTCGGCAATCAAGGTATGTGAACGACACAGTACTGACTATAGTTCTATGCAAACAGTTCGAGGTATATGAGGCACAAGACGAACAACAAGTGGCAGCTTTGATCGAAGAACTCACAAGAGGTCTCGATGAAGGTCAATTCAATCTATCCCGGAATGATAGCCTTACAAGAGCCGCAATGAATAGAAATACCAAAAATAAAAGTACAAAAGTTATGGAAAGCCCTAGTAGTCAGAACAGGCGGCTGAACGATCCAGTTTCGACCCCTCGTGCTGAAGGAGGCGTACAAAGAACACCATCAAAAATCAAAAGACAACCTCCACCAACTATTTAATATACGCTTATCAAGTCTGATTAATTCTTTCTTTATGTATCACCCGCCTTACTTCCTTCATCAGCTTGGATAGATCATTGTAGCATATTGCTCAAGCAACGCATCCCATTCCAATTTTATCCAGCTTCATACCGTTTTCTAACGTATAGCACTAGAAACAGCGACTGACTGAATCAATTTGCTGGTCTATTGCAGGGCGAGATCAACCTGTTGGAGTACTGGGCTGGAAGGTTTGTGTAAAGGTAGTAAAGCTGAATGTTTGGCAGGCGAAAGGCGCGCTGTAGATATATACAGAAGATGACATCAAGCTGACTGGTACATGTTGGGCGAGCAGTCTTCAAGCAGGGTGCGTCTGGGCTTTGGCATTTCGATAGCAAGTTCTTCAAACATGCGTGACAATATAATCTGATTCCAAGGTTATCCAGAAGAGGTCAGCGCAGGTGGAAGTAGCATACCGACTATTGGATCCCTACTCACGGTCTGCCATTTCTCCTAGTAAAGGCTTGATACGGTCTACAATGGCCTGTTCATACGCAGGGATGGCCTAAATGGGCAGTATTACCGTCAGCGGGTCGACAGATTCGAATGGGAAGGTACAGGCGGGGAGAATGCTTACATCGCGGTCTTTGAGTTCGATGAGGGCGGTGAAGTGACTGTTTGAAAATAAGGCGAGGTAGTGTCAGTATAGGCTGCTGATCACGTTTCTCTTCCCAGCAGCAATCCCTCCTCACTATCCCTGATTGAGATAATGCTCGTCAATACCGGAACGATAGTCGTAGACCATATTGAGCGACTTGAACTCTTCATCGAAGCGCTGTCTGCACTCTTCGAACTCTTCCTTGGAGAGAACTTGCTTTGGCTTGACAAGGACCTTGCCAAAGCTGCAGTATCAATAATAGCCACCGACTCCAGCACACCCGGTCCGCCTCGACGCTCACAATTCGAGTAAGCATGGTGTAATTAGCAGTATCACTTGAATGGATGCTCAGTCGTTTGAAGTAGTAGAGAGCTCTACCCGTTCCCACGCCAGATTGCCTGTCATGCCGGACGTTGTGGGGATTTCAGCAGGCCAGGTCGACCTGATCATGAGACACACTGGGTGCGGGGCCCCGACCTGCCGCTGTTAAAAGAGCGGGCAGCTTTTACGGGAAAGTGTGACGTCGACTTTCAAGCTCCATCTCGAATATAGACCGATGCCTTGTTGTGGAAAAAGTGCGTGTCTGTCGCTGCAAGGCACCCGCTTTGCTTCTCGCCACCAGCAAGCAGCAGTTGAGGTGTCGAAGGTACAGCAAGAAGTCGAGATTGTTACAGGCTTATTCAAGGCGGAGATTGTTCTTCACTCAGGCCTGAGGTTGCCAGGTTTACTGTAGCGCTGGCTCCAATGTTGCAAACGTATTCCTACGAGCCCTCGATCACCATCTTATCGACCAAACCTCCCTGCATACAATATGTGTCATGGAAAGCTTCTGGTATTCGTGTTTATTGTTGTGGATGTTTATTATATCGCTCTTTCTGCTGTAAACTAGCTCGAGATTCGCTCAGCTGTGCTAATTATCGAAACCGATACGCGTTTATTGCCCAAGGTTTTCGTCTACCACCTCTGCTTCCCGCCTACCCACATCTTGGACCAAGATGCAATACCTGGCATACAGTCAGCCTCCCACAAGTGTTGCAGAAGCACACAAAGCCGACTTCCTTGAACCTGGCGTCGACTCTGTCGTGCAGATGTGAGTATTATAGCCGGCATCGATTACAGCATCACACGAAGGAAGCGCCGCGTGCTTCGATGATCGTCAACAGCATGCGATGAGCAAGGAAAGCTGAGCATTCGCACTTCAGAAAACACAATGTCATCGAACTACACGTTCTTGTTGCATCTGGTCTACGGTTGGCTATCACAGGCACGGTGCAAGGCGTGATACTCAAGACTGTACCCATTCGATTACGCTCCCATCGAACTTCGGGATTAGCTGTTCTTACAACTACATACCAGCTATTCGTAATCATCTTTGACAAGACGAGCTCGCAAATACGAACTCTAGCCAGTCATTCTGTCTATGAGCGGAGTGCTGTTAAATCTGTAGATTTAGTGGCTCTTCTTGCTGGATCGGCTGGAGAAGCGTCAGCTCCGACTCCATTCTTGGTGCTACACGCCTTCCAAGGTCTCGTTCGCTTCATTACGCTCAACAATGGAGAGCAAGAGCAGGCGAATGCGGAAACAGACTCGATAGTGCAGGAAGACGGATCGGCTGAACCACTGGATCTTTCGCGAGGCTTTGTCACCCGGTACGTTGCGGTTCGAAAGTGATAAATGCAGCTCTCTCTAGATATACTAATGTTCTGCTAATGATCAGAATACCGGAGCTACTGCTCAATTCCATGTGCATACTTCCGACACCATCAGGGCAAAATCCTCGGCTGGCCACCATTCATTCCAATCGCCACGGCCAGCGCGTCTTTCACACGCACGCCGTCAATTTCGCCGCCAAGAGTATAGATACCTATGAACCCGGTGCATTCGACAGTCCAGTATCATCGTTTTCTCCCTCATCCGGTATCACCCTGTTTGACGCAGACAGCCAACTTATGATACCCGTAAAGTCGAACGTAGCAGAAGGAGTGATTGTTATCGGATCGGAAAGTGGACTGTTCTTCAGTACGGCATCACCAAGCAAATCACATGGTAAGAGGAAGTCGATAAGTACAGCTCCAGGTGCTAGCATACAAGAAGAAGGTATGGAAGTGGATGAATTACCCCCTATTCTATCGTCCAGTCCAAAAACGAAAGGGAAGGGTCGTAGTGAAGATGTCGGATCGTTGACCACGTCACCGAGTATGGAAACCGCGATGTTACCGTCTGGCGCGAATCGGCAGGGCTCTACACGCCGTCGCTCTTCTGCTTCGTCGTCTCAAGCCCCACTAGCGACTTCTCCGACTGGTCAAAGTACCCTCGACTCTCGCGCTGGAAATAAGCGAAAGTTGTCTGATGCTGCGAACTCGTCTGGACGAGGAAAAGGTCCAACAAGGACCAGATCCGGTAGCACACTGGCTAACATGCCAGTGGAATGTCGCTTGCCGATATCTGAATATGTTGCGTAAGCGAGAATCCTTGTTTCAGTCAAATTAGCTCTCACTAACATTAAAATTCGTCTTTTTAGTTACTGCCTTCTTCCGGAACAAGATGCGACTTGGATTCTCGCGGATAGTTGGGGACAAGCGATGTTCCTTCGTCTGAAGCTAGATGCGGACAGTAGCGATGGCGCTGCTGCAGAACCTTCAACTTCAGCTTCCACATCGCTTGTGTCACCGTTAACAACTAGTCCTACTAGCGGCTCGCACATTCAAGGAAGACGACCGAGTCGAACATCATCAGGGAGGATGAAGGGTCCGCTTCCTGTGCAGCTTTCAGTCGAGCCGATAAACCGGGGGCGTTTCTCAAGTCCAACAGCATTACTCGATCTAGGTGGCGGCTACATTTTTGTTGGATCGCATTACGGCGACTCCCTTCTGGTCCGCATGAACTATACTTCGACAAAGCAAGGAGCTGGCTCCTCAACGTCAAAGGCTAAGACAATGGATGTGGACGAGGTCTCTTCTGATGGTGCCTCTATTGATATCGTCAATACGTACACGAATCTGGCACCTATTGTTGATTTTTGCGTCGTAGAAACTGATGCTGGACAGGGACCAGTAAGTGGAAGCGACAGGCGCAATCAAGCCTCACACTGATGCACGAAAATATAGAGTCATCTGGTCGCGTGTTCAGGCGGCAAAAGCGACGGAACTCTCCGCATAGTGCGACACGGTGTTGCAATTGCTGAATTAGCGAGCTTAGAATTGGATGGTACACAGAGATTGTTCCCCATTAAATTGGGTCAGGATATCGAGTAAGGACGCCTTTCATCTTGAATGTAAGACTCCTTCTAATCCCATCACTTTTCAGAACGCAAAACTTGCTGGTTGTCTCGACGATCAATGAAACCCGGATTCTCGACCTAGGCAATGAGGAAGAAGCTGAGATTGAGGAGCTTGACACACTTGGCAGGTTTGATTTATCAAGACCAACCCTACTAGCATGTAGCTGCAACGGTAGTGCCTATCAAGTAACATCTAGCGGTGTAGTAGGCGATAGCTCGAATTGGGCACCCCCTCAAGATGGCAAGATAACCTTGGCGGCAAGCTATGAGGCCCATATACTCCTGTCTGCGTCGGGAGGCGATGTGTACTTGCTAGACGTCTCAGACGCTTCCAGTATCCAGCAAGTATCACATGTCAAGCTGGAGCAAGAAGTCGCTTGCTTGGACCTGAGCTCCTTAGGCAACAACGGCCTCCCCTTAGTTGCAGCTGTCGGCTTGTGGAATACATACTCTGTCGTACTTTTCAATGTTCCGGATCTCAAGCAGATTGACAACATCGAAGTTGGCACCACGTTCCTGCTCAGATCGGTCATGGGCGTATCTCTAGCAAATGATCACGGCGACTCTACACCACACCTATTCATCGGCTTGGGAGATGGGTCTCTTATCTCGTATTCATATCGTCAAGGCTCGGCAGCTTCTGAAGTGCTCGACAGAAGCTCGCGCAAATCCGTTACGTTAGGAAGCCGACCTCTAACCTTGGCCAAGTTCCATACTGCAGGGAACCAAGAAGCTGGCCTGCCTTCGCTGCCAGCGGTATTGGCTATCTCCGACCGATCCACAGTTGTTAGTGCAACAGGCGGTAAGCTCGTCTTCTCGAGTGTGAACACTAAGGTGAGCATTGCTAGCGATATTTCTTTCCTTGAGCCTTCCTGACTCCTGGGCAAACAGGACATTGGAACTGCCGTCGCTCTGTCAACCCCTGCATTCCAAGATTCTCTTCTGCTGGCTACTTCGACTACATTATCCATAGGGCGTGTCGAGCAGTTAGAAAAGCTAGATGTGCAAACTTTAAGATTAGGCGAAGACGCTCCTCGTAGAGTGTGTCATTCTCAAGACATGCGCGCGTATGGGGTCGCCTTCCTACGAGAAACGCTAGACAGGACAAAAGGTGAAATAGCAAGAACATCTACTTTCAAGGTGCTTGGGGAAGATAGCTTTGAAGGTCAGTCCTAACCCGCGCCTCTATTAACTTCGACAGTAGTCTGATCGTATTGTTTTAGTGCTACTTGACTTCGAGCTGAACCAACATGAAGAAGCGCGCTCCGTCGCTTGCTTGACTTTACCTGAAAGCGAAGACTCGATGGAATACGTACAGTACTTCGCTGTCGGTACAGCTTTCATCGAGCCTGATCAAGAGGAATCTACCAAAGGTCGGATACTTCTCTTCACAATCGCTGGTGAAGGGCAATTCGAACTGCTGGCGGAAACACAAATGCGCGGTGCTGTTCACTCGATTGGCCAATTACCGAATGGAAAGTTCGCAGCCAGTTCCAATTCCGAGGTAAGTGAATACACGGTTCTTTAGCTTACTGAGTTGAGCATATGCTCTGAGCAGGTCGTCATCTTGGCTTGGAACGGCAACGCCCTTACTCCCCTTGCAAGCTGGGGCGCCACTTTCATCGCATACTCCCTGGCCATCAAAGATAACCTGATCTGCGTAGTGGATCCTCTCAGGTCTGCATCTTTAATTCGATGGAAGGAGGAAGATAAACGGCTTGTCGATGTTGGCAAAGAATTCTCCGCATACGGACTATTTGCTGCAGCATTTTTGCGGGATGATAACAATGCAGCAGAATTACCGAAAGAGGACAGTATCATCGCAGCAGACCTCGACCTCAACCTGTTCACCGCCAAGAACATACTTGTTGTCAGCAATGACAATTCACATGGCATGCGCCTTGAGATTCACACGCTCAAAATACAAGCTATGATTCATTCCGGCGATGTCATCAACAAATTCGCGCCAGGTAACCTTCAGACATCCAATACTTGTTAGCTTTATATACTGAACGAATTCCTGAACTAGGTTCCCTGGTGCCCGCTTTCTCGCGCTCGTCAGACGGGCCTATCCCTCAAGTCATCTTTGGCACGTCTGTCGGGTCAATCGGTATGGTAGCATCACTTCCGCAAAGCACCTCTAGCATACTATCAAATGTTGAGCGTAATCTGCGGAAGTACCTCGTGAACACAGATGGCAGTCTGAACATTGGTGGCCTGTCTCACGGAGATTTCAGAGCTTTCAAAGCTGAGTATCGCACGGAACCGTCAGCCGGCTTCATTGATGGTACCCTACTCGAGAATTCACTGTCGCTGGATGAAAAGGATATACACCAGGTACTGCAAGGTACGTCAGATTATGAGAAGATCACCACCTCCAAAGAGGAAGTCGTCAGACTTGTAGAGGAGCTACAGAGAATGCATTGATTGCAATCTACAATATCTATGCCAAATGAAATTGTACGTATCGTTGAATTGCAAGCCTGCTGTTTCTTGAACATTTGGGGTCCGGCTTCGTATTCTTGCCTATTTGCCATCAATGTGCAGTCGAGCTATCATAAACTTGATCTGCCAATGCCTGCATGCAGGTGAACGACCATCGAAGCGCTTCTGGCGGGGTGGTCGCTTATTCCTCAAAAGTGACAATCATTTCTCGAGACACTTTTCTCTTGGGAGACTGAGATCTATCTCATCCACAAAGGGTCCGGAAGGCCGCTTCTGAATTCTATCATCGGACACGCATGAATTGGCATAAAGCCCTCGGGTTGTACCGTGAGCCCTGCTCGACGATTCCACTTCCTGTCGAAACGCTCAAAATTCGTATATGAGTTGCGCACGTCGATATTGATATATTGCAGACTATTCAGGCCGGCTTCCAGACATGAATCCAGGGCGTCCGTATCTCTCAAGGTAGCATTTAATGTGTGCAGAGTATCAACCGCGGCGATGCCTCGTACATCAAAGTCCAGATCTTGGCAGCGAAGAGTGCGTAGTTGCTCGCAGAAAGGTAGGATCTGGCCTACGATACCGCTAAGCTTGGCCCCAAGTCCGGTAAGAAACGGTGGGGGATCGTAGCCTGGCCAAGGGAATGTCAATGCGAGATACTCCAAGCGCGGAGCAAGGGGAAACACTGTTGAGATGATTTCTTCTTTGCCGATATGATCTACTTGTATAAGGCCTAGATGGCGAAGGCTGGTAGTGCGATGGATTCAGCCAGTGTGATGTTGGAAGACTCGGAAAAGTTTTACCTAGTTGTATCGTGAAGGAGCCATGCCAGAAGCTTGTGACGGACACTTGCAAAGATAAAGACCGCAGACCTGAGATTTGCCTGCATTTCCTTGTCGGGCGCATTCTGACCGAGGTCTATCCGAATAACGGCCAGGTATTTCAAGCAATGCAAAGCGGGAAAACTGACTGTCATGAGACTGGGAATGACGGCTATAGACTCTGTCATGAAACGATCTGGGATCCATATGGAAGAGTCTGAGCAATCGTCCTCATTGCTGTCACTGTAATCTGACTCCGCCTTCACTTCTTCCAAAGCATGTTCGACAACAAGGACCCGGACATTGCTGCAGTTTTGTACAAAGTTGGATAGCTCAGGGTCATCGTCTGGGCGATGCGTTTCGACGTGTAATTGATCCAGAGTCTGGAATTGATGACTATAATATGAGAGCATTGCCGGCCGCAACTGCGCATCGAGTGGAAGTGCCGAGTCATAGAAGCAGACACGCAGGACTTTGAGCGAGACATTCTTCTGAGCGAGTCGCACTTGCAAGCGAGGGAGATCGTCCTTATGTCCTAGCTTGATAATGGACAGCAATCGCTTCTGTGCAGGCAGTCGCCAGGCAGAACAAACGAGCGAAGCGCTGCGTCGTTCCAGTTCAAGTACGCGTTCGATCACGGTTGAGAGCCAGTCGAGGTTGTGTTCAGCATCGAACTCTCACCGGACCAATAGGCAAAGAAGTCTCTCACATCTTCAGTGCTGGAGGATCATACATCTCGAGCTCAAAACCCCCGTACGAGTACGGGCACAGTTCGGCAAAGATCCTGTCCAACAGCTCTGGCGGCAGCTGCAGCGTGGATATCAGCATTGCTCACGCGGTCACGCGGCGGCAGACAGATGCAGTTGCCTATATCTCCCACCTTGTGTGCCATGGCAAACTAACTTGCAAGTCCCTCTCAATCCGTCAAAGTCAAGGTGCAAGCGCTTAGCAGATCGAGGCCGACCTCCAAGTACTCTTTATTTGGCACTGCATAAACCCGCGAACTCACACCCAATCTGGTCGTACTGCAAACGCGAGGCGAAGGACTACCAGGCATTGCTTTGTGCCCTTTTAATTCCAAACATTCGCGTGTCCTGCCTGCAAACATGTCTGCTGACTGAACGCTTCCTGACCCCCCTATGTCAGACGTACGTGCCGCCTGCAGCATGCAGCCCTGTCAAGGATGTATGTACGCTGTCGCAGCGACGTCTCGCGCGCCTGCACTTCCACAGCGTCCTTATTGTCCTCTCCCTCTCTCCTCTTGCTTCAGAAGCAATTGTACCTGTCCGATATCACTTTGCCAAGTCACATTCTACTTATTCACCGAGCCCATTATGCGCAAGCGCCCGACTGAAGCTTCGTCAAGTAGTAGACCTGCCAAGTATCCAGTCTCTCTTAGCAATCGGGCTCTCCTACAGTCCCCGCATGCTCTTCACGCGGCCTCACGAAGCGATACATCAAACAATGCAGTTCTAAAGTACCAGGACGGTCACCGCCGAAGTACAAGTGATATACGAGTGGCATCTGATGAACAAAGACAGCATATCATCGACTACAACTCTGGCAGCGGCTCAAGTGTCTGGCTAGCCTCTGAGACTACATTACTCGAACAAGCTCAAACGACAATATCGTCCGGCAGTAATAGTACGTACGTCTGTGGCAGCGGCGGAGTCGAGCGTTACTGATGGCCGTGTCCAGTACTCACGGGCGGCGCTGCATACATCCCTTCCGCTAGCGCAGCGCATCATGCTACAGAAAAGGTCTCGGGCAAGCTGAACATCAAGGGACGCGCAGTGCACCTCAATGCCGCGGCTGTTGATCTCGCTGCAAAGGGCACGCAGTACGCCTCAGTAGTTTCTGGTGGGTTCTCATTTGCTGCTGCCGCAGATACTGTACTGACCTAGCACAAAGCTACCAACAAGACGATGAATAGCGGTCGATATGAACATCGTCACCGTGCGGCACATTCTGAAAATTCCCCAACGCGCATGGCGGCCCAGATACAAGATTTTAGCGATGCAAGAGCTTATGACGAAAATGAAAAGGAGGCCATACGATATGGGATCGACATCCACGATGCGGCGAAGCGAATGCGTACGGAAGGTACGGACAAGTGGCCTCTGTTGTCCTCTATGCCGGTTGCGAGTTGCGGATCGCTGGCACCGAATTCCCCACCTCTTGACACTGGTCTCAGGGACTCCTCGCGCCTTCAAAGCGTTGGGCGGAATGAGCCTGTTCATAGCGTTGGCCCGTATCGTCCCCGCCGCAACAGCAATCTCGACAATGCAACTAACATCAAACCGAGTCGAATAGCTGTAGCCGGAGACAAAGCCAGAGAGCCATCTAATGTGGAAGCTTTGAAATCTGAGAGAAAGCGCATAAAAGAAGAGACCAAACGATTGGAAGCCGATGCCGAGGCTTTCTGTCGAGGTGCACTTCATTGAGCCAAGTTCCACTACGCCCCTGGGAAGCTGCTGACATCTTCATATCAGCTGTCATCCCGTTCAAAGGCTTGCCGATAGTATCGCTCGCAAAAGCTATCCTGATGGAGCTAAAGGGTACACCTGACAAAAATGGGCTTGCAGGAAGCGAGAGGGAACTCCTTTTAGAACTGAAGAAACTCGAAAATCTACCCTCGACCACCGAATGGAAGGAAAAAATTGTCGGTGAGCAAGTATGCAAGCCCACTCTTGCGATGGCATGTACTTACGCAGACTATCGTCCTTCCAAATGGGCATCACGGGCCCCATCAGCCTTCAACAACGTTGCCAGACGTTTCTTCGCCAGTAGAAAATCCCTGTGTCACAGTCGTGGACTAGAACAACTGGCGGACAATGCTTTGATTCATGATACCATTCGCCAATTAGATGTCAATCATGGACTTGGAATTTTCGAGGCAGATGACTTTAGTGATGAGCTGCTATCGCCAGCAGGAATTGACGCCATCAGCTCTCTCGAAAGTCTGCAAACTGCAACCAGAGCTAATCTCGTAGAAGCACGGAAAGGTAAATTACGGCATCAAGGTGATCCACCGCTCATTCCAAGCTACGGCGTTCTGCCAGAAACAGCTGCCACATCGCCATCGCGTTTCCCTGGGGTTTATGGTGCTAGACCTGCTTTAGGTAAGTGGAGCCCTTGCTTTATGGGGGTGCTAGCCTTGCACTGACAGCTGCCCAGATGAAAAATTTGCCAGTCCCTTGGAGTCCTTCAAGCTGCCGTCAAGGAGGAGGCAGGCTTCAAACTGCAATCTAGATAGTGCTGTATCAGATCTGCTGCCTTATCCGAGAGCCAGAAAATCTTCTTACACATCTACAGCCTTGAATCTACATTCCTACAGCTCGAGTGACTCAAATTCGTTGCGAGAAGCTTATTTTCCGGGAGGAGTTCCTCGAGAAGCGTCCAATTCTGCCAATCATGGAAATAATTTTGGCTTCAGTCCTCTGCCGGGCTACCCACGATCCAGGAGCTCGTCCTTTCACCTGAGCGGAAATAGCGTTACCCAAGCGACATTCCACAATAACAGTTCGGTAGGCATCAGACTACTTCTCTCCCTGAAGACAAGGAGACTGAATCCTTCACAGTTTGATCTCGATTTTAATTCGCTGCTGCAACTCAACGAGAGCCCCTATCTCTCATCGGAACTCCAGCCGTTCGACCAGCCGGGACCATTCACCCAGGGGAGCATACATGATGATGAGGACCAAATGGATAATTACGATTGGAGTCCAGTAAGTCTAGTTGGTGGCGATGTGAGACAAGTGACCGATGCTCCCCTGGTACTCCTCCAGAACGGCGCCGCTCGTACTTTAGCGCGCTGTAAATCCCCCAGTGCCCCTGATCTTCGCGGAAAAGCTCTGCGACAGACGGCACTTCCTCTTAGCGGCACGGGCTATGGAGAGATTCTGCGAAGACGGCCCTCTCTTACTCGGGGACCACTTCCAAGCTCGGAGGCGTTACCGTCGTCCTCTGACAACATTTTAGCAGTAGCATCGCTTCTTTACCTCTAGAAGGCGTGTCGTCCCTTAGCAGCACAAGGGAATTCCTTCTCGAACTGGATCGCATGGCTCCACCACCTCCGCAAACCTTTCGACAAAGGCACACTTCTTCAACTTATAGAGACCAGTTTGGACCTGGTCCGTTATTGAACTACAATACGACTAGATCGAGAAGCTCGTCCTTTTCCTTGGGCGGAAACAACACTACTGGAACACCGTATATTGATCGCATTCCGGTAGGGTTTCAGGATTGCTAATAAGACTACAGAGGAGACTGATGTCCTTCACTGGCTGATTTCCAGTCACCACTCCCATCTCCGAACATTCCCAGGTTCTCGAGCCCAACAATCAGCGGAGCTTACGGCAGCCTACCATCCCATTTAGCTATCCCGTTACCTCCACAGTTGCGACAAAGTGCATCTCAACAGGCACTTTTTCGTCCAACCCAGTCTCCACGTTCTATTCCGAGAAGCGCAGATGATGACCAACAAGCCGCCCCCAATGATTTCGATGCAGTGAGTCCAAGGAGCTTCGACATCGAGAAACACGTCCTGATAGCCATCCGCTACATCCTTTAGAGTCTGCTCAATCAGACCTTGGCTCGAAGTAAATCGCCTAGTCTTCCTGATCTTCGCGCAACAGTTCAACAAGATAGGGCTTGTCCTAGCGGTCCGAGGAGAAGACGAAGGATTATGCAAAGACGAACAAACCCGGCCGGAGAAACGCTCTCATCTTTGCAGGGCTTTTCCTCGTCTTCCATCATTGGCACAGACAGTAACATGGGATCGATACGCGACCTACCTCCACTCCCCCCTTTACCAGTCGGTGGTGTGTCCAGTCAACAGGCGCCAATACCTCTTGCAAGGGGGGTACCCGATACTTCGCACAAAGCTTTCATGGCAAAGATGCGCCAGAATAATAGAAGAGGCTAGAGCATTCCGAGTTCGCTTCTCGTCTTGGCCCGCCAGGATCACGTGCATTCCTAGATTCTGGCTGTACACGTACATGGGTAGAAAGCTAGCAAACAGCGAAGATCATCTCTGGGTGAGGCTGTCGCTGCACAGAAACTGGGTGGGCCTCCAAATGAATGTGGGAAGGGAGAGATCGTAAAAGCTACCTAATTTTGAGTTTGAGAAGGTTGTGCATCGTCATCCATCTTGTCTGGTATGATATGTATGTGTGGCTAGCATTTACACAAGACATCGTTTAGCTCGAGCGATGTGAAGCCAGAAGCGAGATTGTGCAAGTAAGAGAGTGCTTGCTGTCTGCTTGAGTATATGCTGGCGTTCCCGAACAATATTGTATTTCCCAGAAGGTCTGCACCACGTGTTCTCGATATGCATTTAGCTCTTGAACCGACTTAGGCACCGCCCTTCTACGCACAATAACTCAGAGATACTTGCATCGGTGTGGATCTTGCGACAGACCGACGTCGAGACACTGCGTAACGCTCAGCGGAACGTGTCGAGGTGAAGCTTAAAGGGGCCTTGAAGCTGGTTCAGCAGGCAAAGCAAGAAGGTCCTCGCACGCATTGCGAGAGATAGCATTCCCAGCCAGGACCGTGTGAACATGAGGAAAGACCAGACGCAGTGAGCGCGAGTGTCGAAAGCACCAAGAAGGACGCTGGAAGAGAGCAGACTTGTCTACTGCTGCCATCGCCGTAGCCAGAGTCAGGTAGACGCGAAGGGCCAAAAGAAGCACGAGACCTGCAGAGAAGGCAAGAAGCAGGAGCAGGAGACGGGAAGGCGTAAAGAGCTGGCATCAAGACAGTACAGCACCGCCAACACATCAATGAGTACGGTAAACTTCTTCAGAACGCAAGAGCCGTCCGTATATGCTTCCGATCCAGCAAGTAAACGAGCCACTATGTCTCGCCAGGTCAACAACGAGAAAGGCGAGGGGAGCAGCAATGGCAACTACGACGGCAGGAACGGCTCTATCAGTGGTGCCAGAGATGCACAGCACGAAGCATCTCAGTACTTGCCATACAGCCCAGGTCCCAGCTCGTCAGGCGCACAAGAAGCTGGCAGTGGTGATCAAGAACGACCTCGAGCTTCGCGGCGGCCATCAGGCATTGGACTTGCAACATATCAGGCACTGGCCCATGATCCAGTATACATGGCTGCGCGGACGAGTCCGATAGGCCCTCCACCTCGAGCAGCCCTTCCTGCCTTGCCGCCTGTCCCGTATGGCAGCAGTGGCCCTCCACCTCGCGATAGCCTTCCTGAACCACCTTCGCAGCAGCGACAGCAGCAACGCAAGTCAAGTGGAATGCTCGCGATGGCAAGCGAGAGCAGGCCAGTGACAGCAGTCTTCAACGGAGATGGAGACTGGGGCTACTCAGCCTCATCGAGCGAGGCGCGGTCGAATACAGCAGTCCACGGGGGCAGCGAAGCCAGTAGTTCGACTGTCTCGCAGCACAGGGCCCATAATAGTGGTGGTGGCATAGCTGCCTTCCAAGAACGAGGAGCTCGCAGCTCAACTTCTGCATCAAGGCAAAGACGGCAAGAGCCAGATGCAACTGCACTGCCTGACAACAGAGCACCCTCCATCTCTCGTCACGCGCGACATGGCACCGACGCCTCGTCAGGAAGCTCACCTCCTGGTCCAAGCCTTGGATCAAGGTCAAGTAATGGCGTAGAGGACGAGCAGCATGCAGACGGTTCAAGCGACAAAATGGCCTCCAAGACTGTCCTGACCATTGCCCTCCTTGAAGCCCAAACAGCTGTAGATCTGGATGAATCGGATCAAGCCGAGGCAGCCATCGTATCGTATTCTAAGAGTGTTGAATTGCTTCAAGAAGTTATGCGACGAGTCTCTGAGAATGCTGGGACTTATCGACGGAAAGAGATGGATAGGCTTGCAGACATCAAGAATGCACGGATGGCTCGGTGGAAACAATGGCGCATGGAACAGTATCGAAGAGCTGGCGTCCAGGTCAATGCAGAAGAGCTGCATATCACCGATGAAGAGATTGAGACTAGAGAGGAACGTCGCGATAGAGAGAAACGCGTAGCAAGGATAGCAAGGCGTGAGCGAATGCGAGAGGAGGAGTGTGCTAAGCTCCGAGTTATCGTAAGCATTCTACTGAGTGTTGAGTATCTCGAAGATAGTCCATAAAGCTTACCATATCGCCAACCAAACAGCACGATACGTATGCTGAGCGAGTCCGTGCGTTGAAGGAAGAGACGGCGGCACGCGCTGCGCAGTATGCTCCGTCCGAAGTAAACGAATACAATCGCGTGAATCTAAGCATCGAAGGGACTGACCCTAGTCATAAAATGGCTGCGCTGTCGATAAACGGACAGGCAGATACCGATTATCAAGCCTCGAAAAGATATACACATACACCTATTCACTCTCGCCACATGGGTCAACAGTCTGTTGACACGGCAATCGACTCTGCAGCACGTGCTGGCATCGGCTCGGCTATGCTTGCAGATTCGCCCGTGTCTCCTACCTTTGACATTACATCAGCATCTGTATCTGCATCACCTCCAAATCGCGTGCTGGCGAGCGCAGTACCCTTCCCTGCATCACCCCCTTCTGCCCAAAACAATGCTAGACTCTCATATACATCCTCTTCTTCCACCTCTCCTCCGTCGCTTGCACTTCCTGAGATCCACCCGTTCTCTTTCTCTCCGGCCAATTCAGTAAGAGGAACAAGTCCAAGCTCCACTTCACAGAAGAAGCCATCATCTGCACCCATACAGCAATCCATCTTGAGCTTCTCTCCGGACTCCGAGACATCAGACAACGCCGCCTTTTCAGATCTACAAAAGTCGCCTGGATCGAAAATATTGAAGACGCATCGCAAGAATGCATCTTCCTCTGCATCATTGAATAAGACTTTACCAAATCCTGAAGGGTATGCTACTTTTGGAGATCTCGCTGCACAAGCGTCAGTTCGACAACGCAGTCCGAAACCTCCGAACATGCCATTACATAACGAGCAAGATGAATTGTCAGGTCCAGAGGGTTTAGCTACACCGACCCCGGATACTGTATTTTCGAAAGCATTCGCCCCACCTCCTCATCAAACAGACCGAAAGTCTATTCCTGAAGAAATAAGTCGGTCTAGAGCTAGTTCCAGGGCTTCAAATGCGCTTCGGCACATGACAAGCAATGAAAGTATGGCTTCCACGACGACATCTTCGTCCGTTAGCAGGGAACACTGGAATGCCCCTGCGCCAAAGATGCCTTTGCCCCCAATGCCAAAGGCACCGCAAGTTATGTCTGTTTCTCCTCCTTCCGGCCCTGAAAGCTTAGGCAATCGTGCTTCAAGAATCGAAGTCAGTCGCCCTCTGCGGTCAGCGAGTCTAGTAGCTGGCCAGCCTCCGCCAACACAATCAACTCAGGGTCCGACACAGAGGAACGGGGTATCCGCTTTAGCTAGCGAAAGTCAGCGGGCAAGTGCGTTGTTGATTAATCCATCGACCCTGCACGGTACTATCAGTCAAAGACGCAAGAGCCCGCAGATGCCAGATGCAGCGAGTTTCCATAGTGTGGAAGAAGGCCACAACGATACACTCGGTGTTCCACAGTCGGAGTATCAAGGCATGAGTGGTCTGGGACTTACACGGACGAGCTCGACAGAACGCGGGACCAGCAATAGTTCGTCTGTACTGAAAGCGGGCGGGGTGTCGCCTGGCGGCTCGAGCTCAAACGGTGGTTCGTCTGGATCGCATCCTTTCAATGTTACTGGATCGCTGCCTATGCGCCTGCGAGCTCTATCGCAGCCTTCGAAACGACCTGGCATGTCATCCTATAATAGTGATTTTGAAGCTGGTGCGCCTCCTCTTCCAACGCAGACTTTGACAGCACCCAACTTGCAACGCTCGGATAGTGATCCGTCAAAGACTACACCTGCGAGCAACGATCTTCCACCTACGCCAAACATGCCGAGCACTCCTATGTCATTCGATTATCCTGGCAGTCTGAGTGAGAGGACGGACAATAATCCTAGTACTGTCGGGCATGATGATGCCTCAAGTGATCGAATGGTTTCTCCGGCTGGGACTTACCAAGGTGCCATGTACACAAAGTCGAGCTCATATCAAGCGACGAGCTTCCTCGAGCCAGATACGCCAGCCTCTGCATCCTTCCAGCAAAACGCCCAGCTTTCGCCTACTCAAGTATCCCAGATAGAGTATCAGCCTCCACCATCCGATATAATGCGAGTACCATTCCATTTTATGAAACAAATAAGAGCATCAATATTATCAGGAGCCTATTTAACACCAAGATTATACATACCAAAACAACTTTGGTCACAATCAAGTATGAAATTAATACATACAGAAACCAAGGTTAGAATGTTAGATTTACTACTCAACGGGTTAGAATCTATTGAGAAAATAGCAGGTGATATTTTGTTAATCGATGGTAAAATTAAAGCTGGTAATGCTATTAGTAAAATTGATGCTGCTAATAAATTAATGAGGGAATTGGAAAGTTTTGAAGGAATGTTAGATGGTGTTCAAAGTACGTTGGCAAAGAAATTACCTTATATTGAACAACCTAATGGAAAAAAGGGCGGTGGAGTAAGTCAAAATAAACTCTTCTCGCTTTACACGAGTCTTCACGCTGACATCCGAATGTGCCTTTTTTTCAGGGCTCTTTCGTGGCTTGGAGCAGCAAGCTGTCGAGATCAATGGATCGCATGACAAAAGGAAAGAAGTAAGTCTCGCATATACTAACACTCTTTGTCTTGATTGAAGAGTGTATACCAACTATTGCGATTTGTTATCAGTCTCGACGCACCCGAAACCTATGTCGCTGCTATCGCGCGTCTCTGCCTGCATGCCCAAATTTTGGATCGACATCTAGCTTCTCTACATGCAGACAGCAGCAACACAGTTACAAACGGGCACAACATTCAAGAGCAGCGTTTAGCAACTTCACCTGTCCCTCCTATCAGTAGCGCGTCCGGTAACACAACGATCAACACTGCTGGTCCCAGTGGATATAATGATATTCCAGCTGACAGAAGAGCATACATTGAAATGAGATTAAAGAGAACTTCAGATTTCTTTAGTAAAGTTATCTGTAAAATGTTGCTTAACGATCTTGGGATTTGGTTAGATAAATATAGTAAACGAGCTGCTGGTTGGACCACGGATTAAAGAGGGGGATGAATATATATCAGACGAAAGGAGAAATTGGCATTGAGATGGTGGTTAGTGTAGCGGGAAGAGGGAGATTTTGCAAAACTACATGAACGCTTTGACAGTTTTGGGTATTCGATGCAGTTATTATATCAAAGCTTTGAATGATTCCCCACGCAGTGCTAATTCTTAGCGAATGACTTTACGTACATCATCAGAGGGATCCTCGGATTGGCCTTGAACAGTAACCACACGTTTCGTTGTATCACCAAAGAATTTCAGAGTAATTCGCTGCCATTCTTTCGTTTTGGGTTTGCGTTGTCTCCTTCGAATCGGTGTCTTTATAACTATCCAATACCATGTAAACACATCTTTCTTGGAGGTCAGCTTGATTCGCACGAAAGAGTGAACCTCGAGAATTTGCTCTATGTCCACTTTTCGATCCACTAAAAAGTAGAAAGCGCAAAGGTAACTCCCAAATTGATGAGATCAAAATAACAAACAGCAGAGCGCGATCAAGTCGTCGAGTTCAAATTAGTTTGGAGAGTTCCGGAGGGACAGGATTTTAGAAGAAGAAGAAGAAGAAGAAGAAAAAGCGGATTTCATTGCTGAATGACGATACCAGGGTAGGTGGGGATATATTTTGAAGAAAAAGAAAGGTACAATAAGAGAAACAAAATGAAGAAACCGGTCTAGGGGAAATTCATAAATCGGTTATACCTTGATTGTGTGCTTTGTGAGACGTTTTCTTTAGGAGCAGGAGAGTGATAAAACTAGGCGGATTTAAACTGGAACCGTAAGTAAAACTGAAATTGACTAAACGGGACCTTTGAGTACGTCTGGGGACTGAAATAAGACAAGACGAGCCAAGGAAATAAAGAACCATTTCTATATAGAACGATTTCTAAAAGCAGGAATTTCCCTTCTTCGTCAAGGGTGGGTTTTCTACCATTTCCGATTGTTATCTCCCTCTTTAAGCGACGATGACTACTGCCAATAGAGCAGCTAATCCTAATCCAAGACCAGCTTCAATTCTACCTTTAGCAGCACCAGTTCCAACGGTAGTCATAGGAGCTACAGTAGTAGAAGTAGATTCTGCAGCATCGGAAGCAGCGGTAGTAGTCATTGAAATGCTAATAGCACTAGTTGAACTTCCAACTACTACGCCTGGAACGGTGGTGGTGGTGGTTCCAGAGGCAGCAGCGGCGCTGGATGAGAGAGAGCTCGATACGGAAGAGGCGAAACTGCTAGCGCTGGAGGCGGCAGAGGAGGCTGCTCCACCTGCGTCACCGTTTAGGCAGGCATTGCTATCGATTTGGGAAAAAAAGGATTGGCAGAGGGCGAAAGAAGGGGAGAGTGAAAGGTAGGAGAATCATTGGGATTACAGGAGGTGAAGGAAGAAAGAATACGGAGGAGGAGAGACAAGAGGGGAACGACAACGGGTCAGTGATGGTTCTCGAGTGTAAAACGAAAGAAAAAAACCAGAAGGAAAGGGGGAATGGCATATGAGAATGCTGGGCTGAGAAAGGGACTCACTCACTCTGTACCAGGTTGAATAGTTCTCTGATCAGAGTAGTTGAGTTGACCTGAGCCATCTCTGATTTGTAGAGTGATGGCGGTTCCAGCTGGTAGATCACTGGGAAACCGTTACAAGCATGGCACAGAGAAGGATGAGTTGTCAGTAGATTGCTCATTTCAGATGGTTGGATGATGTTCCGTGTATGCAAGGGATAGCCTTTGAATTTCGCACTCACACTGTCCAGGTGTAAGAACCAGCTTGACCCTGCGTTGGGAATGATTTCAACGGGGCTGCGGACTGCTGTCCACCGGGGAGGACAGAGACTGTAAGCGGAGAGGGGAGGATGAACATCGAGAAGATGGAGGTACGTGTCATGGTGGATGGTGAATGGAGTGGGATGGGGTGGCGAGGTGAAGGGGGCGTGCGTGGTGTTGACAAGGGAGAGGATGGACGGGAGTGAAGGTAGAGATGGAGAGTGAGGGTGAGAGTGAAGGTCACTCTAGTCAGTATTGTGTACCAATCTCCCGAGTAGTCGATGTCCACCGACTAAAGTAGGGTGCTGTTCCCTCTGAGAACTGGATGGCTGTGGAACGACAAGGGTGAGCATGGACAGAGATCCACAAGTCTACGAAGGGATCGCACCCACCCACTGGCTGGCACTGGACGATAGCAGGAGGGGTGTTGATGATCTGTGGGTGTATACATTGTACATGGTGAGTGAATGTTGAGAGTTGCCCTTGCATTCATCACCCACCGCCTGAGCAGCTGCGAGTGCAGGGAGAGCGACGAGGGCGACGACGAAGGACTTCATCTTTGTCAGTGGTGAGTCAGTGCAAGGACGGAGAGTAAGTGAGTGAGTGATGAGAAGGAAAGAGAGAAGCAACAGCGCTGGATGAAGTGAGTGCGCGTGTGTGGTCGTGCATGTCAACCCAACAGTCCAAGATCCGTGCTGAAAGGGTGTGCGTCAAAGGGGATGGAGGAGGGAGCGAGGGAAGGGTGGATGGACCAAGGGATGAGAAGGTGCATATCATATGGTGTGTCATGGATGGTCCTGCTGTAGTACCGTATCATCGCTCTTCGACAAGGCAGGCAGGCAGGCAGGCAGGCAGGCAGGCAAGTCGCAGCAAAGGTGAGAGGAGCGGCGTCGGCTTGTTGCTGCCTGCATGCTGATGAGGTCCGGCGTAGAGCATGCACGTCAGTAAGCTGGAATGCAAGCACAGTCAATGCACCACACCATGGCTGTAACTTGGATATCCTACACTGTCCATGCAATGCTCCCCTCCATTGCTGCTACAGAATGCCATGCCATGATAGCCGCCTTCCATACCTGATCGACCAGCAAGCATGTCGAGCATGTGAGAGTGAGCGAGGCAAAGAGAGAGAGAAGCAGCTGGATGGTGGATGGTGTGGGATAGAGCATAGTATAGTCCACATGCCTGCTTGGGCCATTCTACTGTCGCGTCCTCATCCACTCACTCACTTGCCGCCTGTGGTGTACCTCGTTGAGGTCATCTCGTGAGGAGGGTGTCTCTGCTCTGCTCTCTACGGACAGCAGCACTCGAGCACAAAGTACGGGCATCATATTATCACACAACACAGCACAACCACCACTAACACACGCTATCACCACTCCTCCCTCTACCTAGACGCTACACCATGTCCACCCTCAGCCCCGCAGACGCCAATGGCAAGCAGCAGCAGGATGGCCAGCAGCAGCAACAGCCTGCCACAGGCCGCAGAACTCGCGGCCACTCAGCAATGGACTTCCAGTCTGCTACAACAGGTGCGTCGGTCTCTCACGCTCTCTCTCTCACTTGACTCTGTCCCTGCTTGTACAATATACCCAAAAAGGGCTGAATCCCCAATGACGCTAATTCACCCACCCATCCGTCTCTTACTCTTGAACAGGCGTAACTGCAAAAGCAATGAGAGCAGAACTAAACAAACTAGTCGATGGTATCAAGGACAAAGCTTATCAAGAGGTGAGTCACCCGTCTCTCTCTCTCTTTCTTTCTCTCCTCCCTCCCTTCTTTATCCGCTCGAGAGCGGGCGGCATACGGGCACGGGAAGGCAAAGCATGGCAACAAGGCACCAGGCACACGCAAGGCGAAACATATGAGAAGCGCATCCTACTTCCTCACGGATCATAACACTGCAAATAAAACTCAGATTGGCTCAAACTCATCTGCCCATCAATGGAATTGAGAGCCATCCCTCGCTCGCTCGCTACCAAAGAGCCACACCACCAGCACGCTCTCTTCATGCAGGCGTGCCTAGACTTCCACAAGTTCTCAGGAAACCGATGCATCCTATGGAAGTCTATCCTCCTGCTGCTTCTACTAGCAGTATCGCGCAGCTGCTACTCACAACACCCTCCGCTGTCGGACTAGCCCAACATGCAGGCGCGTGCGTCTAAGGCCGAAAGAGCGGCGCTCGAGCCTTATTCTTCCTAACTTTTTACGATAAATCTCGTGTTTCGACCCTATCAACATGCATAAAAATGCTATGTGCTCTCAACTTCTTAGCGTCTATCACGAGACTTGCGCGTAAGAGTGATAGGAACGAGACTCATTCGCCCTTTTCAACTTGTAATGAGCGCGGTTGGCGACAAGATCCAAGACTGTGAAGGACAGATCAAGCAAGCAAGATTAACCATATCGCATACGAATGGATAATCCCGAATTAGACGCGTCAACTTCGGCAGACCGGCTCGTCAATCACTACGCCTTTCCTTCGCACTAGGCTCAAAAAGCCGCCTTTCTGCTGCTCTCCCCTCATGACCACAGAAAGACGAAAGTCGACACTCTGGACGCCATTTTACTGATTCCATACCCATCTTGTCCTTTCCCTTATGCTATACAGGCATTCAACCAGGAAATGCAGAGCTTCTTCTTGCTCTTCAATCGATTCTTGAGCGAAAGAGTCAAGAAGACCAAGATGTGAGTAATTCTATAATTCTGCAACCATTTCAAGTGTAGTAGATTCTGAAATACTTACTACGTTGTCTCAACTTTGATCACATACCTCTCCAATTAGTGAATGGGACAAGATCAAACCCCCTGCTGAGGATCAGGTTATCCCATACGGTCAACTGCCACCATCTCAAGATCCAAGTATTCTAGATAAATTGGCTGTACTTAAATTAAATGGTGGTCTTGGTACTACCATGGGTTGTGTTGGACCTAAGTCTGTCATTGAAGTTAGAGAAGGAATGACTTTCTTGGATTTGTCCGTTAGACAGATTGAGGTGAGCTACCCTGTTCGGATTTAGGAGGGGTTTTGGGGGGTTTCCGGGGTCAGCGTGTTATGGAGCTGGCGCGGCTTCACGAAGACTTTGGAAACTCTAGACCGACTCCCACTCTTCCGCTTTTGGAAGCTCTGTTCTGATATTTGATCCCCTCCTCCTCATGTGATGTTTGTAGCACCTCAACTCTCAACACAATGTCAATGTACCCTTTATCTTGATGAACTCGTTCAACACCGATGAGGATACTGTAGGTTCAATCTTTCGTTGTGCACCATCACTCCGGTGAGTTTGATTGATACTGATGCACTACATTATACAGGCTAGAGTCATTCAGAAATATGCCAACCGTGAGTCTATCTCTATGTACTTGCAAGCTTGCTTTGAGAGGTGGGCTCGCTAGGGTGGATAGAGGGGACAAGTTGAATTGACACATGCTTTGGTTTTCCCCCTTGCTATAGACAACATCGAGATCATGACTTTCAACCAGTCTAGATTCCCACGTGTTACCAAGGAGTCTCTACTACCTACTCCCAGATCTGCAACTGAAGATCGCGGCATGTGGTGCGTGCCGTTTCTAAGGATATCCCCATGCCGTTCTGAAGCTAATTCTACCTGTGCTGATGTTCTCAGGTACCCTCCCGGACACGGTGATCTTTACGATGCCCTCACCAACTCTGGACTCCTAGACCGACTTCTAGCAGCTGGCAAAGAATACATTTTCGTTTCCAACGTTGATAATTTGGGAGCTACCGTCGATGTTAACATTTTACAACATATGATTGATTCTCAAGCTGAATTCTTAATGGAGGTCACTGATAAAACCAAGGCCGATGTTAAAGGTGGTACTATTATTGATTATGAAGGTCAAGTCAGATTATTGGAAATTGCTCAAGTTCCTAGTGAACATGTTGAGGATTTCAAATCTGTTAGAAAGGTGGGTTGCTTTGAGCACTCCTCAACATCGTACAATGTGCTGACGTGTGTTTAATCTTTGTCTGAGCCAACAGTTCAAGATCTTCAACACCAATAATATTTGGCTCAATCTCAAAGCCATCAAGAGAGTCATGGAAGGAGAAGGAATGGACCTCGAGATTATCGTCAATAACAAGACTACAGATTCTGGTGAAGCTGTTATTCAGCTTGAAACTGCTGTTGGAGCTGCTATTAAACACTTTAAAGGTGCTCATGGTATCAATGTCCCTAGAAGCAGATTCTTGCCTGTCAAGAGTTCTTCAGATCTTCTTTTGATGTAAGGGAGTCCTGTCCTTTAACATGAAAGATGTGTATACTGACCTTTTGAACTGTCACGCAGTACTTCAAACTTATATACCCTTCAGCATGGCTGCCTACAAATGAGTGAGTGGAAGGGCCCAGCTTGAAGACCAACAGAGGTTAATATTGACCACGACTAAAACGTTGCATTTTTCTCACACAGACCCAAATAGAATGTTTGGATCAACCCCAGTCATTAAACTAGGAGATCAATTCAAAAAAGTAGCAAATTATCAAAAGAGGTTCAAATCTATTCCGTCTTTATTAGAATTGGATCATTTGACTGTCTCTGGTGATGTCACCTTTGGTAGAAATGTTCAATTGAGAGGCACTGTTATTGTAGTCGCTATGGAAGGTAGCAGAATTGATATTGCTGATGGTTCCATACTGGAGAATAGTAAGTCCACATTCCTGCATATGTCCGATACACTGAAGTGTCAGCGACTGACTTGTGAACTGCAATTCGCTCTCTCTCTCTCTCTCCCGCCGTCTTCCTTGTTTCCTTCTTCAGAACTCGTATCTGGCAACCTATCCATCATCGACCATTAAACGAATCTACCCCTGGGCAGTACTCGTATATCATAAAGTCTCGGAAGCATCAAAGACTCGCATATATCACAGTATCAGGAGTATCAAAGAGGGGAAAGGCTTCAGTTCAGCTACATCAAATTATACTCGCTTGCCAGTCTTAGATCCCTACTCTACCTGCCTATTTTGCAGTCACCCTTCTTTATTGTAAAGCTGCAGCAAACAAAACCCATTACTTTGCGCAACACTTACTACCATAGTGCTGTTGGAGATCGCTGGAAAGTCGTCGCTGCTCTTCCTAGTTCCTTGCTGAATCGTTGCGACCTGTCCATGATGCCTTGGCCGGGGTTTGCCTCTTGACGGTCGAGTTCACCTTCGACCGACTTGCAGGTCGTCCGCGTCTATCAAGCTATGCCCGAAGAAGCATGAATACCCCGGCGTCATTGTATCAACAACATCATCCTGGCTTGTCTCGCAGGCAGGCAGGTGTGCTGTACGAAGCGCACGCATGAGTGCGATCACGACCAGCAGCACACGCTTGGTCCCAGCTTTGACAAGAGCAACACTGTCGGCAAAGATAGGATCAACAAGAGGTCGCAAAGCGAAGATGGCATCTATCAATGAAACACAGGCTTCCCTGCCAGGCTGGAAGCCAAATCTAGTAGCTAAGGTACCATTGCTGCATGATCATTTGAAAAGCATGACACCGGACGACATTCAAAATCAAGCACCTCTACCTAGATTGAGTCAAGCTTCAAAGATGATCGTATTCACTCATGATAGCTATTATGCTACTCCTGGATGGCATGAGAAAACTGCACTTGAAGCTCGTTATCCTAATAAGTCACTCAATACGTACGAGGTGGGTTATGTCATCATTTTGCCCTCGTGTCGCACGGGCTATCGTATGTCCTTAGATCAGAGGCTAATGGAACCTTTTAATTGCCTGTCATTCACCCTGGTGGTATACATAGACGTACGGCGATGCAATGCTTCAATTCCAAATCTCGGATCTGCTCAGCCAACGATTCGACCATTTACACACTGGTGGAATAACCGTAAGGCTATTACTACTCGGCATTACTTTTTCTTTCCACCTCTTGCCAACATTTATGACTGTTCGCTGTGCTGACTGATTACAGGATATGCGATCTTACCTCGTCCGAAATACGACACTTGCTCGCTTCGCTACACTATACGGTTTTCCAGGACAATTACGAATATCAAGCACAAATCACGAAGCCAAAAGCATCAAACAGTCATATGATATGGCTGCTAATATATTTGAAGCTTATACTTGGGCAGTTAGGAAAGAACATGGTGTGGAGGAATCTGCGAAATGGTTGAATGCTTTGTTTGAACCACTAGCGGATCTGGTGTATAAAGATCTTGGAGGAAGACATCAGTATAAGGAAATGGATAAGAAGGAGTAGATCGTGTATAGCATTTTCTTACCTCTTGTGGACTTCTACCTTGAACTTCTCCTCGACTCTTCTCGCTAAAGCAACAACTCAACACCTCGGAACACGTGCATCATCGAGGGAATTCCAAACCCCTTTTCAGCGTGGATTAGAAAACGGAAATGGCCATAGACCTGATATACGCCTTCCGTGACCGAAGGTATGAAATTCTCACATCAAATCACGGGGATTGGGCCAACAACACTTCAGGAGTCAGTCCGTGTCTGCGGGATTACTCGTTCCCACGCGCAACGTCGAAGAAAATAGAAATTGTCTAAATTAGCTTCTGCACAAGGTGACCTCGCGCTGCGGCCGGCTCGATACCTGTCAGTGTCCATTAACAATCATTACAATGGGAAATTCGAGCTGACATTCGCCGTTTGACAGGTCACCCTCTGCAAGTGTTCTTTCCCATCCCCAAAAAGTTGCTGGCTGACAAGGATCTTCTGACACAGGCTTCCAGGACGTGCTAAAGAAGAACGTGATGCTTCTTCCAATGGGCAGATCAGATGACGGTGCTTATTCAATCGTAAGGCTTACCTATATCACGTCTATTTCGGCCGAAATTGTCCAATGCTAAGCCCATCTGCTTCCACTAACTGTGCTCGTGTGCCATGTAGACCTGCACGCATTATCTCTCAATCGGTGAAGACCTGGATGGGTCGAGCCGGCTGGAAAAGAAGGTGTATGCCTCGGACGTTGGCGGCTGGGCAGGGTTGGGAGCGGCTGCAAGAGGAGGGACGAAGAGCGAGGTCGCTGTTGCACGGAAGCAGCAACCAAATAGGAAACAAAGATAAAGTCAGTCATATGGACCAGCAATGCGACACGAAAACAATGCAACAATAAGACTCGGTGGACCTGACCAACCTGCATAGCTGCTTTGCCAGTAGGCATAGCAGAAGCCAGCCCCTGCCTAAAGGATAAACTGAACCTTTGCCTTTGTCGCTCTTGGAAATCACAAAGGCGTCCATCTGATTGTCCAGCTCTGCAAGTACATCATCTGCTAAGTACGAGTCCAACTCGTCATCGAATCCGAGCATGGTTTCTTCTTCGAGATATGTTATCCCTCTCCCTGATGGTCGAAAAGAGCATCGGGATGCTCGAGAATGCTCGGGTTGTACATCTTGGCGAGCCACCAGAGGACTATCCGGCTAGTTTCGGAGTGCTCGCTGAGGACCGGTTGGCGTGATTCGTAAAGTTCCTTGATGGTCGCGCGCGATGTAACGCCGGTTGGCGACGTGCTGACCCAAGACAACACGTCCGAAGCGAGTGCTTTGCGTTGACTGGGGGTAAGAGCTGAAGTTGACCATCCAACACGTCCTTCTGCAACATTCAGGAGATTTGGCGGGTACGGTGGAGGGGCGTCGGAGTCGAGCGAAGAAGCTAAGCCACACGAGGTGGAAGCGATTGGAAGCTGTACTTCTAAAGTACTCATGATGCGACACTATTTTGATGAGCTGTTCCAGCGGTCTTCGCGTGAGAGCGGAAGCGCGTTCGAGAGATTGTAGCCGATGTGCGGGAAGGTCACACCTGAGATACCCTTCTGAGTACTGCCGACAACACTTGGCAACGCGGCACTTGGTCTTGAGCTCGTCCGCATGTTGCGGGCACCAAAAGTCTTTTGTCTGTCAAGTGCATTATTGCGACTTTGCCCTAACATCAGCAGAGCCGCTTGTCCAATTCCGCGACCTGCGGTGAACGCATGGGTCATCCCTAGTCGTCAGCCTCGGCATCTTCCCTTGGGTTCGTTGCTCCGATAGCACTCCTGTAATTGGTGTGCGAACTTACAAATGAAACCTTTCCCCATTTTTTTAACTGAAAACAGGAGCGTAATAACGCCAGTTCCACCTGAAAATGGAAGACAGCAGAGGCGCAGACACGCTCTGGGAATTTCGCCTCACGAGGGTGTTCGCCCTCAAAATCAAAGATCGTCATGACAGTCCCCTTCAAGGGAACTGCCATGATCGTCTTGATACTTTCAATACTGCTCATGAGGTTGGAAATGGTTTCCACGCTTGGTAGCGCGAGCTGTACGTTGCCGAACAATTCCACCTCTGTCCTGTGAAGAGGAAATATAGTACTTCAGTGTATGTTGCTTGGCTGACCCTAGTCGTTGCTTACGGAGAGCTGTGGAGCCATAAGGCACCTTCCTTCGATTCGCCGAAACGGCGCACCAGATCGACATCGAGGGCTTTGAAGATGCTACGCTGTATTTCGGAGCGATAGCGCATCATCTTGCCGTGAAGGAAGGGCTGCTAGGCAGTCAGCACGCAATGTAGAAGATCCGAGCAGTGTATAATGGTTATTGTGGAGATCTTACCAAAGCGCAGATCTTCCTGGCATTGTTATCCTTGCTGTTCTCCAGCACTAGATGCCCCCCATTCATGCACGTGGACATGTGACATAAATGGGAGACCTGCATGTGCGGCTCATTGGGATCCAGCATGACGTCTGCTTGGATGGAATTCGGTCTGTAGTGTTCGATGACCGCTACCCGATGCAGCAGAACTTGAACGAATCCAGGAGGCTGGAGGTTGATGTAGCCTCGTCGTTGTTTCTTCCCTCGAGTAGGGTAAATGTATACAATCAGAGACAGTACACGTGTGCGTATAATCGTCAGCTTCGGTGTCCGTTTCCTGAAGTTTGTAACTGCCTCACCTAAGTTCAGGTTTACTTGGTCAGCATAGTTCATACGAGGTTCGACTGTATCAAGCAGGCACTTACGAGATAGGCCTTGCTGCGGGCCACGTAGGCCGCCTTGATCTCATAGATCAGCCAATGATCTGCAAACTCGTACCGAACCGAGATGTGGTCGATCTTGCCCAGCTCGACTACCGCCTAGTAGTAGATTGCAGTCCTATCAGCCATTGTTTTCAATCGATCACACTCAAGATAGACCTACCTCTCTTGCGAAACGGTGATGTACGCTTGAACTTAGTTTTGCCCACCCGCCTTTTTTCGGTGGTTCCAATGGGGCAGACTGAATTTGACGCTAGAGGTGGAGTCAGCTTCGAATGAAGTTGTCTCACAGCATCAAGTCAAACCCACATAGTAGATGGCAATGTCTGCCGTAGTCCACTCTAGTTCTTCCTCGGGCCAGGCTCGGCGACCACCTACCAAAAGCTCTTCAGGCTTGGGGACAACTGTGATTCGCTTTGAGGGAGGATCAGATCGACTGCATTTGCTGAGGTCGACCATCGGCGATGTAATATATTCAAAAAGTAGTAGAACAGTATGTTGTGTAAAAATTAGTTGGGAAGACAAGAGACGACCTGGCTCGACGGCCTGGCTTTTAAGCCTTTTGGAAGGCATAGATCGGTGGAAGGTGGAAGGCATTTGTCTTATTCAGCCTGGAATGACCTTCCATGTCCGTGGATACCACATGGATATCTCCATGAATATTTTGGAAATAGAAGAGAAGTGAAGGCAAGAGTAGTTGCTACATTGCTCTGGAGTGTTCAAACCATCAGCTCATAATAGCACAGTGTCATCTGAAAAGGCATGGTATGTGTCAGGTTGGCGGTTATCGCTACGCGCGTCTGTTCTTGATCCGCTACATCAGCTACCCTGGCCCTTGTCCAGTATATCTTGGGACTGCAAGGGGACGAACGCTACACCCGGCCCGTCAGTCGACCATATCCGATATTTGGAGGAGATGAAGAAGAACTGCTTACACGCCGTTGAGACGTCCCTGTACTGTAGGTCTGTGATATTAATCGAGAAGCGCGTCGCACCGAGCACTGCAGCTGCAAGGTCCGGGCCGACTCGGCCCGGAGAGGCGCACGATTACTACACAGTCTCGGGCTTGCACTGTTCATACTTGCAACTGAAGTGCATGCATACATTTCCTTCTGCAAACAACCTCAGAAGATGGCTACAACTATACAAGAGATGGTCTCTGTTCAGCCGATGGCTTCCACCTCGGCTGCGTCTTCTGGGGCCGATCAAACATTTCAAGGTCTGTTCAAGCCTCAATCAATGGGCAACAAGCGACCCATAGCGTAAGTAGTATATTACAGTTCTTCTTTTACGTGAACGTTTGCTGAAAAGGAACAATAGATTCGGAGGCTGCGTCATTTCGCAATGCATTTCAGCGGGTTTTGCGTCCTTAGGACCTGTTTCGAAACGCCCCAAGTA
Organism: Cystobasidium ongulense; assembly: GCA_022835595.1. Classification (NCBI taxonomy): domain Eukaryota; kingdom Fungi; phylum Basidiomycota; class Cystobasidiomycetes; order Cystobasidiales; family Cystobasidiaceae; genus Cystobasidium; species Cystobasidium ongulense. The sequence goes on from BQUP01000003.1 coordinate 897,045, forward strand.
CGAATTATATTCAGCTATGGGCAACTTTCTTGGACCTGGCGCGACAGAAATCAAGATAGAATTCCAAGTCGATGATGTTCGAACAACCAAAAGCTTTGCGACGCGTATCGTATCGGCATGGCAAGATTGGGGACAACTTCCGTCAGATAGCGTTCTGAGAACTCGAGCGGACTTCGGAAGACGTAGGATAATGGTGATGACCCTGGACTTCCAAGTGCGCGAAAAGAACAGTATGATGGAGTACTCCCCGAATCCATTATATATTGCTTCGCACAATCCGAAAGCTACCTTTCTCGACAAGGTTCGCCCGTTCTATGGGCATCCTTCTGAAATCCTGCCGAACAAGGAGAGCATACGCGCTACTCACAGCGCTCATGTGGTCAAGGTGTTTGAATCCATATTCACTCTGTTCGATAAGTTCTTCTGCGTCCGAGCATGCCAAAAAAGTATGGGCTGGCAGAAGGCGTATGGTATAGACAAGGAAGCGAAAACCTCGCAAGACGATGTCCCGCTCCAGCAAAGAAATAACTGTACCTGGTATACACTACCTGAAGATCAGATTCTCAACCAGGATAATGGTGAAAGCGAGGCAGCTCTTGGGTAAGTTCTTTTGTCCAAGCAATGTAGAATCTAGGCTGAGCGCGCCGATAATTAGTTTCATCATGGATGGCGCGTTAGCATTCTTGCCATTGACATACACACATAGATTCCTATGGGATGCCGATGCATGCTCGACGTTAGAGTTCAGCTTGCGTCTCATGCGGCCGATTCAGTGGACATCAGAGCAGGGGCAGCACAATTGGTTCCTCCAGGAGCAGACGACAGAAGCAGGAAGTAACGGGAGAACATTCTCGAGCGGACGCATGTGGGATACGGACGGCAACCTTGTTGCTATCATGACGCAATTCTCCATACTCCGAGGAAACGAGCCATCTTCGCCCAAGCAGTCGAAAATGTGATTGCCGACTCGCAATTGTCAGGACCATGTATTTTACGTGACTAGTATAATGGAATGCAAGCTACACGCAGTAGGTATAGACCGCTTGATGTAATAGATGTGAAAACTGCTATGCCTCAACATGCTCTCAGCATCTGGTTATCGGACCAAAGAACATCACGTGGGCTTATCACTCGATTTCGAGCTTGCCGTTGCCGCCAGATTTTCATGCAGAAGCTAAGCGAAATGTTAGAAGATCGACTCTGAGTTAGTACTGAACGAATCCAGGCTTTACCGAAAATTGACAGCAAACACCTCTTCTTCACAGTTACTCAATGTCAAGACTGCTGTCGCATAACGTAGCTAGTTGGGCTAATGTAAGATAGCTTCGGAGGAAAGAAGGCGAGCAGCAACAGGATAACGCGCCATCTCCTTTTAGGCTCATAGCAGGCAGCGAGCATGTCATGTATTCTGAGTATATTTGTGAGAAATCATAGGGAGCTAGATAGGACAATATCATTTTTTGAACATGCACTATTGTTGTTGGGAACTTCTCGGGTGGCCCTCGAAAGCTTTTCACTTCTTCATCCGTGGATGTGATCTGGACGTTGCAGCTCTAGGGCATTTCCAGTATCTCTCCAGTCCATCCGCTGGGCAGTGTCATGAGAGAGCGAGATGTAGGAGACCTCTAGAGCTGGCTGCGGCGTATCACATCCAGGGGGAGTGGCAAGGGTGGGTAGGCAATTAGACGGAGACCTGAGCAACTTCATGCAGGTATGTTCCAAGGAGCTTGCAACCTCTGATGTAGTTGTCGATATCCAGCTTCTCGTTCTAGTTAGTGGAAGCAAATGGGCTTAGCATTAGACAATTCCGGCTGAAATAGACGAAATATAGGTAAGCCTTACAATTGAGTGAGCACCGTCATCTGATCTGCCCATTGGAAGAAGCATCACGTTCTTCTTTAGCACGTCCTGGAAGCCTGTGTCAGAAGGTCCTTGTCAGCCAGCAACTTTTTTGGGATGGGAAAGAACACTTGCAAAGGGTGACCTGTCAAACGGCGAATGTCAGCTCGAATTTCCCATTGTAATGATTGTTAGTGGACACTGACAGGTATCGAGCCGCCCTCGCGCGTGAGGTCTGGCGTCTTGTTGTAGACCTTCTCAGTTGCCTGGATACCGCATTGGTAATTCCAGTGGTTGATATCCGAAACCCAAGGTTTGCCACCGCTCAACATTTCAACAGAGAGCTTATTCTTGCTGCCGAGCTTAGCAAACTCCGACTCTAGGTATCCCTTGCATAATTCAGCAACTTGGTCTGGCATCAGGTTGGGTACGAGTCGGATGCTGAATTTGCCTTGTACTTTGGCCGGGATAACGGTCTTCGCGCCAGGAGCACTAAAAGCACCTTCGATACCGTGAAGAGATAGAGAAGGATATCTCATACTGTAAGTACCAATTCGTATCAGCATGTGCATTACCTGCCAACATGTAATTTGGCCCCGCCGATCTAGGTGGTTAATCGAACCGTGAACTTACCGACCCATGAGGACATCGACCTTATCGTCGGATAACGTGACTTTGCCTCCCGCAGCAGACTCTAAGTCAGACACTTGGAAGTCAATCTTCTCGTATCGTTGTCTGCGATTTACCCGGCGGCTTAGAAACAATTACTGATTACAGATAACATTTTCGTCCTGCTCACCTCTCCTCCTCGGTCAGAGGTGCGACCAGCTCCTTGATTCCAGGAACCAAGATCTCTCCGGAAGAAGTTACGAGCTTGCTGAACAACTGAATAAGGTCGGTCATGGGCTCGTGGACAGTGCCTCCGAAAACGCCACTGTGGAGATCGGCGCCAGGGCCAGATATGACTATCTTCATATATGTTAAACCACGGAGGCCGTAGGCTGAAAAAGGAAGCACTTGCGTTAGTCACAGCGCGGTTTTCTAGACAAGCCTTTCGAACATACTGATGGCAGGGTTCTGTAGAAAACAAAAACGCAAAGTCAGTCAATCCACTACTGGGATAACCGGCACGAACACCTGTCCGTGTGGGACGACGTAAGCCTGGAAACCGTGCTTACCGAAGTTGTTCTGCGGAAGAAACCTGCTGTGTAAGCACCAAACCATCAGATGACAGCGATCGTTACCACCTACAGCCAGTAGTTGTCGGAGATACAGATAGCGTCACAACCAGCGAAGAAAGCGTCTTTCTCTCTCTCGATGAACCCCTCGAGGCCTTCCGAGCCGGACTCCTCCATCCCTTCGAAGCACATCTTCAAGTTGACCGGGAATTCTTGGCCAGACTTCTGGTGAGCCTCAATGACATTGAGCCAGCCTACGTGAGAACAGATATGTCAGTAAGCTGTCATTTCAGCAGTTGAGATGTTGGCTATGTACCCAGAACAGGTCCCTTATCATCGGTGGATCTATGAAGGGGCACGTGTTGAAAGGTTAGCTGCATGACTGGCTGATCGATTCGCTAGGACAAACGCACCCTCGGCCATATAGTCGACCGGACTTGAGGTCGTGGTGTAGCTCAAAAGGCTCGGTGTCCCAGCCTGCAGAGAGTGGGCTAAGCTTTGCTGCGGTGGCGTAGGTTAGGCGTAGTATACTGACCGTCTTCCTTCAAAGCGGGCTGAACGTCTGCGATAGCTATCAGTCTATGATCCTCACATCTAAGTATACCAGCTACTTACCATAATGGCCGTATACCAAGATTGTCTTCTTGTTGGGGTCGTTGCCATACTGGCCCAAGACGACAGGTGGAAGGTCGATCTCCTTACCCTCGAGGGTCTGCTTGCCGAGAGCGTGAAGCGAGGCACTGCAGGCATCAGGAAAGGATTCAGCTTGGTCCAGCCTCACTGGCAATCCTGCCACTGCATATGCACTCCCGCTTCTTGCGGGCCACGAGGATGATCGAAGAAGACTAACTCGACATTCAACGCTTTCATAGCATTGAGAAGCCATTCGGCCATCTGGAAGACATGGGGGCGGTAGGCTGCATCTCCAGATACGGAGGGAATGCGCTGTGAAGGGAGACCCGGTCCTCAGCTGGCTACACATAGGTACCTGCCTGCTCTCCTGCAGCAGAAACTCACCACGACCTCCGCGAGCCTATCAATGAGGCCCTGTTGGTTGTTCTCGATCCAGTCTTGGAAGCTCATGATGTGTGATTATTGCGAGTGTGCTTTGTTCTGTGTTGGATGCAAATGAGTTGTGCAAGGAGCATCTCTGACACAGATTCGACGACTCTGACGATAAGACTTTCGATCAATTCTTCTATTCACTTCCGTCGTTTTCAAAGCGCTACTTTGTACATCGATAACATCAAAAAGATCCTTCCATAAAGTCCAAGTCGAATTTGACATCAGCCTCGTAGCCGACTTTTTGATTTGACACCTTATCAATCGTCCATAAGCTCTGCCAGCTCCCGCTCTTCTTCCTCCGTTATCATGGCAGTCTTGGGCGCATCTTCCTGACCAGACCGCATCCCCTCAAGTGTTTCTTTCTCGAGCTGCGTTAGTTCCTCTGGCTTGTCTTTCAACTTGGCAGCTGCTTTCGCCAACTCCAAGATATCTCGCAGGCGCCACTTGCGAATAGTGCAGTCCAGCCCAGCACTGACTAAATATGTCTCCTCTATCTGTTCTGCTGGGTTTGAGAAGCGGCCTTCGCCTTCCACCTCTAGCTGAGTCTCGCCGGTATTTGTCCATATCGCAAGCTTAGCTACTTCATGGAAGTGCCCTTCAATCTCATACACCAGTCCGGGCGGTCTCCTTCCGTCTTTGTACATGCTAGCTGCATCTGCAGCACTGACTAGCTGCTTGGCTGATCTGGATCCATCTCCCATCTCACCCGCGCGATCTGTGACTAGCGCAAGATCCCAGACTCGAATCTGCTCATCTGTTGAACCGGTGATGGCGAAGTGAATGTCTTGGCCTAATGACAACTCCGGCAAAGGCAGTATGGTCTTGACGAAATCCGGGTGTGGCAGTCTCAACGTGGGCACAGGTGGTTCCTCAGGTCTTGACCGGTTGAAACTCCACAATGTCGCCAGATGATCCGATGACACTGGCATTGGCAATTGAATTAGGTTTCAGTGACTATAATTGATGGATCAATTCCCGACTCACCTGTCCAGCATTCTTCTTCCGCCATTTTGATTTCGTTGATAGCTGTCTCATGTGCCAGCCAGGTATACTTGAACACAGCCTTTAGACCGGAAGAATCACGCGATAACTCCCATATGCAGATTCTGCCCATGCTATCTGCACTCCAGACTGCAAATGCTCCGGTTGGATCGGCGCGTTCATTGTTGTTCTCTTCTTCCATTACCGCATAGTACGAGAGCGCTTCTACAGGCCTTGTGTGCTGCCCCTTTAATGACTTTAAGAATGGCAGTGCGGAGAATGCGGTCTTTGGTGGGGCGACCTCCTTGTCTTTCAAATTCATAAATTCCTTGGCTTGCTCCACGACTTGTTCCACTTGTGCGGTGATGCTTTCGACAAGGGTTGTGGTTTGTACTTTTGACCAGTCCTCTGTTTCTAAGGGAGCCAGATCCCAAATCCGTAGATCTTTATCTGATCCGCCAGATATCAGTACTCTAAGTTCGGGTATGACAAGCAGTGATTTGACAAAGTCTGTGTGGGCTTGATGGTTGACTGAGAGACATTGTCCAGACTTTGCGTATAGATTTGCTAAAGAGTAAGCTACTGGACGACAATCCTTACGTTCGTCGCGTCTTCGTACTTACCTCTGTATCCCACGCTCGTATGCACTTATCCCACGAGCCAGTGAAAAGTACTTCGCGAAGCGATTGAGGTATCTTATAGAAGGCCAACGACGTTACTGGTCCAGAATGGCCTTTGAACAGCTGCAATGTCTTGCCTGTCTACCCTCATGCATATAATAAGGTGATCGGCGGAAGCGGTCAGCCTCAGGAACATGACCTTCTGCACGGTTGTTCTAGGCACGTCTTAGTCACCTCGAGGTCTATATTACGAGCGGTGAAGCCACTATCTGCCAAGAATGCGGTGGGTGAACCACCTTTGCGGGGTCGAATAACCAGGTCCAAAGGTTTCGATAATAGCTTTATGGGTTTGCCAGCTCGAGCTGTTCTGACCGCTTTGTCTTGACGAGCGGCGCTCTTCGCGAGTTCCGCATCACTTTGGAAGAGCGTATCTGTACTTGTGGCTTGCATGATGAATCAAAAAGTCATGGTCGTGTCAAGAGCAAAAAGCGACTTCATTGATGGACGCCACTGTATTAGTTGCACAAAATCGCGATCGAGATGGGTGTGTCCAGCTCTTCCTTGTACGATTGAGCAATGTGTTCAAGTGAGCATTGGAGCGAATAGGTCCTTATCATGAAAGTGCCCATAGCTTCAATCGCCTTCCGCGCTGTTCCCTGAGAGCAGGCAGCAACAACTCAGGAACTTAGGAACATCCCCGTCCAGGCAAAGCTTGGAGCAGGACGGCCAGACCAATTCGTGGATGGAGCGATGCATCTAGCTTCAGCTCCAATACAGCCCTGGCCCTTCAGTCTAGGTAGGCCCTCAAATTTCCTCCGGGCGACACCGAGGGCACGAGCTGCAGCATTGCTTTGCAGCGGAATGGATGGGCAGCTTGGCAGCTGCCCCGGCCTCCAGCGGTCGACCCGGCAGCCAGCTCCGCAGAAGTACAGATGCACCTTAATCTATCAACCATCTCTGTCTGACGCAGTAAATCAAATGATGGCTTTCTTAGCGCTCGCACCCCATTCGCATATAGCTTGCCAACGAACGGCCGTCTTCTTCGGGAATGGTACTCAGCAAAGCACAAGATCCGCTGCACTACAAGTTGGCAAGCGTGTCACTTCGGAGGCAAGCCGTGCGCTGTGCAGTAGTGGCTCTAATTTTGATGCATCTGCTTATCTGATCCGAGCATATCTGGTGGCGACGGCGCGGGCTTACTATACCAGCCTTCTTGCTTGGGCGGACATACGCACTTACGCACGTACGACGTGCGCACTATTTAGGCTATTGGCTTATTAACCACCTCCTCTATCTGACGTAGTCCTCCAAATGTCGATATTTTCGAATTCAATCGGGCTACTGAAATCTGCGATCATGGGGAAGCTCCCTGAATAAGCACGCTACAATCCTTTTCCTCACTTTCCTCATCTCTACAAGTCCTTCACTCAACCCTGAACCTTACATACCAGAAAGAAGAAATTATGGCACCCGAGAATCCAAACTTCTCCGGCTGGACCGCGGTCGACTCCAAGGCTTGTGATGGCGGCCTAGTTTTCAAGGAATTCGAACCCAAACCATGGGAGGAAGATGACATCGATGGTATGTTGAGATGAATTTCTTCCGAGCGAGGACTAATGTGCGCTTACATCCTACCGCAGCTCGAGTTTTGTACTGTGGAATTTGCGGTTCGGATACCGGAACTCTGTCTTCTGAATGGGGGCCAGTAAAAGCAGGAACGGTTTGCGGTCATGAAATAATTGCAGAAGTGACCAAAGTAGGCTCAAAAGTTGCACACGGCATCAAAGTGGGAGATTTAGTTGGCGTAGGAGCTCAAGGTGATTCTTGTGGTGAATGTGATCTATGCACAACGGGTAAGCACCGCAGACTTAAGCAAGAGGCAGCTTCGGCGACCGTTCCCTAAGCATTTCATTCTTCTAGGCTATGAGAACTACTGCGAAAACCTAGTATGGGCTTTTGGCGCACCCTACCGCAGAGGAAAAGCCGGCGAAATGGGCGTCACTGCCAAAGGAGGATTCGCCAAGTATTGGCGAGGACCCTCCAAGTTTGCCATACCCATTCCAAAAGAGATTGATCCATCCCTGGCTGGCCCTCTGATGTGCGGAGGAGTAACCGTCTACAGCCCCTTGTCTCACTATGGCGCCGGAACAACAGCCAAGCGAGTCGGGATCATCGGAGTTGGAGGATTAGGCCATATGGGCATCATGTTTGCAAAAGCCATGGGCGCCGAAGTGACAGCGATCTCAAGAGGCGAATCTAAAAGGGAAGACGCCATGAAGCTCGGAGCTACCAACTACATTGCGACTGGTGGAGACGTTACGGCAGCTGTTTCGAAGAATAAGCGAACACTCGATCTGATCGTGTGCACAATCAATCCAACAGAGTTCCCCGAACTTAGCGACTATCTCGGATTGCTATCGCCTTACGGTCATTTTGTTCTAGTGGGAATAGTTCCAAAGCCGTTAGAGCTGCAGTCCACTAAGCTCATCTGGAGTAAGCCGCTCTCTGCGCCTGTTGCAAAGCACAGAACAGCTGACGAATATTTGGCGTTTGATCTCACTTCTCAGCCGCAACTTCTGTGGCAGGATCTGTAATTGGGTCTCCCCACGAGCTCAAGGAAATGCTTGCCTTTGCAGTTAAGCACAATATTCGGCCCTGGATCCAGAAGTACGACATGGACGACATCAACAAGGCTCTGCCCGATTTCCAGGCCGGTAAGCCGAGGTACAGATTCGTTTTGGTCAACACGGATAACGGAGGAAAGATGTAGAGAAGATTTCAGATGTTGAATGTTCTCAGGAAACGTTTGAAGGCCTTCCTTTATGTGTAGCGTATAGATAACTGCCGCTGCAATTTCCAGCGCCCTTTGAAATCTCGTTTCCATTATGAGATTGCTTGGAGAACAACGACTCGCCTTGACTCGCAGTTCCCACTTCACATAAGCCGTAATTGTAATTGACAGCTCTGTAGACAATAGTGGCGGCAACTGAGAAAGTGCCGGCAATAAATTGAAGAACGTTAGATGTATCTGGAACGCAAGATTGTCTTGCGAAGCAGCTGCTTGGTATACCGGGCTTATGCAACAAGTTCTTGCTTGCTACCACGTCTCATTCTGGTGGCTGCTCGACTTTAACTTCAAGTTGTTTACCGTCGACGAGGTGTTGCATTCCTCACTTTTCAGCACCAACTCGTTACGTGATATTAGACAGCATCCCATACATCAAGCGAATCACGGATTTCAAAGCAGTATCACTGCCTGAAGGACCTCAGCCATGGGAGGTTTAAACGGAGAAGCACATCCACCCAGCACGCCAGCAAGACCGACGAGCGCCAGCACTTCTGCTGCAGACAGCGAGCCACGGAGGCCATCAACGCTCAAGAAGAGACGTCCAAGTAGCGATGCTACAGCAGCAGGAATCAAAAGCACAGCCGGTACAGGCGCTGGCCCTTCGCCTCTGCGCAGCGAGGTCAGCAAGGTCGCGGCCAAGAAAAATGGCCACGAGTACATCAATCCTCGGAGCATGCAGATACAGAAGCTGATAGTGAAGTGGGAGGTCCCACGCAAGGTAGGTAGTGTAGTTGGAGGTAAGCTATGCCCAAATGCTCACGCCGTATTCTGAAATCGCTTCCAGGCTCTACACTCGTCAATAGGTATGTGCCTTTTGAACAATGCAATGCATGGTGGACATGCGTTGAACACAGTCAGTCTGACAATCTTTACATCAATGCACAGGTGTCGTTGCACTATACATGTATGTCTCCCATACGGAGGTGTTACCCTTGGTCAAAGCTCTTTCGACCGCCCTCGTCATCATTACCACGGCGGATCTCCTGCGTTTCGCGTCAAAGCGCTTTGCACGCGCGTACGAGCGACTGCTGGGGTTCCTCATGCGGGAGAGCGAGAAGGTGCGCAAGCCAGCTATCGACTGCTCTAGAACGTGCTGATTTGCATACCACGTCAGACAACATGGAACGGTGTCATTTGGTATCTCGTCGGAGTTATCTTTGTTCTCACAACACTACCCAGAGGTTCGTCACGATGTTGCTTGGTCGTTCCTGAGACTCGCTCACGCATCTTGAAACACAGATCTAGCGACACTGTCCATCATTATTCTCTCCTGGGCAGACACAGCTGCCTCGGTTATAGGTCGCAAGTATGGTAAATACACGCCAAAACTACCTTCACCCCCATTTGCGAAGCGCAAGTCTTTGGCAGGCACAACCGGTGCCTTCATCTTCGGTGGTCTGTCGGCCTACCTGTTTTTTACCTACGCTGCGCCCTTGGGATCCGAGAATGATCTGACATGGCTAGGCGAGACAAGCGCCCTTGCCCCGAAGTTCCTCAAGACTGCCATAGCTGCACAGAAGCACAAGCTACAGTCATGGACTGGCCCAAAAACTGGATTCCCAGATTATCTGCCTATTGGCAAAGGAGCAATCATCTCAACCAGACTTCCCCAACCGCAAAGCACACTTCCATTATGGCAAGTAGAGCTCATTTGCGCCTTCTCGGCGGCGATAGCTGAAGGCATCGATATTTACGGTCTTGATGACAATGTTATCATGCCTGTTCTAAGCGGACTCATGATCTGGGCCAGTTTGAGTATACTCGGCTAGTCAACAATCGTAGCGAGCAAACGAGCTATCCGTACGCAAGTCTCAAATCCGCTTTGTCGATAAACTGTACTATACCATAGACTATATTCCCTACTGAAACCTTAGGTGACAATCTCCATATGGAATCGTAATTTGTAATACTATAACGCAAACTTTGGATCTTTTAACTTTCTTCTTCGTAGCTAGGTGTATCGTCATCAAGTTGACTGGAACCGCTCATTCTTAATGCGGTCAGGTGAGCCTGGCTCTCCCAGTCGACTCTGCTAGTGACATCAGCATGGACCGGGCCATCTGTGCCAGGGTGACGTGCCAACTGACCTGTTCGTCTTGTACCACACAGTGAGCTGAGCCCCTACTATCGCGACCAGAAGGCCGGACCAAAGGGTGGCAAAGTTCCAAAACGTGTAAAGCATCGCTACGCTCTGTGTCCTTGAAGACTTCAGTCTCAAATCACTTTGTTGCACCACCGCTTGGTACCTACAATCCACAGGCCAACGCCCCAGTATGCGGCGACACTGATTCGAGCAGCCAGATCCGGCAACCCGGCACCTGCTAGCTTTTCAGATACGCCCACGAATTGACCCTTTTGACGTAGCTCACCTCGAAGAATACCACCGTTGACGCATTGCATGCCATCTGCGATGAGGGCGCATACGAGGATGATGAACTACGATAACCTTTCATGATCATGCTCTGCCGGAGTTGGTCTGTTCTGAACGGAAGCACTCACATTATTATGGACCATTTCTAAGACACGATCATCGACGGTATAGAAAAGCGCTACGTATTTACGAAGGAGTAGCAGGCACCCAGCAGCACCCATGACAAGAACCAGGGCAATCTTATGTGCAGCCGAGGCGGCCTCTCTGGCCCGATTTGGCTTGCCGGCACCGAGAAGATTCCCAATGCGTATAGAAGCTGCAAGCGAGATGGCATAAGGTCCAGGAAAGGCCAGAGCGAGGACACTTATAAATACTGCAGTCGTAGCTTGAGCCGTTGGGCCGAGATATGTTGAGCCAATTCCGAGGGCTTCGAAAGCTGGTTTCAAGTTGGGTCAGTTGGTCGATTTACCCTGGGCCTGCAGGTGCTGGTAAAGCTTTCGCCATATGCTCACCCCACCACTCGCTGCACAGGGATAAAACACCGGCCAAGCCCAGACGAACATTTACACCCAGGTCTTGAACGATGGCTCTAGAAAGGCCGCACCACGCTCCTTTTGGAGTCGTCAAGAGTGCGTATACCAACATGACGAAGAAGATGCAGTAATACGCAATTACCACCGCAATAGGTGCCCCAATGAATCCTAGACGATAGCGATGCGGACCATAGACCAGGAGATAGTTCAGGCCGACGCTGACTGGCATACCGATGCCATTCGCAATAGTGGGGCCATGCAGATTTCCTATGCTTGCGCAGAAGCGTCGCAAGCAATCTGTAGCTGTGTACACCTGCCGAGAATCCAAGCATTATAGAGAGCTTATTCTGTCTTGCAGACTACATGTGATTGCTTACCGGCAACGCCCAAAACATGATGCGCAGGTAGGTTTTGGTCAATCCTAGCACCTCTGGATCGGCATTCGGTGACATGAAGTGTATAATGCTTGATCCGTACCACATCAACAGAAACATAATGGGCATCAAAGTCATTTGTACAGCCACCTGACGAAGGGTATACAGGCTTGCTAAAGTAGTTGATCTAGACCCGGCAGCCTGTGTCCATGGAGGAAGTTTCAGTTCCCGGCAAGATTTCGCGTGCTTTAGCTCACTTGATTTGCTAGCGTATCAAGTGCGCCGTTACTACCTATGATGATGCTCAAGCCCACGACATTCGTATGTAGCATGCCCAAGCTAGCAGCCGCCAGCTCAGTGACACCCAAGTGACCAGTCGAGATAATGGATATTCCTGTTTTCAACCGCACAAGTGAGCTCACAATATTTCGTATGTATCGCTCTGAAGAACACCTACCGATGACCCAATACCTTACAAAGCAGAACACTACAAGTGGAAGGGCTGTGCGCAAGATCTCCTTAACCTCGCTCGTAGGGTTTGTCTCACGATGGGTATTCAATGGCGTTCTTTCGGAAACCTCACGTGCTTCGGTATCGGCGTGTATCATCTTTGCATGATATGTGGAGTAGAGGAGAGAATAAAGAAGTTCAGAGTTGGAGTATTGCATCACTGCGTTGAACAACTCCAAGCCAAATCGGAAACGAACCGATGACATCGCCTCACGCAAGATGATGTCCAGATGTGGCAGGTTCTGCTGAGAACATGTTTGCGTGTATATTCATTACTACGATACAGAGACTGAGATGCTTCTATCTTGACAACGAGACATCGAGAAAAGAAAATTACAGAAAACTGACACGTGCACATCTCCACGTGAACGAAGCTTCCAAACTACTCCAAACTACTGCTACCAGTATATATAACTTGTAGTGTGCGCATATAACACTGAAAACGTAAATTAGCCAATCTATGACATCTGCTCTAATTCCTTTTCTATCTCTGGCGTCTTTATACTGCTTGGACGCCTTTTCAGCTTTTCATCACCTTTCTTAGCCATTTCTTCAATCGCTTTCTTGCCTTGCTGTTCCGCGTCACGCTTTCCCGACAGCGCACTCCAAAGGAGCATACTCAGTCCTGCTCTTTCAGTCTCTCCGTCTACACCAGTTGAGGCATCTTGATCTTTAACTGATCTCCAAGCTAATTCCTGATCATACATGCCCGCTACGGCTGATAACGGTGGATTGTCATCAAAGAGCGTCCTAGAAAGATGACCGACCTGATCTGCTTTCTTGCGATCCTTCATCCTCATTTTGCGATAGTAGAGTAAGTCTCGTCTGTACCTTTTGTCCCAGATCCTCTTCTTTTCCAGCCAACGTTTCACTGGACCATCGGGCGAGATCTGGCCTATTGACTCTCGATCCATCTGTAGCGCAGCCATTTTGTTTTCGGGCTCCATTGCTCGCACATATCCATTTGGAGTCACCCGCTGTCGAACGATAGAATTCTTGAACGGCGGTTCTTGGCCCGTCACGCTGATAAGTTCTTGCTCGATCAGTACCTCATCTTCTGGTGCCTTTTCCAGAATTTCTCTTCTGTCCGAACCCGAGCTACCCTTCGCATCTTGCAAGTGACCATTTGGACCCTTTATAAAGTCTACTGAAGTTGAGCTGTTCCCTCTTGACCGACTAATCTGTTCAGCTTCCTGTCTATCTTCCTCTGGCTCATCATCAGACTCTGAATCCTCCGAATAATCCGACAAATTCTCATTCTCCTTACTTGCTTCAGCTGCATCTTCAGTGGTGATGTTATGAATATCTCCACGCGCATATTCAGCAAGTTGCTGTTGGATCGAACTTCTACGCCTGCGTCTGTCTGCAGAGGTATCCCGTTCCATCGATATAGATTGTCCGTTTATCGAAGCTATCTTGACTTTGTGAGTTCCATTCTGACCCTCATAGCCGTAGATGCCTCTACCGCTTGCTTTGTACAGTGGAAAGTTTCGTAGTTCTTGACCAGTCTGCTCATCAAGGTCGGCTGCTTCTTCAATGAGCTGATGACCGCTATCCTCCGTCGTATGCTGGGCTTCTGCATGCTCCTGCCTATGCATATCGAGAGATCGTTTTGTAGTAGGGTCTAATCTGAATTTTGGTGGTGAGGCATGCTGAGGCGGTGCATCTGCTTTCTTGTTCGTAGCATAGTCGAAATGCTGCTGATCTCTACTAGCTTCCTGAAGATCTTCTTCCGCATCTCGTTCCGCCCTCACTTCAGCTGCTTTCAATGCCCAAAGCCCAAAGCTTGCACAGGATCGATACTGAAATTTTGCTGGTGTACTGAATGATAGTGTAGTAGCGACGTGACAGCAGTCGTCGAATACCTGCAAATGTACCATGGTTGGAGGGTATTGCTTGACCTTCTCTCGCTGATTGGCTGTGATTACCGCAAGGCTGTATCAGCCAAAGATTCTACTCTTTCGCAACAGCAAAACCTAGCGGCTCACGATAACGATTCAAGGTGGCTTCTGCAGGTGGATACCTTTCGGGATGGGCGGCTTTGTGAGCAACGTAGATGATCTCATCTGCAAGTAGCTCTGCAGCTCCGGCAATCTACATTAAAGTCATGAAAATTCAGCGCTTTTTCTCAGTAAACGGAATCGAACTGAACACTCACTACCATCATAGGAGGTAAACCACCAAGACTGCCTTGATTAATCAGACTGACCAAGGGATGACCAATCAACTGATTTGAGCAATACAGCTGAATCTGCTCCTCGATTACGAGTTTCTTTTGCCCCTTCTTGAAGACAAGAGGCGCTTCTCTGATAGGAGGCCAAGCTAAAGAAGGTTTGAAATGAAATCCTTCCGCGGGTATATAATCTCCAGTTGGATCGCCCATCACTGATGGGAATGAGTGGGTCAAATCGACCCATGGTGACATCAATACTGTCCCCGCTGGAAGTGGAAGGCCGGAATCTCGAAGCAGAATGAGAAGTGCTAAGGCTAGACCGCCACCTGACGAGTCGCCGTATAGCATTATATGATGTGGATGAATGGCTTCAACTCCGCTCCCTTCGGGAGGAGCTATCAGGTAGAGGTAAGCTGCGAGGGCGTCCAAAAGCGAGCATGGGAAAGGGTATTGTGGCGCTAAACGGAAGGATCTGCACGACGTAGGCTTAGTGACTACGCTGTAGTGTCTGTTGAACAGGAAACCTACACCGAGAAAGCTCTTGCTCCAAGTTTACGGGCGTGCCGTTGTATTTGATAGCGGTGAGTTCCATTTCCAGCAAAATAATGAGCCCCGCCATGTAGATACAAGATAATCCGAGTAGGTGGGAGAGTAGCTCCAGTGTTCTTTGCCTCTTCCCTCTTCTCTGCATCTCTCCGCATCTCTACCCATTCCCCATATAATGGCCCACACCTCAGTCTCCACCAATTAGAACCTCCTACGCATTTCAAACCAGGATCGTCTTGTTCTAAATGTGTATTAAGGATCGCAGCAGCAGCATCTATATTGTCAGTTGGTATTTCTACGACTGTCTTGATGACCCAAGAAGGAGTTGGCGTCTCTTTGCCAGTAAAAGACTGCAATTCTTCCACTGTATGTTTGCTTGCGAATTGCAAGAATTCTTTGACTAGTTCCATTCCTTCTGCATATGATAAAGACTGTCCGGCTTTGATCTGGCCAGTGCTCTTGAGGAGCATGTGCTTCCAGAATGCACGGAAGAAGGTAGGAGCAGTATCAACTGCGACATTGATGCTATTGAGCGAGTCTGCCTTGCTCCAGGGAGTTGCAACAGAATATGCAAACTTGGCTCCATCGATGACGGCGACCAGGAGTGTAAAGTGAAGTATGTCGACCCAGAACCGGACTGAAACGAGCAGAGTGTAGACGATGTCCTGGACTGTCTGTATGAGTGCGAATGGATTGCGATGGCGCTGTCGGTAGGAAGGTGTAGTCGTCGGCTGTAGTGAGGGCGGCCGATCGTCTAATGACATGCCCATGGCTATGGATGGCTATTGACCAAACAAGTGACAAGCAGGGCGGAGTTTGAAGAATCGAAGAGGCTTAGAATATTTTGAATGCTCTTGCCAGCGTACATGCAACCCGAGTGACTCGTTTATAGAGCTGCATCTACTCGCAGTGCCGCATGAGGCTGTCTGTCCAGTCGAGAGTTCAGGCTTTCATGCGACAGAATCTGGACAAACTCGCCGTTTTGCTTGATGTGACCGCGAAGGAGCGTGAGGGTGGAAACTGTCGAGCTTAGCCGACCATTCTGTTCGTAGAACGTAGCTTGGATACGGACATCCAGCAAGCCAGGAAGCAAGCTTTCTTGCACTCAACGTTTTACCTTCTTTTACCTTGTTCCTCAGGTATGTCACGGTTGATCGAGATTGTGGCGTGGACTGCCGTATGCCCATGGTAATAAAGAGTATCGCGGTTGAAGATCCCCTTCGGCCTCGCATAAACCTGCAGATAGGTGCGGTACTATCTGATAAACCTGCTCGCACTATACGCAACCACCAGTCTGCCGGATCTCCGGGCTGGTCCGCCTGCGCCATGTTAGAAGGTGGGTCTCGGCATCGGACCCACCCTTGACCCACCTTGACACTTAGCTTTTCAGCCAGCAAGCTTTCGAAGTCCGGCTATCTTCCACGAAGCAATTGAAGCGGGAAAACACAGTCCGTCATCTGATAGTAGTGAATATGGCCAACAATGACTTTGAAACGCATCAAGAATCGCTTGAAGACGTTCTCGAGCGGCTAGAAATGGTGTACGGCGACAACCTCTCGCGACGTGATCATGCACGCATCAAGAGTGGCAAGACCGATAGTGCATTGTACAGCGCACAGTCGAACGGCACGTCTACGCCGTCATCTGAAGCCTCGAGCAGTGAAAGCTTGCCTGAATACGATGATCCCGATACTTCCATGCTTCCTATCCTCGTAGCCATCTGCCTGGTACAGCACAACGAACCCTCCGACTTCGCGCGTCTATTTCGGTATTTTGCAGACTCGTCTAAGCATTCTTCGACAATCATCCTCCCCAAACTGGTCTTGCGGCTTCGTACAGCACTCTTCAAGGCGGTCCCACTGGTAGGCGTACCTCGCATTATCAATGCACTGTCAGCTTTACACGACGCGGTGCAGGAACATCCAAGAGCAGAAGAAGTATTTAGAAATCTCCCATTACAATCTACTAAACCTACCAAAACAACAGAAGAAGATTCAGCTGCTGGTTGGGCTTTCTTTAAAGCTATTTACGCTCAACATGCCGAAAAGATTATCGAAAGAATTGGAAAGACTTCACCTGATTTAGCTGAAATGATCGTTGATGAGTTATACGGTGCCAATCTATCGAGAACCGAAGTGTTGAGCTGGAAAGAGACAGTCTTGTTGGAGTTTACAGGATGGTGAGTCTCTCAGGCACCTGTTTGTATCACCCTTTCTGGAAGGTGGTAAAGCTGATCATGATTTTTATACCAACAGCGCATCGCTAGCATGCACAGCACAAGCGAAAGGACACTTCTTCGGCTGTAAGAATCTAGGAGTGAGTAGGCAAAGTGTAGAGCAAGCTATAGAAGTATTGCGAGAGATCGGAAATTGGATAGGGCAGCCATTGCAAGAAGATAAAATGACCTTCTTGTCTGGCTTAAGCAAATTTCCCTAGATTACGCAAGTTGCAAGACAAGTAGAGTGCGTTTGAATACCCTGTAAAATTTACCGTTGTCATTATTGCCAGCACATTTCCTGCGCAGAAAATGGCCTTAAAGCCTTTCCGTCAATCGGAGCTCTGTGCAACAAAAAATACCACTGGCGAGCAATGCCAAATCAATCTCAAGCAGCCTTTTCTTCTAGCCTCCTACTTGAAGGTGTGGACTTGTCGATATTCATATACCGTAACACTGTCGTTTCTATTTACATGAAGCGACAAGAAAGTACAAGCTCCGCATTCGTCCCTCTATTCAGACTTGATGTAAGGTTTAAGCTTGAGCAACCTCTCTCCAGCCGCCTCTATCGTCTCAGGCTGTTTGCAGAATGCGATGCGAAGATATTGCTCCCCGATATGATGCAAGTGAGGAGGGTAGAAATCGGTAGGTGGGATGCACACCCTGCAAAGATAAAAGCCATTGATCAGATCCATGGTGAAGGCTGAACACGGTACTGAAGCGACTTACACGCCCGCTGTCTGTGCAATAAAGAAAGCTAGCTGCCAATCGCGAGGTCGGTCCTAGGTAATATGCGGATCAGTATGAAAAGTCAAGACGTTAAGCGTGACAGAACAATATCCGACTCACTTTGACAATGTCAGGTACGCTAGTTCAAGCACAAGGGGTCAGTGAGGGCAGAAGCTGCATGCTTGGGAAGACTTACACCCAATCGTCCGGTAATTGCAATCTGCTCGTGTTGACAAGAACGAAGTAGCTACCTTGAGGGATAGTGCTGGAAGGAAGATGACCTTTAGACGCATATAAAATCTGCACCAGGTAAGACCTACTATGGGAGGCCCAGCTTGTCGAGAGCCGTTAATAGGGTATCACGCAGTTTCTCATACCATTCGCGTTGTGCTGTATCAAAAATGCATTTAGAAAGCCTTCAACAGATTCTCCCATGCGAATTAAGGTGAACCTACTCTCAAAAAAGCGTTGCTCATCCGCTTGTTCAAATCCAGCAGCAGCAGCTTCCTGTAGTGGGGAATTGGTGCAGAATGTAACTCTTGTGCTGGCTGCTAGACAAGCTCTGATGAGATCCGCAGGCCCAATAAGCCAGCCTACTCTCCACCCGGTTGCCGAAAACTGCTTTCCTGCACTTCCGACTGTTATTGTTCTTTTCCAAAAATTATCGAGCGAGGCTATACGGACATGCTTTGATGGCTTGAGGGCAAGAACATCATACTGCGCATAACAAAATAGTAAGTCAGCCTTCTGATTGTTCGAACTTGGTTTCCGAGCGAAAAGGAGAGCTTACTACTTCGTCTGAAAGAATGAGAAAGTTCTTTTCTTCTGCCAGGTTGCCGATCTCCCTCAACTCTTCTTCCGAGAAGACTTTCCCGATAGGATTATGTGGAGTGTTCAGGATAAGGACCTTGGTCCTTGGTGTGCATGCAGCTCGTAATTCTTCAATATCTAGCTTCCATTCTGACGAAGAAACGTTCGAATGACCCGCTTCTTGAGGTGGTCGGAAGGGGACATATACGGGCTTGCCGCCGTGGAAGGTTATGCTGCTAATGTACTGATCACTAGACATAGGATAATTATCAGCACGTGCTACACATTGTCATCCCTCTGTAAAGAACTCGACTTGCAAGTGAGGAGCTGGTACGATGACCTCGTCGCCTTCATCAAGGAAGGCAGCTAGACAGGAATACATCCCGACATTGGCTGCAGGTGTGCACGGATGTCAGATGAATCAAAAGCGACAGGTAGACCAAGGTGCAAAGCTCACCTCCGGAAGTTACCAAAATTTCGGTATTTGGGTCTAATTGTCGACCTTCGGGAAGATTGAAGGTAGGTGACAGATATGAAGCCAATGCATTGCGCAGTCTAGCTCTTCCTCTCGGTATGCTATAGTGACTGGAGGTAGAAGATTAGGACAAGGAAGTCTACGTCAGCTCGTATAGGTCGTAACCAGGACGCCAACGCCCGTACTTTGCTTCTGCCGACTTGTTCATAGCTTCTTCAGCGGCTTTTCGAATGTACTCGGGAGGCGACCAGTCTGTGTCTCAAGTCAGAAAGATAGCTATGGCTGGTATCAGAGCGTGCTTCACTAACCCATGAAGCCCTGCCCTGCTCATGCAACTTGTTCAGCGAGGCGTCTGTATACATTATGCTCGATCACCTACCGAGGTTCAGACTGTCTTTGGGTACATGGCCGCCAGCTGCGAGGGAAGAGTATGAGCTTTGCGCCCGAAAGACCGTGACGATGTCTGATGCGCACCAGGAGAGAATACCGACCACACGTCGCTCTTGCTGAGCTCCTGCTCGATTCGCTTCGAAGTCTTGACAGCAGTCATGCTGGCCGACCTGATTTGATGTGCGGTTGCGAGACCAGTAAAATGGGCAGAAGGATGCAGACCAGGGGAGTAAGATAGCAGAGATCTTCTAAGCATGCAAGCTGGTGCGGTTCCTTGGGTATATGCTGCGATATTCAGTGGAAAGAGACAGCTCGCCGACAGCTTGAAAGGCGTGAAGGCGTGATCTTTGGCAGGTGGCAAGGAAGATGCCGCATGCCGGATAATGGACCGGAGTTGCTTGCGGATTGAGACAGACATGACTCTTTCCGAGTCTAACACTCTTACAAGGGCATTTTGAACTACAGAAATTGAAAGCACGTACACATCTGCACAGGGTGGTGAATAGAGGACAACATCACTTGCATACAAAAACGAAGAACTGATCGGGAAAGTAATACTGGAGGAGGATCCCAGTCTTGCTTCATGGTTCTGCTCAGTCCACGCAGAGACTAGGTAGCATTATTTGCAAATCTTCCGCTTCAATGCTGTGACTTGACCCAGGAGAGATAGCCAAGCCATCTGTTCTTCTCGATGATACCGACATAGCAACCTCGCTCATCCTGGACAGCCAGGTAGCGCACACCCAGCTTAATGAACAGTTGATGGACCCTAGCAGGCAGAACACTTTGTTAGCCTTGCGCGAACATACAACGCGCGCATCGAGCACCACCTACAGCTGAAGAGGGGCCCGAGCAGACACAGTAACTGGCGCTCTATCGGTCAAATAACCCAAATCCACCACACTGCCATCACCTTCTTCCTCTTCGTCGATATCATCTGTCGCAAGCCGGAGATGTACCCTAGCCGACGTATCTCTAAAAGTGCAGGGTGTCTGCGGTACAACTTCCGCTGAAGTTGCTCGATGCTTCCTCAATGCCTCTTCCAATTCATCGTATCCGATGTATCCTTGAAGACGTGGGCCATCATCTTCCTTGATGATAGGAAAACCAGTTACAAGTCCAGCATTGTTGGAAAGCTTTAGCTCCATCGTATCGGCCGTGTTTTTACGATCCAAGGAAACGAGAGGAGCATCGATATCCACGACATCTAGGACCGAGCCGTGCAAGACATGCTCCTCTTTCAGGTCAAGGAAAGGTAGCTGTGCCATTCTAAGAAGAGAGGAATCAATTGGTCAGCCCAACCATACGGCTTACATATTCACGAACCTCGACTTACTCGATGACGAGATCATAGATAGAACGAGTTTCGACTGCATCGCCTACGGTCTTTGCAAAGAGAACAGCTGAATAAATCACTCGATAGTCAGACTTATACTCCTTTTCCATCTAGATGATGCTTACCAATCATAACGGGAACTACATAAGTCAAGGTACCAGTGAGTTCAAACATGATGACTGCCAGAGACACAGTTGTGCGTGTGACGCCAGCTAGTGTAGCAGCTGCGCCGACCATAGCCCAGACTCCTGGGATAACGCAAGCCTGCCCAAAAGGAGCGGGCAGTGGCCCATTTGCGCGACAGAAGCCAAAAAGAGCAGATTCAGGGTGACTAGCGTAGCCCAGCTCAACTGCAAGACCCAGGATGCGGCCGAATAGAGCGCCGACGGCTAGTGTCGGGATAAAGATGCCAGCTGGTAGCTTGATACCGAATCTGTAACGGAATTATCAGTGATGTGACCCCACCACGTGAACAAGCAAATTTGACCCACGTCACTACTGTTATCAACGCCTTACCGACAAGTGCTAGAGAAAGCATCTTGATCAAAGGCCAGACTTGCGCCGGAACTTGCGGACAGAAACCATCAAGATAATTATCATCTCGACATTCGGAGAACATTTCGTATACAAGTTCTGTGCCGCCCATTTTCATGTATGGATTGAAGAACGCGATTGCAACGGTGACGAGACAGATGAGTGCACATTCTAGGATCGGATGCTGTCTGAGAGAGGTGCCGTTTCGAACTCGCTTGGCTGATGTACTATAGTCAGCAAAAGAGACACGGGAAGCAGGCACAGAGACGGCTGGCTTACTCCATGCAATGTTGGCTTTGTTGAAGAGCGCGCCATACAGTCCTCCGAAGATTCCCAGCAAAGCAAAGCCAAGAAACTCTGCCACGTGATAATCCTTGTCGTATGTTACCTGTAGAGATCGCTTATAAGGTTGGAGAATATCTGCAACAGTCGGTCATTCCACTCTTACCTCAAACAACACGATCTTTCCGCTTCCAAATGGGTCCAGTAGTTTGAGAGTGACAGTCGCTATCATAGCACAGACGAAACTTCTAAACATAACCTTCGGGGGAAAGAAGTAGCTGCATGAAACCCCGACTTGTCAGCAGCAGGAAACGGTTTCGTTAGGGGCTCAACGTACGATACTTCCTCCAAGCTGAAGAGCACTCCCCCCACTGGCGCGCCAAAAGCTACTGCGACACCAGCAGCGCAGGCAGCGGACAGTACTTCACGTCGTTTTGCCTCATTTCTTTCGAACTTGGGGAAAAATCTTGCAGTGATATTGCCGACGCAAGATGCTATGTGGACGAAAGGCCCTTCCTAGCAATGCGATGGTACTTCAGTATAACACTATTAATCTTCTTACGTAAGGACGTACCTTTCCGAGACTAAGGCCCGAGCCGACTGCAAAACATAAGCCGACGGCCTTGGCGATTCTGAGGAGAAGAAGCCCTACTCTTAGAAATGTTTATGCGGCAACATAGTGTCGTGCTTACAGAGTCCAAACACCTGATGAAAAGTCAGCAAGATCAGCTTCGGCGTCATTAAGCCGAAAGTCGCAAGCATACCTAGATACCCTCTAATCACGAATCCCGAAAGCAATGTCTTGATTTCTGGAATACCTGATCCCGCTGCAAAGTACATGACTTTGCGTGGGGCTACAGTAGGTGCAGTGAACAGGTGCTTTCCAGTCGACGTTCTGATTCCGTCTTCCTCCATTGCCCTATGCGTCAGCAGAGGGGCATCTACGCTGCTGCTGTGTGAATGGCCGCCGCCTTTTTGACGAGGTGAGAAGGCAAATGATCCGTAAGACTGGACGGAACCGCTTCGTGGTAAGCGAACACCGGCTTCTTGGGAATCGGGAAAGCCTGAAGGCTGAAAGTCTAATGTAAGAGGTTCGGTCTTGGGATCTTTACTGGACACTACGCTGGTGCTGGCAGACAGATAGATTGTAAGGATGGAGGCAAAAGTTGCGAATGTGACCTGCAGGCATACACTATCAGTAAAAGGCAAGGTTCTTTGAAATACGCGAGAAAGCTTACAGCGAGGATGATGTATATGCCATATTCCAGGATCCACTGAACCGCTTTGCTGTTATCGTCGCCGAGTGTCTGGCCCCACTGCCGCCATGCTGAGCATGTCTTATCATTATCAACTTTCCGAGCCCATGCATTCACGAAGGCGGTTGAAGACACAGCTGAGCGAAGTACAGGTTTTGTTGCTGAAAACGTCTTGACGCTGATTACCGGCGCGCCTTGTACCGGGCACGTGCAGAAACGATGTGCCTTCCACCATCCAGTCGAGCAATAGCCGCTCTTGATATCAAAGAGCCACATCTCAAAGCTCACTACTCCAGCTGCAATGAAGGCGGTAACCAGTCCGATGATTGTGATAGCGACCCAGCCTTGCAGACGGTCCCACTGGTTTGCCACGAATCCTCGTGCGCCTCGACGCGATCTTAGCTTGGAGATGCGCCAGTCCTCTTTGCATTGGTCGTGCAGCCAGTCTGTCGTGACGCATAATTGCATGTGTGTTGATTGAGAGGATGCTCAGCATTGTATGTGCGAGTCCCTCGGGTGGGCCTGCCGTGCATTTCCCATGTCCACCTGCCGCCGCCCTACTCACCTATGGTCGTAAAGGACGAGTACCATGTCCGTACACCGTTGCCTACTTCTCCGTTACGCAATGCATCCTTGTATTCCCTGTCATAGCCCTTGTGGTAGTTCTGCCGGGTGATGAGGTCCTGGAGATAACTCGATTTCCTGCGCAGCGAGGACTCGGACTGGCTCAGGTGTCTGTTGAGCGAAGCGGGCAGGCGCAGCTTGTTGGGCGACGCAGGTCCTGGTGGAGGCATGTCGTCGCCAGCCAGTGTCGGGGTGAGCAAGTGGAGTGGTGCGCGCAGACCAACAAGCAGAGGCAAGCGTGCTCGACCTCGATGCAGCGCTGCCATTTGGATCACGTGCAGGAAAGGGCAGCGTCCAGTCTTGCAACAAGACTGCACACAGAAGAGCTCGGGAGACCTGTCCGAAGCATCCTCTATGGCCCCTTGAGCCTGACCGAAAGTCAATATCCCGCAATCAAGGCCATGTCCACATCGTTCCTCTTGACCGTCTTCTCTCGAGCCCCTACGAGAGCTTGATGTCGTCTACTCCGTGCTCCTTCCTGAATGAAATAGACAAGACTGTTCCAAAAGTGAAGTATATAGAATGAAGTTGCGCATATAGCTTATTACAATCTGCGAAATAATGTGAAAGAGCAACCAGCCTTGCGCCTTGTCTGGCTCCGTTCACGCCAATCTCGCAAGAATCGCACAGCAAGCATAGGCATTTCGGGAAAGGCAGCCTATCCATGATTGCATTCCATTCAACGCTTGCTGCAGTTACAGGGACTGTCATCAGTAGTATCAAGGAGAAGAGCTTCACCTATGAAGAGTCTTTGATGTCCAACAAAGTCGATCAACGGTTGCGTTGTCATTGTCTTCTTTTCCATCTACACGTCTTCTGCACACCAGAACACAGAGATGCGGCACTCAGCTGCATAGCTGCCTGGGCCTGCATCTTCAAGAGCAAGCCTCGAGCTGGTCGATATGTCCTCGTTCTCACGCTTGCTGCAGAATGCGCCGTACTACTCGCCCGCGGCGTTCACTCCAGACGGCCGCAAGAGACGACAAGGTCCATCATCAGAGCCAGAGAGAGCTAGACGCTCAAGACCGCTCGTCGACCCATATACCACTTTGACTGCACCTCAGTTCGACAACTTCGTCGACAATGTCTCAAGCAGAATCGTAGACGCTCTCACCTACGAGCCGAACAGGGACAGGCGGATCCGCAGAGGATACGCGGACGATGAGGAGTATTGGATGGAGATGGGCGGCAAGCCCGGCGAATTTGTGGGAAATGAGGTAGACACAGAGCAGCTGGTCAAAGAAGACTCGAGGGTCCAAGAACCAGATGCAGAAGCTCTTCAGGTGGAAGCTGATGCCGACGGAAGCATAGACGAAGCCACGGATGACATGGAGACTGGCGAAGCTCAGGATGTAAGTGCGTTGGGGGAAGACGTCTATGATGCAGATCATGAAGAGGAAGAAATGAGACCTGCAGATCAGTAAGTTCCTCAAATCCGACTACAACCCTCCAGCCTTTGATTGACTTCTTTCTGCAGGATGACCACCGCCGATCAACCTGCTATACCGTTCAGCAGCCAAATCAGCAACGATATCACCGCCTCAGGTGTCCAGCGGCTATATCCTGACCTCAACTCTCTGGACGACTTCAACACTGCCTCAGATACAGGTCCCTTGCAATATGCCGCGGGCATGGCAATACCCTCAAACGGCCTCTATCCTGCCCTAGCCGACTTACAAGAAGACACAACTACACCTCCAGTGACCATCAATGAAGACTACCAGTTCGACCTGCTCCGTCAATTTACACACGAAGGTTATGGCGGTTATACAGCTTCATCTCAGGAACTAGAAACCTCGAATATGCAAAGCATAGATGATCTTCTGAGCATGGCAGAAAAGGATGCTGAAGAAGCCAATGAAGCTATCCGACATATACAAGAAGAAGATCAACTAGAACAAGAGCTCGATGAGGCTCTCCTTGATGAGATCGAGCATGTGGGAGACGAGCAGACCATGCAGGTAGATACAGACGAGCAAAATATAGCCGTGGCCTTAGATTATGAAGAAGAGGAAGTGCACTCGGGCGCAGAGTCGACTCCTGAGGTTCCTGAAGCAAAACAGAAGAGCACATCCAACGAAGTTTCAGATATCATCTCCATCGGTTCAACATCAGACGAGGAGGAGGAGGAGGAAGAAGAGGAAGACGACGGGGACAACGAAGCAATAGATCTGGAAGAGGAAGAGCAAGAAGTCGAGGAGGAAGAGGAGGAAGAGGATGATACAAACCTTGAAGATACACCTCCACCAGCAATACCTATGACAGGGCCATCCGAGCATTCTCGGCAGCTTTTCGGTCAGCTAGATGCCCCCATTTCAAGTCAAGCTCGCTTCATGTCTCAGAAGATCAAGAAGCGTATGGACGAGGACGATCTCCGCACGTCAGGTTTCGATGAAGAGGAGGGTCCCATAGCCTCTGGCTCATCGGACGCTTCAGATGAACACACCAGAGAATGGAGGCAGTTCCGCCGTAAAGCTGGTAAAGGACAGCGCGCCCAAGACGAACAAGACGCAGCAGATCGCTACTTTGACGATGAGCAGGAAGAGGACGATGGGAGGCACTCGCGTGGTTCGGATGAGCAAGAGGAGGAAGAAAGCGAGGAAGAGGAAAGCGAGGAAGAAAGTTCTGCTACTCGTCCTTACAGTCGAATCAATCGAAAAGCTGCGGAAGTCGAATTTGAGGATGAGCTCGATGACGATGCCATTGCAGACGAAGAACGTGAAGCTATGCGATCATATGCTGCTCTTGATGACCGTGTACCCATACCTGCTTTCTTCAAGCGAGACAAAGAGACTGGCGAGTATGAGTTGAGAATTGGTAGTAGTGATGATGAGGAAGAGGAGGATGAAGAAGAGGAGACGGAAGAGGCTAACAATGAGGAGGATCTACGAATCGAGGAGCTCGATGACGAAGAGGTAGAACTACAGGTAGAGGAAGAGAACCCTGCTGTGGATGTCCAGCCTGAAGCTGCTCTTGACCCCGCCTTATCGACGGTCCCTACGGAATATATGGTTGTCGATGAGATAGTCGAAGAACACATCGACCTTGCTGTCTCGGAACAGAGCGTGCCACCTGAAGACGTACCGAGCGCTTCTGCTGAACCGACTATGACTATCAATGAGCTCATAGAGTCGTCAATGTCCGGAAATATACCTACTCTGGCGGAATTTTCTTCCCTTCCACCTTTGCCGCAGTCTCTGGTGGACGTTGCAGATCAACTGGTCGATGAAACAATTGAGGAAGCGACTGTCGATCTCGCAAATACTCTCGAAGAAGCTATACAAGATGCCTTCAATGCTACATCCAGCGCAGCCTCTGTGCAAGAAGCAACCCAGTCGCCACGACGAGTGACACAGCGCAGTCCAAGGAGGAAAAGTCGAGAGCCGAGTATTGGCGCGACTATCAGGACTCCTCGCGGATCTGCAGAGCCAGCACCTTTCACGTCTATGGGCGTCTCGCCTGAGCAGTTCAATTTGCCACAGAGGTCAGTCACGCCCTCGGCTACCGCATCCACCTCAACACTACCTCCAAATCCGGATAAGTCTGCCTCCGAGACTGTTAAGGCTCCTTCAAGCGACTTACAGTCAATACCGGCGCAGGGAGAGATCGAGAGTAGCCTTCAGGCTCCATCATCTGCCGAATCAGCAGACGCTTTGCAAGAAGCAGCTGTGAAGAATACAGCCTTTACAGAAGATCATCATCACGAGCCACCACCACCAGAGCTGCAAGAAGAAGAGCACTTCTCAACATCGTCATTCACAGAGCGAGATGCCGAGATGATGGTCGGGGTCGATCTCACTACCGATGAAATGGAGTCGCACAGTGCACACGAAGCGGAGGAAGGAGCACAACCGACCGAAACCTTGTTCACAGAAGATCATCATTTCGAGCCGCCTCCACTAGAACTGCAGGAGGGCTCCGATGTGCTGGTCGGAGAGGCACTCCTTCCAGAATCTAAGCCGTTGGCGGGTGTAGATATTACTACGGATGAAATGGAGCAACACAGCGGCGATGAGGCAGAAACTGGTCCAGTCCATGAGATAGGATACAAGGAAGAGCATCTATTCGAACCTCCGTCGCTTCCCAGCCAGCAAGGAGAAGACAACGCGAAAATCGCAGAAGCGTTGGCTGACAAAGAAGTGTCGATACCGCAGCAGGAAGACAGCGCCGCTGCTGTGTCCGAGCCGGTGACCGCGGAACCACCAGCAGAGGAAGAGCCAGTTGCGCCAGTCAGCGTACAAAAGGTTGCCACTCCGACGAGAGCCTTCAACGTTATCCAGCCAGGTCTGTGGGACCCCTCGACTCCAATCAGATTCGGCGGCAGAAGCTTAGAAGCTGCTGTCAGAGAAGCATACTACGACCCTGACAGGTCGGCTAACCTACGCACGAGCCTTGGTACTGAGGAAGAAGAAGCTACCGGTCTTGCAGTGGAAGATGGAGTTGTCCCTGAACACCCTGCTAGCAGCACTAAAAGGCACGCAAAGTTCGCGGATGATGTCGAAGATGACAATAGTTTCGTAGCTGTCAACAATATGAAAGAAGACGAATCCGAAGAAGAAGATGATGACGCACCTGCTCTCATTTCATCGCCTGGCATCAGACAGGCAGATGGTACCCTGACCGAAATGGTCCAGGACGGCGATTTCGTGAGTACCGCCTAACGCACCGTCTGTTTTTGCGTACTGAGAGCGGATGTTACAATGTCCCTAGATCGGCGATACTGTGACTAATATACTAGCTGAAGATTCTGAGCTACCGCCACTGGAGCCTGAGGTGCTGGAGTCTATTGAAGCTTCAGATTACGCCACAGAAGAGCAGTCAGCGTCCGCTCCAGCAGCAGCGTCAAAGTCCTCTTCCGCAAGTGTCGATGAAGAGGACGAGACCGAAGAAGATGTGCTGGCGCCCATCTCCCCCAGCGCATCGCATACACAGCAGCAAGAACTTCTGTCGTCTTCGGAGGAAAGCGATGAAGATGGCCACCATATTGCAGCGTCCTTACTCAGAGGACGCTCGACCGCAAACAAGACCCCAGCAAAAGCTCGACGCGGTCGGAGTCGCACCAGAGAGACTCCTGCATCTAGCCGGAAAGGCAAAGAGCGCGCCCGATCTCAAGGCGAGAGTGGCATGGAAGCGACAAGCGAAGATGCGGGCTATATCTCCTCTTCCTCTTCCGAAGGCGAGAATCTAATCCGCGTGACCTCGAAGAGGCTCCGTAGTCCATCAGCACCTTCAGAAGGGGAAGAGACTGAGACTGCATCTCGGCAGCGAGCTGTAACACCGACAAAAGATAGTCAGGGTCGAAATATTGTTACGACTATCGTAGTGCCAGGCAGTCCTGTAGACCCTACTACGCCTATGGAAGAGATGGAGGTATCAGCCATGCTAGCACCTCAGACTTCTAGACCTCGCTTCCACAAGCATGGAGCAAGCAAAAACAGCAGTCACATGCTCAGTCCGCCTGCAAGCCGACGGCGCCGTGGATCGGTGTCTTCCAGATCGTCAACATCAAGGAATTCCGCTGAGCCAGTTGCGGGATCTTCAGCTGCGCCAGTCCACCCTGATCCCGACCATCAACGCTATGTGCATGCCTCGGCTGGAGGAAATGGAGGATCTCCTATACAGACTAGATCACAATGCACCTATCGCAAGCTCATGATTCCCAATCCATACCTCGGCAGTGTCAACACGCCCGGACGAAGAATCAGTACACGGCTAGCTAGAGTTGCAGGAGAGGCTGCGAATGAACCAAGTCCACAAGACTTCCCTGCTTCCTTTGTGTTCCTGGTTCCTGGATGCGTTACTGCTGATCGCAAGGAACAAATGCAAGAAGGTGGAATCGTAGACCTCGGTGTGGCAAGTGTTGAAGAGGAAGGTTCAGCCATGGCTTTGCAGAACAATGAAGAGAATGAAACTGGTCTGCATGTCGAGGGCCTTCCGGATTCGGTAGTTCAGAGCTTGGTCCGCGTCGTTGGGCTGGAGATGTTCAGGTGCGTGTTCTCGATTGTGTTTTTATTCAGCTGGCTTATATATATATTTCTGAATGTACAGAGAAGGCGACTGTGAAATCCTGTTCCCTCTGATACCGGGCAGCCCAGCTCGGTCTGGCAATGGGACAGAGCGGAAACGTCGCCGCGAATCGGACATGATGAGCCCGCCTGGAGCAGCGAAGCGGTTGCGGTGAGCGGGGACGATGTAGAGTAGCAGAGGATGAGGAGTTAAATAGCAATGATAATAGCGGGATTTCGCTGCTTGATGTTGGGAAATGCATGAACTTTCTGAATTTCAAGGATCACGCGTTTTTGTGCTTGATGATCGTACCATTGTGGAATCTGAATTGCTTGAAAATGTATTGACTGGATCGCTCTTCTTGACACCATCCATCTGTCAAGTCCACGATGGTCGTGACACGCTCCAGGTCGATACCGCATCTGAATGGCCATGCGAATGGCCATGCTCAGCAGGTGCAGCAGGATGGATCGCATCAACCATCAGCAGCGATGAATGGCAATGGACATGCAACCACCATCAAGCAGGCAAAAGCAGGCAACGGTTCGGCAACGATGCAGCCAGCCTACGATCCAGCCCCGCGTACGCTGCACTACGAGTTCCTCGGCCCTCCAGGCGCTTTGGGAATCTCAGTCCTCGTGCCGCTCTTTACCTACTTCTTTGCATTTGGGTGCGACGAGCGTGGATGTCCGCCAATGCCTGTAGGCATGTACTTGCAAGAAGGCTTCAAGCAGATGCAGACCTGGCAATTCTATGCGGATCTCTGGGACTCGCAAGCTGCGTTGGCCTACACAGGGTGGTATGCTTGGTGTGTTGTCTGCTGGGCTGTCCTGCCTGGACAATGGCTGGAGGGAACAACGCTACGCAATGGCGAGAAGCTATGGTATAAGATCAATGGTGAGATATACTCCATCTCGATGGGTTAGGATTATCAACTGATCTCACTCTGCTCTCTCATCATCATCCATCGATGTCCCTGCGCCAAATTGTTCGCCGAGCACGTGACATCCGACAGCCTTCCAGACCTTCATCGCTACAATGGCTGCTATGGCCGCTGTCTACTTCCTTTACGGCCTCCGACCTTTCCTCTTCGCGTACGACCACTGGATTGGCCTATGTACAGCGTCCCTGGCGATGTCCGTTCTTCAAGTGAGTCGAGTCTATCAGGCTGTGTGTTGGACAATCCTCCATGGACTGAGCTGATATTGGTGTGCGACACCTTCCAGGCATCGTATTGCTACGCTATGTCATTCATTCCCGGCACTATGTTATCTGCTGGAGGCAACACCGGAAACATTCTATACGATGTACGTACACAGTATCTTGGTGTCGAAGAGGTTCCGGATCCATGCTTACCTTACCTTTTCGTACAGTGGTTTATCGGCCGCAACCTCAACCCGCGCATCGGATTGTTTGATATCAAGACTTTTAAGTGCGTATGTCATTGAACTTGTTATTATTCCGCAGTGCTTACCTACTCCTGCTTGTGGCTTTCAGTGAGCTTCGACCTGGTCTAATCTTATGGATGATTCTCGACATTTGCATGGCGGTAAAGCAATATACTTTGATAGGTCGCATAACAGACGGTATGATCTTGGTTCAAATCTTCCAAGCCATCTACGTTTTCGATGCCATGTACAACGAAGCTGGCATTCTGACACAGATGGATATTACAACGGATGGATTTGGCTTCATGCTTGCAGTTGGAGATCTTTTATGGGTCACTTTTACGTATGGGCTACAGACTAGATACCTCGCCCTCTATCCGGAAGATCTGGGCTGGTTCTGGACTAGCGCAATTGTCCTTACGAACTGCTTAGGGTACTATATTTTCAGAGTTAGCAATGCCGAGAAGAATGACTTCAGAAATGGCAAGAACCCAAAGAGTGCGTCTGTCATATTCGCTTTGTCACAAAGTCACTGACGCTGATGTCATATCCTGCGTTACAGACCTGGAATATCTAAAAACTGAGCGAGGAACAAATTTGCTTACCTCTGGATGGTGGGGTGTCAGCCGACATCCAAACTACGTGAGTCTCCCCACCTTTTGCCATCGTTGACGGCAGCAGCTGAACAGGTCTCGCTTGTAGCTTGGCGACTGGATCATGGCTTGGGCATGGTGCCTACCGACAGGCTGGAATACCCCGATTACATATTACTACGTGATATATTTCGGTATTCTACTTTTACATAGACAAAACAGAGACGATGAAGCTTGCAGAGCGAAGTAAGTATAATAGAGCTCGACTTAGGTCCTTGTTTGCTACGTTTACTAATCTAATTTGGCTTTTTCTCCCTCCCAATCATAGGTACGGCAAAGATTGGGACAAGTATTGCAAGATTGTCAAATGGAAGATTATACCTGGTGTTTACTAGAAAGATGCTGCAGTACATCGACAGCGGCGAACATAGCGTCTGGAATATAGTGAATGAGGAGTTCTTCTTGATTGCTTTGTTTCCTCGATGGTCCGATGTTGCGGGTCCGGAAAGGTGTTCGCCTGTACGAAGATCGCTTGTTCTCGCGGAGTGCCTCTGGCTCCTGCTCATCATACAGCGACGAAGCTGGCTGGCAGCTGTCGATTGCAGCCGCGCCTCCTTGGCCTCGTCTGACACGGTTGCTTGAAGCTCAATCTTTCGCTTGGAGGTTTTCTCCTTATTGTTGTGAAGTAGCTCTTGAGTAAGCTATAACGCTTAATATCCTATTTGCGACTCCAGTTTGACCTTTTCTTTCTCCAATGCCTTCTTGACGATCTGTTCGATTTCAGCGACCCTGTTCTTGGCTATGCCGATAACTCGCATGATATTGGCGACAGAGACAGGTTCACCTCCATCTTTCGTGAGAACGCAAATCTCATTTTGAGGATTGATTGTCAGGGTCATTGTTCCTGTACATAACTGCGATTCTAGCAAAGAAGGGTCGAGAACGGTGCTGCATGTCGGAGAATGCGATGTGTCAGATGATGGAAAGCGAAAGGCGATTGTGACAAGGTAGGAACTTACACTGAGCCGAATGTAGCGAAAGATATGCAGTAGGGCGAGTGATGCAGAGACAATGCTACCGGCACGCGTTCTTCGACAGAATGCTGTAGTGGACGTTTCGATGTATCAGCACGAAAGGTTGAAGATGAAGATGATGAAACACGTACGATTGTCACGTCTGTTCCTTCAATTGACACTTCCGGCTTTCTGAAATGTCGCAAAGCAGCTACACAAGCGACACTCGCACAGTCGAGAAGATTGCCTTCGTCATTTACGAAGTGGACATCCAAGCGTATTTGCCAGACCTGTTTTGCAGAATAGCCAGCATCAGTATGAGCAACACTGATTGAGTGCTGCGAAATGCACCTTCTGGCCAGCAAGAATGCACAAGCTTTCTCTGTCGACAACTTCGCTTCGTCTGATTGCTTTTTCGAGAGCACGGCTGATCTGCACTTCTGTTGGTCCAGGTCTATAGTTTAGAAATGCATGATGAGCTTTGAAAAGTAACATACGAGCCCCTGCAGTTATGCCTTCACCGGCTGCTTGAATAGCCTTCAACTCACCTTCCACCAGCTTCATAATTACTGCCTGCAATGGGCGAGATCTCCGTCTGCAGCACGACGAAACCTTCGAAAGGCCGCTCGTCTCTAGGCTTTACGATGTCTGCTGATACTTGAACTGATACTCTCGTCGCTCCTCCAAGAATCACTTCCACCGAGCCATACGAATTGCCAAACTTGACCTCGAGCTTGCGGGCGTCCAAGAGCTGCCTTCCATCGACTCGCAGGGAGTGCTCTGTCAAAGTGTTGATGACAAAGTCATGCTCAATCGTAGCAGGCTGCGGTAGACGAGGCATGGTTAATTAAACTTAGATGTGTGTCATTAGCAGGAGAAGAAGCTGTTGCTGGCGATTCCTGCGATTTCTTAGAGACACGTGCAAAAATGCAGAACCGCTTGGAAAGAGATGAGCACGGAGAAGCTGGCTACCGTCATTTTCGCATTACAAAGAGAACAACATGACTGATCTATTACCTTGAATATTGAAACCCCCAAACCAAGTAAATACTACGCAAGAAATACTAAGACGGGAGGAAAGACGGATACAGAGCTAGAGAGGCCTTGAAAAAGGACTGCATAGATTAATTCTCATAATCAGGATGAACGTAAAGAATAGGAATGTCGGTCTGACTTTCTTCTTGAGTATCTTCCTCCGAATGTAGACCTTGTCCAACAAGCTCAAGAAGTTGTTTTTCTTTGATCAACTTTGAAATAACTTTCTCACATAACGCCTTTTCCGTTTCTAATTCATCGACTGTTTGAATTTCATTCTCTCTCTGTTCAAGATACCACGTCACGATTTCTGGTCTTGCGACACCTTCTCCTGTCTCTCGTTCAATTTCGGAAAGCTTGAGAACGATGAGTGATTTCATCATTTGATACTTATCGTATGAGATAGTGAGCTTCTTCTTCTTTGGTGGTATTGCCGATGCAGGCGGCACGTCGGCCGACGGTGTTGCCCCGTTCGCGCCATTAACTCCTGAAGGACCGGGTGTAGGCTGGTGTGCCAGGGGAGATGCTGGACCGGCGGGTCCTCGCGTGGGCGTCGACACTGGGCCAGGAGCTGATGATGGCGGGACAGCGATATCTTCATTCATATCGCCATCGTTGTGGGCGTGTCCATCCGTGCCGTTTGCACCATTCACTGGCACCTCGAGCTCGTCTTCCTCATCATCAATATCGATATCGTCCTTCTCGACATGAATAATGGATTGTCGTAACAAGCTGTACGCTTCGCGGACCATAGCAGGTGTGATCTGAAGCAGTAGTGCGTTAGTATCTAGACTCTCATATGATAGATGTGATAGAACACCTGCTCACCTCCTGCATACAGTTAGCGCGAGCTATAGCTTCACTCAGACGAATCATACTTTCAAGCTGACGAACAGTAATACGAGATGAGTTTCTGCCATGTCCTGTTGAATCATCCTGTCTGAGAGCGCGGTACTTGTCTACGATGACTTTCGATGCCGCTGGTGTGAGCTGCACAGGTGCCCACATTAGCACGTTTTTCTTCGTCTCAGTAGTTCGAAATCAAAGAGCATGCCCACCTTTGGCTTGAACGTCCGCGCATATCTGATATAGCGTTGAAGAGCATCCGTCGAGAACTCTGGCTTGATGGCAGCGTCCTTGAATTGATGCAGACTAACAATATGAGTAGCTAGCGCTAGATCGGTATCCACATTGCACTCGTCGAGAACGACGAAGAAAAGATCGAAACGTGACATGATAGGAGCAGTCATTGCGACATTAGCTCTCAAGCTTGTCTTTCTGTTGTATCGTCCTCCAATAGGATTAGCAGCTGCTAAAATTGAAGTTCTCGCATTTAATGTAGCTTGAATACCAGCTTTTGCAATTGAGATTGTTTGCTGTTCCATAGCTTCGTGAATTGCAACTTGATCTGCTAGATCCATCTTATCGAACTCATCGATACAGCAGATTCCATTGTCTGCCAACATGAGTGCACCAGCCTCAATGGTGAACTCGCCGGTTTCTTCGTCTTTCACCACTGCTGCAGTCAAACCTGCCGCCGATGAGGCTTTGCCGGACGTGTACACCGACCGTGGCAAGAAGCCGCACACGTACCTATTGCAATAGAAAGTCAGACTTAGAATCATAAATCTGCAACTCCGCATCATCCACTCACTTCAAGAATTGAGATTTGCTTGTACTGGGATCGCCGACGATACAAATATTCAGATCGCCACGAAGATTGATACCTTCTCCAGTCTCCTTGTGTACTCCACCCATGAGTTGAAGCAGGATACCTTTCTTGACGATTTCATGCCCGTAAACAGTCGGTGCAATACTGCTGACCAGGCGAGAGTAGATGTGGTCGCCGTGCACCATATCCTTGAGCTGGTCAATCTCTTCCGATGTGAGTGAGGATAGGAACTCCTCGCGGTCCGCTTCGGTGTTTCCATTGTCATCTCCTCTAACATTTGTTACGCCAGCCTATAGTTGTGGACAAAGTCATTAGCACTCCTCTTTGGTTTAGGAATCTGTAGACTATTTCTTTGCTTACCTTGGAATCTGCACTTTGGACCATACAGGCCAAAAAAGCAGTCTTGTAGGTAAGGTCTCTAACACCAAGCTGCTTCAGACCTCCAACACCCATATTTGATCCTAGCTGACCACCAGCTCTTCCACCACCAGCTTGACGTATCATTTCTGCGTTAACTCCTGGCAGACCAAGTTGTGCGACATCTGGAACGACGATGAAAGTACCGATGAAAACACATTTATCTCCAGCTTTCGCTCGTTCTACTATTTCTCCGCGTAAGATGACATCCAGGCTGCGATACAGGAGGTTTGGATTCACATTAGCTCAAAATTTGAGGAGAGATCGCGTTATCCGAACATTGAATACTTACGATCTTGGCATGCTTCCTGTAGGAATTTCATTGGAGTTCTCCTGTATCCGGACTTTCTGCCAATCATTGAATTTACTTTGTTCGATAGCTAATTTCCAGTTTGATCTATTCATGCATGTTACGTTCGGGCATACATTGGGCTGTATTATGCGAAGAAGCGTGTTTCATTAGATCCCATCCTATTGTTTCTGCAGCAATTGTTTCTTGAGAGACTTACCTCTGTGAATCTAAATTGCTGCTCTACATCCTTAACCATAGTCTTGCACTCCTGGCATACGAAAGCGCCGTAGATCAATTCGGGTCTCACTTCGCTTGTGCGTGTCACAGTGCCGCTGACACTAAGTAGTGTTCCAATCCTTTCGGTACGCAGGTCGCGAATTGTAGATACACCATCTAAGCCGTAGAATGCGATGCTGAATTCTCGTGTTGTGAGACCGGATGCTGCTGTACTGCTACTGTGGGAGTTGACATAGAGGTATTCGGGTGCGTACTTCTTGACGAGGTTTTGGAGAGCTATACGTAGGTAAGGGAGGAATCTGTGGTTACACACGAGCTCAAGTAAGTACAGGCAGTATATTGTATGCGGTCAGCATATTTGCACGCACCGGTAGTATTGGTCTGCAATTGCACGCGCCAGTACGTTCTCTGCGGCGTTGAGATGCGCGAAATCGACATAAAGAGTGGTGAGTTCAAAGTCCTTCATTCCAGTAATCTGTTCGACGTAGTAATATCGTTCTCTGTCTTCGTCGTCACCTGCGCTCGAGGCTCTGCTGCTCCTAGACGATGGAGCGCCTTCTTCCTCTGTTTCTTTGTAGCTGAAGATGCGAAGGCGCGTGTAAGTACGGAATACGAGGATGCGAGCGCGGCTTTACGGCTGATTTACCTCTCTAAGAAGTGCTCGAAGCTCTCTCTAACCTTCTCTCCAGTCTGGTCGCTCACTGCTGGGATATCGTCGATATTCCTGAGATTGCGCGCTCTAGGACCACGGTTTCCACCTCTTCCGACACCTTCTTCTGCAGCCTCATCTGCACGGTCATGTCTCGCAGCGTCGTCTCTTGCATCTCCATTCCGCTGTCCACCATTCGCCGGCCTTGCTCTTGCGCCTCGAGGTGGTGCATCGCTCTCTGACAGTATCGACTGGTCTGCAGAACTGCTGGGCAGCCCGCCCAAGTTGCCCACAGCAGCGCCGTTTGCCCGCCGTGGTCCAGGCGATGATGGAAAGCCTTGCGACGAGGACATGCTCGCTGTAGTAGTTATTGATGGCCTTGGTTGTATTCAAAGCTTGGATATACTGTCTTCCAATCTACAAAAGCACGCGTATTTACGCGTAGATGGAAATGCTCGATCGCGTGCCCGCTCAGAGAGCGAATACTGTATCATATACGTTCAAGGGTGGGTGTTGGCTGTTTTGAATCTGCCGCATGGTGCTTTAGAAAAAAAGGGAAAGGTTTGACAGCAGTTAAAGCGGATTCTTCCTACAATTAGGTGAGGCGCCTCGCGAGTGTATCCCGCGAAGTACCTGGAAGAGCTTTTTCCTGCCCGTGGGTGGATGCGCAAGCTGAGGCGCCCGCTTGCCAGCTTCCAAGCTCAAGTCGGTATTGTTAAGATTAAGTCGTCGACCCTCTCCCAGGCCAGGATATGATTATCTTAAATCGAATATTTGCGAAGTCATCTGACGGGCAGAGAGTCCGGCATCATAGCAGACATGCACAGAAGCCACCATTTATGCAAAGCGGCAAGGAGATGGTTTGGAAAATTTGAATTGTACAGACTAGTGCGAAAACACGACCAAATACAAATACAAGCATTGTCCATATATAAAATCTCTCATTTGTCTGATGTTGTGATAGTACTGATCCCGGCAGGGAAGCTTAAAGCCCACTGGCAGTCGTCCTGAGGCAAGACGTTGAGTCATAGTGTGCAAGCCTGGTTTGACCGGTGACTTGCTCATGGCGTATCTCGCATGCACGAACAGCGCAAGCTGTTATCAAGGCGAATTTATCAGGGAATGCCGGAAGAGAACCTTTTACAGCCAGCAGTGGTCAGATTGAGGAAGCAAGATTAGTTCTCAAGAAGAATCAAAGATTCGCGCTAAGAGGTCATGAAGTGGAAAGCAGACAGCAATCTGACAAGAAAGAGAGAGAATATTCTGGAAAGGGCATCACAAGCACAAAGACACGCAATCTACAGGCATAATCTTGTGTTCAGACATCGAACTTCTACGAGCTGGACATAACGATCATGCCCGTAGCACAAGGAAACATTGGTGTACATCTTGCTACCGCAGTGTCCGTTCGTACACATGCCAAAAGTAGCAACCCTAGTCTGGCAACTATGGTTTGGCAAGGCTATCCAATCCATCATGCAGTCTATCGAATTCTACTTGCCAAGAAACGACCTGCTTGAAGACGTGCTCGTGAAGGACTCTTGCAAGCTTTTCAAGAGTACCGGTACCTGCAACGCTGTACGTACGCTGTACGTACGCTGGTTGTAGATAGTTTGGAATCCCCTAATCAAGCCTTGCATTGTGCAAATCTCCTTTACGGAAGCAGCGGCCAAAGAAGCAGCAGACGATGCCTTGGGTTTAATCTTTAGATTAACGGAAGTAGAATTACTCGTTTTAGGGGGAGGACGCTGCGTATCTCTCGCTGCAGCTTGAGCACACGGTCAATCGGTTTTCTAAAGGAACCTCCAAAACTTTGCAGCTTCGTTTGGACCTCTGCGTATGCGTCAAGGACATCCAAACTTCTAGGTGGTCTTAAGCGCTCTTGATTCTTTTGAATCCTGTCCCGCCACAGGGCCAGAGCGCCCAAGTGGTCCACAAGGCTCACGACTGTTTCGACAAGCAAGTTGCCTACATAGACGGGGTCTCTTTGCCTC
Organism: Cystobasidium ongulense; assembly: GCA_022835595.1. Taxonomy (NCBI): domain Eukaryota; kingdom Fungi; phylum Basidiomycota; class Cystobasidiomycetes; order Cystobasidiales; family Cystobasidiaceae; genus Cystobasidium; species Cystobasidium ongulense. The sequence goes on from BQUP01000003.1 coordinate 936,030, forward strand.
TGAGCGTTCCTTTGAGCTTCATTAATCGCATTTGTCATCACAGTATTGCTGCCGTTCAGCTTTAGCAGGTGGACCCTGTTAGTGACGCGTGAAATTACTTGTGGTCTGTATTTAAACGGAGGTTTGTAGGGAGCAGTACCGTTCGACATATTGAGATCCGTTTGGTTCAGAAGCTTGTCTTGACGCCTGCTTCAAAGATTGGTGTGAAGACAAAAGACGTCCAGGGGCGAGCAGGCACACCAATCACTTTGTTTGCCAGCTTGTTGCCCCACGACACAGCCTCTGCTGCGGCGTTTGCTGATGCAACGCACAGCTGCGCAATGGGACCGGGGTGTATTGTAAGACTGAGTCGGCGTTTGCAAACTAATGCTCTACAACCTCTCATGGACCATGGATAGTCAGTGGTCAATACTGGAGTTAATGGCGACCCTTGTGTAACGGCTCCGTGGTTTCGATAATGCAGACCATATGCCACCTCCTGAGCCGGAGCGCTTCGGTAGTACCTAATAGAGCACCAGTATCTCAGCTTTCTTGTAACCAGTGCTCCAGTCAATGTGTCGGTGACGAGCCCGACACACTTGAACTTGGCTGTCTGAGTCGGTATCGCCCTTCATCTCCTCCCACCAACCCGCTCTTGGAGGCAAGTCTGTGCAACAGCCATGAGCTCGATGGAGACAGTGCTCGCTGCCTTACAGACGCTGTACACGGATCCGAAAGCAGAAGCCAAGCAGCAGGCCAACGAGTGGCTCCAAAACTTTCAGAAAGAGGTGCGCCGATTCAGATGGAGATGCAGCTTGAACCTTGCAGAGAGCTGATGAGAATTCTTGTATCACGACAGCCGGAAGCATGGGAGACTGCCAATGTCATTCTGTCTTCTGCTGATGCTCCACCCGAGCCCAAACTCTTCGCGGCGCAGACGTTTCGAGCAAAGGCAAGCTGCAATTCCTCACTGGCGACGAGCTGCACAAAGGATGTTGCACGAAGCCACGAGCTCCAGCGATTACGCACTTGTGCAGCTAAGCATGTAACTTCCTCATGCTGACTGTTATGCTTCTACTGCTGTATTGCGTACCCTTGTCATCTCCCTGTTTGCTCTACAGATCATCTACGACCTCGACCAGCTACCGCCAGATCACCGGATACCTCTGCGAGACACACTCCTAGCAGCTCTTAAGCACGCATCAACGACAGGTTCAAAAGCGATAGTCACTCATCTAGCCCTCGCAATTGCAGACCTCTTGCTTCAGCTGCCAGAATGGAAGAACGGCCTCCAGGACATGATCGACCAGTTTGGAAAGACTCCAGAAACTGTTCCTGCTCTGCTGGATTTTCTGAAGCTACTGCCTCAGGAGAATATGTCAAACGTTAGGATACGGATCACCGTGAGCAACGTCTCACCTCATACAGGTCCGCATCACACGGATTGCTGAATGCTCTATGTAGAACCCGGACTGGCGTACAGAAAACACAGGCGCCGATGTCCTCAATCTTATAGGGATGTATTTCCAGGCACCAGGTGAGTCTTTGAATCTGTACACATGTCGGAGTCCTCACTAACCATCTCCGACGCAGGCGTGACCGCTGCTGTCCGAGCCTCTACATTGAAGGTGCTAGCGAGCTGGCTACGAGCAGGAGAAATGGTTCCTTCCGCAATCCAACAGTCTCCCTTCTTCAGCTATATTTTCGAGTCGCTGGCCTCTGAAGCACTCTTTGATGATTCCGTGGACCTTCTCGTGGATCTCGTTCACGAAACACAGGAGATCGCAGACAATATGGAACCCATTCAAGCGATTGTTCCCCGCCTACTTCCCTTACGGCAACCTCTGCTCGAAGCAATAAAAGCTGAAGAAAGCGAGACTGTCAGGGGATACTGTCGCATATTCGTCGAAGCAGGAGAATGCTATGCGCAGCTTATGCTGCAACATCCAGCAGAGTTCATGCCGATTGTAGAAGCGATTGCCGACTGTTCAGCATACTCGGATCTAGAAGTCGTTACTATAACTCTGAACTTCTGGTGGAAGCTCGCTGTCGGTCTACGGAAGGGCGGTTTCGTGAATGATCCTGCGTGTCAACCTTTCCTCGAGGTGATAGCTCGACTAGTCGATACTGTCATCCGGCATCTACGTTATCCAGACGATGTCGACAGTCTTACAGGTCAAGATAGAGACGATTTCAGGGACTTCAGACACGATATCGGCAATACCCTCAAGGACTGCTGTTCCGTCCTTGGCTCAACGACGTGCCTTGCGAGATCGTTCGCCGCTTTGGAAGCAGAAGTAGCCAAAGGGCCCTCGGGACAATGGCAAGTTGTCGAAGCGGCGCTTTTTAGCATAAGAACAATGGGTGCGAAAGTCGACTTACAAGAGAATGTAGTTATGCCAAAGCTGTTCGAAGCTATACCGCAAGTACCGCAAACAAATACAAAAGTCCGATATTCTGCTACGCTTGTGGTTGGCCGATATACCGAATGGCTGTCGGAGCATCCAGAATACCTGCCAAAGATGATGGAATACGTCTTCTCTGGTTTCAATGTTGGAGATGCAGATGTCACTACCGCCTGCGCTTCGGCACTCAAATATCTATGCAAGGACTGCAGCTCTGTAAGTATCACCTGAAACTTGCTCTTCGTCTCTAAGCTAACGACCTCATGATGACAGCACCTCTTCGGTTACCTGCCTGCGCTCTTTGACTTCGTACAACAGCACTCGGCGGCTCTACATAGAGAAGACCTGTTAGACATATACTCCGGCTACGCAGACATTATTGCAAAGATGCCCACCAACGATGCCATAAATGCACTTCAAACCTTTTGTGCGCCGCTACTGGGTCAGCTGCAAGCGTTAGCTACAAATACGGGGGATAGCGCAAAGCAAGACGTTAAGAGTGCCACAAGTATGTTCCGCTGTTTCGCTGAGTTGACGGGACGTGAACTGACCCCAATCATAGATGCACTTGAACAGATCAATATCCTGCTTCAAGCAAACGCTCACCTTACAGACGATCTACCATCGTCTTGCGGCAGTACAGCAAATGAGATTTGGCAGATTCTCTCGCACATTCTTCAAACCCATTCGGAAGTGACCTTACTTGAGACTGTATGCTCAACTCTGAGGAGAGGTATTAAATTGTTCGGCAAGCTCGTCCTGCCACTTGTGCCATCTCTCCTTGATGCCTTAGCCTCCTCTTTTGAGAGGACGGGCGTGAGTGGATTTGTCTGGATCACAGGTCGTGTCTCGGATCTGCTTAGAGTGCCAGAAGCACAAGAACACGCAAATGAGCTTGAATCGCATCTGAAGACGGCGTTTGAGAGGATAACACATAAAATCGTTCAGATGCTAGGCCAAAGCTCGCTTGACGACATACAAGACTGTATGTTCCCATCCACTTCGTTAATAGTTCTCGTTACTGATGTATAAGCTCTTTAGGCCTCGAGGACTACACCCATCTGGTCCGTAACATGGCCCAGGAAACACCGAGTATCATCTTCCTCTCCCTTGCTTTCCCTAGTGCTATGCAAATCGCTATCTCTGCAATCAACCTCCTCAACCCCAATGTCTCGCACGACGGCCTGGACACTGTCCGCGTTATCGTCGGCCACGATGCACTTAATACTCAAAACAATCAGCCATATGGTGCGCCTTCACATCTGTCACCTCAAGAACAGGCGAACATGCCTGCCTATGCCGCTGCTATTCGACAAGTTCTTTCGACTGAGGGTGCTGGTCAGCGCTTGCTCCAGATCATCCTCACTCGACTGGTGACGGACTTTAACGAGGACAACGCACCTATGAGCATCACCGTCGCTAGGCTGTTGGCACAGTCATTCCCGCAAGAGATGGCTACTTGGATACCGTCTGCCGTACAGAATCTACCGCCCAGAACGGTCAAGGATACTGAGCGAGACAACTTCTTAGCGGCATGCAGCAAGGCACTACAAGAAGGCAACCCGAACGGCATTAGAAGCGCATGGAACCAACTTGATCGTGCATGTAGGAAAGAAAGAGAAAGATCGAGCCTCGCAAGTGCAAGGGTCTGAAAGAAAGAAGAAAGCGATTAGCGTGACTGCAAGCGTACTCCTTGTACCGGATCCGCAATTTTTCGTACATTGATGTTGTGAACAATATGAAGCAAAGCAGATGGATTAGACAGGTTATTAAACGGGCACAGACAATCATATTCAGTAATATACGGCACTAGCATTTAGAAGGATATACCCCAGCATAGATGGAGATACCCAGCAGACGGATATACCCCGTGTAATCCGTAAGGTCACTCACTATTCGACCGCACAACGCAACTCGACGTAACTACGCGACACCTGACTGTTATGCAATTTATGACGATGTTCGTGTGGAGCACAGCTCTATCGTGCGTGCTATGCGAAGTTGCCCGTATACACCCATGCTCGACGCAGGCAAGCTGTGGCATGTCGACCTCTGTAAACAACAGGAGCAGGAGTAGTCTGGACCCGCAGAAGCTCTCCCAGTGGATAGAAGAGCTGTAGATGCTGTGTGTGCTGCGTACGTACTGCATCAATTGTCTTGATAGTGTCAGCATGTCTTCGAGTGCCACCTGCTGGAAAAGAGCGTGATCGGGCTTGCTCTTTGTACAGCATCTCTACTCTGCTCGCACCGAACACCACGCAACAGCAAGCTGCCTGCGACCCACTCCAGAAGCCTTCTGAAGGGCCCAGAAGATGATCTTGTACGTCCGGACAAGCTCGCTGGCATTCCAAGCTTCACTGAAGGCACAGCTGATTTTGGTATACGCAAACCTGAACTTTCCCACTCGACGCATTTGGTGTCGCAACGCTCTTACTATGACCACCGTACACTATACGCCCACGTACTGCAGCTGTCCAATATGTGCCAACATGCTTACCTTGATGAAGAACGACGAAGAAGGCGACTATAGATTTGGCTGCGCCACATGCCCATACGAGTATCCCATGGAGGGAAAGCAGGTCAGTCACATGCTACGGCATTCTGTTCCGAGGCAATATATTGGACTTATTCCATTGGACAACAGTACGTCGAGACTAACTACCTGACAAGGAAACAAGCGGACGATGTGCTGGGCGGCGAAGACAGTTGGAAGAACGTAGACTCAATAGAAGGTAAGCTGCAATATCATCATTTCATGCAGTGGACAACAAACAAACAAGCCTGATTATCTGTTTCGTACAACTAGCTACTTGCCCCAAATGCGACCACCGAAGAGCTTTCTACATGCAAATCCAGATCCGAAGTGCAGGTAAGTCTGCAGTGGTCATAGTCTGCTCTGACATCGCTTGTGCTGACTTACTTCCCTTCAACTCAACAGACGAACCGAGTACCACCTTCTACGTGGGTTTATTCATTTTATAATAGGCTGAAACAATGCTGATCCGAAATTCTCGTTACAGCGCTGCACAAGGCCTGAATGTGCACATCAATGGAAAGAGAATTAGTCTATTGACTCCGTATTCCATGTCACACGTTGCTCTTCAATTCTTCTTTCTGTTTCGCCCCACATTGTCGTTGTAACAGCAATACCATCTTTGGAAGAAGAACTGTAACTCGATATTTTCCCGACAAAGCTACACTTCGTGTACGAAGCGCTTTGAAGCAAGTCACCTTCTCGAGAAAATTCGTCAGGTTGATGTTGCACAAAGTCCAAGGCGTCTAGTTATATGCGACCACGGTCTAATTGAGGCGGTCATCTAAAATTACATCTATATAGTCGTGTTATAAAGCGAGCGCTTTCTATGCGTCAGGATTCCTGCAGCTTAGCGAAGAGTGCTCGAGTAAAGCAATACCAGCGCCAAGTGCCCTAGTAAAGGGAACACAGGGAAAATGTGTCAGTTTGTGACAACCGCCAAGTTCGATAGAGATGCAATGAACTCACCATCCCAGCTCAATATCGTTGATCTTCTTGCCAGTGACGAGTTCTCTTTCTGGCGCCAACTCGTACCCTAGGTTGAGTAAGCTATACATAAAGCTCAAATCAAGACAATATTCCGGTCTATCACTTAACTCAGCCATAGCTTCTTCATCGTCTTTGAATCTATCCCAACCTCTAACATCACTACCTCCAGCCTGACTGGTACTAGATTTCTCACCAGCACAAACATCAATACTCAATTGTCTGAGATCGCCAATTGTGAACGGACTACCATCTTTACCTAATCCTAAAGGTGCTATCCTATCGTAGAAATAAGATAAAGCGTAAATGGGACCAGACCCAAATGTTTCCATTAATCTGGGTTGGTAAACTCCTCCAAAGGCACAGGGTTCCGTTTCACATAATGCGTCTTTTGCCATTACTACATCAACAACTCTTCGACATGCGTCGAAACCAGCTCCTGTGCCGAGTAGAGTAACGTTAACAGCTTTACGTCCAGGCGGGTCAAGTAGGACAGTCTTGCGACCTCCTTTGACGAGGCATGGAGAATGAACAAGATCATCTGCCGTCAATTCATCCCAATCTTTGTGTTTTGCAGTAGTTGCGGATTGCCAGACGTGAGTGAAGGCGACTAGATTATGGACCGAACGACGAGCTTGCATGAGACCGTAGCCAAGATGAGAATGTTGATATAAAGTATGATCTTCGGAAGCGAAGTTGAGATCGTAAACATGATCTCCAGGTGATAGCTTTGATGTTGTTGGGAAAGAAGGTTCGAAGACAATTTGTGTAGAGGCACCCCCTAGATCCATTACCGCTGCTGATTGGCCTGCTTTTTTGCCTGGTCCGATGAGGCCGAGGAGCTGTATGCACAAAGGTAGCGCGTCAGTCAAAAGCCTTCCAAACGATTACCTGGCTCGCTGAAGTAAATTGAAGACTCACATAGTTGATAGTGATCCAAGCATATACGCCCTCATCCTTACCATCCATGATGACAACACCATCTTCGACAACCTCGAAAGGCCATTCAGTCTTTAACCATCTTTCGACTTCATCCAGAATCTCTTGTGATTCTTTCGCTCCTAGTAATCTTAATCCGGCGGTAGCTTTGACAGCGATAGGGGTACATCCTCTCTCTGATTTAGGTACAGATTTCACTGCTTCTTCCATTAATTTAGTCAGACTTTCAGCTGCTGCTTTTGGTCTGCCTCTATAAGATGAGAGACCGGGAGTAATAGGAATGAACTGTTCATCTACCAATGTAGGGAGAGGGTCTTCTTTCAATGCTGATGTGGAACTTCCCTCAGGTAAGCAATTTGAGAATTTGTAAACGTGCATTCTAGATCCTGTACTTCCAGCATCAATCATTAAAGCCCATTGGAATTCTTGTTTTCCAGGTTGTAAAATGCAAGATTCGCCACTTGTGATTTTCTTTGGTTTTGATTCTGCTAAACTTCCTGGACTTGGAATCGCTGCTTTCGCAATACCAGTTTCGTGTGTATCTATTTGAATAGCTTGGTCTTTCCCTTTGAAATCGGGTCGTTGCATTACTTTACTATCTTCTTCAGACGTGGCAGTACCGCCATCCTTGTTCGTTTTCTTGAGGACATAATCCTTTGCTGGTCCTTTCCCGCTATTGACTAGTATCAAACCGAAGATAAGGACAACGGCGAGAATGATTGTATTCTTCTGCCATTTCGCTAATGAAGCCCAGCGAGATTCGCCTCCTCTCCCACCGGGTCCATTTCGACGTTTTGAGCCATTTGCAGGGGATGAAGGGTAGTCATGCATAGAATGATGACCATTTGAAGTAGTCGGTAAAGACGAGTATGCGTTGTTTCTCGCCATTTTGATGTTGCTACTCTCGAGACTGTTCAAATGGACGGAATCCTCAAAATCTACAGTGAGCTCTTCGTGCTCGTCTGGATCGTTTGAGAGCGAGAGTGACTGCCGCGAGGGATACGGATAGTTGACACTCGTAGACGTCGAACTACCTCTGGTATGCGCGTGCTTCCTTCCTGCTGCTGCCGAAGTCGACGTCGGCAATTGCTGCTCGTCTGGCACGCCGTCGCGCGAGAGAGAGCTGCGTCGACGAAGCGAGGCGGCTATCGACTTCTCTGCGGGCATGCAAGCAGCTAAAGCTTGCGTGTGTATTAACTTGAATGCGAGTAGCGTGTATGTAAAATGATAGCTTTATCTTATTAGAGTTGAGTTAAAGAAACATTGAAAGCCACATTCTGAATCGCGATAAGACGCGTCAAGTTGATCGCAGAAATATTTAACAATTTTCAAGACGTGATTAATGAATGTTCAGGCGGTCTGCAGCACTGCATTTCTCTTCCAGCATTATCAAAAGCTCTAGCTCGTCTTTAGGCTCGCTTGATTTGTCGTTGTTCAAAACTATTCTACATGGGAAATTGGTAAGAAAACCTAGGCAAAGTACTGGCATGATGCCCTTTGATCTTTACCAGTTCGTAGTCGCATAGCACTCTTATCCAGCCTTTGGCCCTGCCCTCAATCTGTCAGGGACGTACTCCGTCAATCACTTGTATGTTGTAGAATCTCCTCGAAGCGAGAATCCTGGTTGGGTATAGCGTGTTTCATTTCTTTCAATAGTGTGTAGGTCGGAGAGTCGAAGAAAGCCAGAACCGGACTCATGAATGACATCGACGATCTCCCTTTTTCAAGTCGAATACGACCTTGAATGGCTTCCTCCCTAGTCGCTGTCAGCAGCTTTGGCTTTACGTCCTGGCTTCTTCTTTGGAGCAGCTTTCTTAGCAGGTGGTGTAGAAGGTTCTTCCTCTTCATCTTCCACATCCGAAGCTTCCTTCTTTGCTTTCTTAGGGACGGCCTGTCAGAAATGAAGTACCATCGTATTAGCAACCAGTTCTTTGCTTTCCAAGTCAGAACAGCGATCAAGCCATATCCTCACCTTCTTCTTCTTAGGCTTTGGCTCTTCTTCCTCTTGCTCCTCATCAGAGTCGGCTTTCTTCTGTTTAGGTGCCTACATTTCCAATGCGAAAGGACGTGGGATCAGCATTAGTCAACACTTCAAGCGTACCGTAATGCTTACAGCTCGCTTCTTCTTTGGTTTCTCTTCCTCCTCTTCTACTTCTGCTTCCTCATCAGATTCAGCCTTTTTCTTCTTCGGTGCCTGGAGATCAATTCTTCAGACGCTATAGCGAGTTAAGAGCGATTTTTACACTCACAGCTCTCTTTCTTTTGGGTTTTTCCTCTTCTTCTGCATCATCGTCTGGGTTCTTCTTGGCTGCCTTCTTAGCAGGTGCTTTTTTCTTAGGTTTAGCACCATCCTCTTCGTCCTCATTTTCACTATCAGTCACAGCTTTCTTTCTAGCAGAGTCGGGTATATCTTTATCTTCCACTGTTTCAGATGAATCATTCATATTAATCGCTCATCAGCATGTTGTAATCGATGCAGACAAGAGAAGGGGAACGGAAGAAGCTTACCATGTCCTTTCTCCCAAGCTGTTCGAACTTTTTCTTGATCTTCCGATGATAGATCTTCATAGCCATCTATATCTTCAGGCTCGTTGAGCTTGCCTTTGATGTTCGAAATGATCTTCGAAGTGACACAGCCTACAAGCGTTGCAAGGACGCCGCGGAAGCGACATAGTGTGATAGAAAAACACATGAAGTGTACCAATTCAGCAAAACAGGACTAACGATAGACTGCAACGAATGTAAACTTACCCCAATGTCTCCACTGCATCGCTTGCTGCTCTTTGATTGTGACCATGGTACCGACTCGAAGAGTACCTTTGTCGATTTTCGTTCCTTTGCATGGCTGCGAGCGAGACATGGAATATGAAGGTCAGTATTGGTAAAACGAGCCTGTTTTGTAAGTTTTGGGACACACCATAGGACCTTTGCAGCCAGCCCTGTTGGAGGATGCGTATTCTACAAGTTGGCGAGACGTGTTCAAGGATGGCGGAGTGTCAGTAGGCAGTAGTCGGGAGAGTAGGTTGTGAGACAAGTGAACCAAAGGTCGTCAGAGCGCTACTTGGAAAATGGTAGATGTATACGCACCTAGTCGGTAGGCCTGGATGGATGAAGAGACGAGGCCGAGGCACGAAGCAAGAGTCAGTCAAGTTGGCGCTGAAGGACAATTCGCTGTCCTCACCATGATGAGTTGTATCTGGAGTATCTAACGCGAGTGCTTGAGAAGTCTCGATATCGATGAATGCTCCCGAAACAGTCACCAGCAGTGGAGAGCGAGCAGTGGTGGTATCGACGAGCGGGAACCTGGAGGCAGATTGTACGTTTCTTGAAGGTAGGTCTGTACTGAATGCTGTGGTGATTGGGAGGGAGTGAGTGCGTGTGTCGATGTGGAAGAGAGCAGACCTTGAAGTGATCCAGCTCGACGACGACGTCCTGGATGGCTGCTCATGACGCTGATCGCCCTCTGCATTCGAGCAACTCGACGATATACAGCACATACTGCAAGAGTGCATAGATTGGACTGCACTGCACCAGCTCATCAATCCAGGCTATTCCTCGTCGCATCCCGCCATGGAGGCGCTGTTCTACAACGCCCACAATGGATACCTCGAAGGCGTGGTGAGGTGGGTGGAGCAGCGATACATGGCAGCAGTCAGGCATGCAGCACATAGACACAATGCATACTGATAGAGTGCCTTGCTTGGTATGCATCCCTCAGAGGCTACAAGGCGGGCCTGCTCTCGCAGAACGCATACAACAACCTGACGCAGTGCGAGACTCTGGACGGTGAGCGCCTCCAACTCGACACGGCATGGCATAGCACATCCACGGTGTTGAGCATCCTCACCGCGATGCAGACCTCAAGCTCCAGCTCGGCGCGACCGACTACGGCAACTTCCTCGCAAACGAGACTCCACCCATTTCAACAAGCACAATCGCGGAAAAGGCCACTGAACGGCTCGTTGACGAGTTCAACTACATCAAGAGCAATGCAAGCGGTCAGCTATCGATGTTCTTGGAGTACATAACGTGGGTGGTCTGGGGATATATTACTAACAGCGATGGCCTAGCTGACCTGGCTGTGTCCCCTCATAGACGCGCATTCATGGTCGACAATGTGAGCAGGAATCTGGTAATATCACTATCTCAACACACTGCTTACCATCTGTCCCCAGGTCATCCTTCTCATCACCGGAACACTGCACGAACGAGACACGCACGAGCTGCTCGAGCGATGCCATCCACTGGTATGCTGGACTTGCATGCTTGCCACCATTGCTACACGTTTCTCAGGCTGATATCGACTTTGACTATCCCCACAGGGCACATTCGACGGTATGGCTGCCCTCTGCATCGCAACTAACGTCGAAGAACTCTACAATAGCGTCCTAGTCGAGACCCCCTTGGCTCCCTATTTCCAACAATGCATGTCCGCTGCAGATCTAGACGAACTCCATATCGAAATCATCAGAAACACCCTATACAAAGCCTACCTAGAAGACTTCTACAAATTCGTGCAAACTCTAGGATCACCTACGTCTGATATGATGTCTCAAATACTTGAATTCGAAGCTGATAGGCGGACGATCAACATCGCCGTCAATTCACTTGGTACAGGATTAAGCAAAGAACAACGGGCAAAATTATTCCCTAGTCTGGGAAGACTATACCCAGAAGGACATCTAGCATTATCACGAGCAGACGATTTCGATCAAGTTAAAATGGCAGTCGAAATGGTAGGAGAATATCGTTCATTTTTCGAAGTCAACGCAGCTACTCAAACAGGAGCTGAAGAAGGTGAAGACATGTTAGCAGCTCAAGATATGGAAGATCAATTCTTCAAAGAAGAAGTTAGATTAAATAAGTTGGCTTTCCTACAACAGTTCTCCCTTGCCCCTTTTTATGCATTCTTCAAACTAAAGGAACAGGAAATTAGAAGTATAACTTGGATCGCGGAATGTATCGCTCAAAATGCTAGAGATAGAATTGATGATTATATTCCTATCTTCTAAAGGAATTTCCCTTTTCTCTCCATTTTAGCATATTGTCACTTTGTACCTTTTCATTACTCCTTCTTTGTCCGACTCATGTCCACGTTTGAACCTGTAACATAAACACTGCTACTATTGCAATTGCTTGCGGATGCATCAGGAGGAAACGAGAGCAAGTGTTACATGTACTCCTTGAGCTTTGTGATGCATGCATAGTATACAACTTTGATGATTTGTAAGACACATTCTGTCCATCTACATTCTAGATTGCTACTGCTACATGGTTCTCAAGGGCTGGTTTGCGATGTGCTGTCCTGTCTACTTGTCTAATTGAAATGTATATATATCCTAAAAAATACCCCCTTGCTATTCGTCTAAATAAGTATCCCAAAACGCTGCTGTTCCGTTCTGTTCAGCAACGTTATTCAGCTTCAATAATTCCTTTGTCACGAGATTGTAGATTTCAAGATTATCAAAACCAGGAATAACTGTAATTTCTTCGTGTTTCTGGATATCGCGATCTACGAATGAAGTAGACGTCACTCCTGGTTGGCGATTGACGAGACTTCGTTTCCGTTTTGTTGTTGCTTTGATACGATCTGCTAATGGACCGTGTGCTACGAATATAGCGTGCATGTCTTCGTGATCTCGGTCGTACCCGTGGTTTCCATAGGGTGTATATCGACCTTGAGCTTGGTACCATCCTTCGGTCTTATCGGCTATAGCCCATCCGATCCTAACGACGGTTTGTGCAAATGTTAGTTCGGTAATTGACAGACCTAAGCGAGAATTTTCAGGTGAGACATTCGAACGGAAAATACTCACTTGGGAACCAGGAAATGAGGTGCGATTCTTTCATTCTTGCTAAAATGGTATTCCTCCGGCATAGTAGCATGATTATAATAAGAATAACCACCATTAGATACCTCTGCACCTTTTCGAAGTCTTTCAGCCATCAAAGTTTCATTTGTACCAGCTTTAAATCTCAGGCCAACATTTGGCCAACCATCTTTATGTTCAATAGCATCAAAACCATCTTTACTTAATACTTCATCTAAATAGACTATTCTTTGATTTGAAGTTTCTGTCATTCCATGATCTGAAACGTAAATGATGTTTACTATGTCTAAAAGGTTACGTCTTGATAGGATGTTATGTATTGATTTACTGAATTTATCCATTTCTTTTAGTGCTCGATTCACTTCGTCACTGTTTGGTCCGTACTCGTGCCCTTGTTGATCTATTTCAGGAAGATAGGCGGAAATGAACTGCGGTCTTCGTTCATCTGGCATGTCCAGCCAGGTGCTGTGTGTAGCGAGTCAGCATGGCAGTCTCTGACCGGACGCTAGATGTAATAGGGGACGTTTTGCTTTTCGACCAGCATCAAGAGTCTGGAACTTACGCGATCTGATCACTTTTCTCCTTCCAAGAAACATTATTCTGGAAAGGTCTGTGATAAGTAGGTGATATCCCGCTCTTCGTGATAGGGGGACCAGGCCACATGATGGATGCGCTCTTCAAGCCATTCTTGACTACCGTTTCCCACATCTGTGAATCAGGCACGAGATTAACAAAATTGACGGGTTAATAAGTAAAAGAGTCTCGTAAAGGAGCCTTACAGGTTCTCCCATCCACCACTTGGGATCTTTGGAAGTATCACCGTGTGTGAAGTAGAACTCTGTATTATCGGAGGGATCCCAGAAGTCGTTGCCTACAATGCCGTGGCTTTCTGCGTACAGACCGGTCTGAATCGACCAATGACTGTGTAAGGACTCGGACATGTCAGAATGTGACTTTAAAACCCTGACTGCGTCTTGCGGATGGACAGCTGTACTCACTTTGGAAACGTAAGAGTTGGAAAGATGCTTCGCATATACTCCGCCCGTAGACCTTTTTCAGAGACTTCTACCAGATGAGGCGTCAAGTCCCTCGTCAAGTAAGCAGGCTTGAATCCATCGAATGAGACGAGTATGACCGTATTGTTGAACCAATGTGTACCGTTGCTTTTTAGACCAGAGTGCGATGGGAGGGCTTGTCTTGTATCCCGAGATGCTGAGAACAAGGACAGGAGAACGAGGATGACAGCAACTGGAGCAAGGACAAGGAAAGCTAAAGGAAGCTTTACACCGAGGAAGAGCTGGTCGAATACGAGCGTCACTGTTCTATTCCGAGGGATCTCTACAAATGCACGTGCTCGCACTCACCCTTTCAACCAGAGGTGCTTTCACACGATGTAGAGACGACCGTCGACGTCTCTTGCGTAGGCTGCTCTGCTCGAGCTTGAGTTTGAGTGGTTGTGAGCCACTGCTGCTCGAGCTGCTTGAAGTTGTGCTCCTCGCGCGTCTCGTGTTGCGTACTTTCTCGAGCAGATGCTGCTCTTCTCCAGCGCCTGTAGGACCATCGAGTGTCGCTTTGGAGTCATCCTGTGGCTTGCTTGCATCGTCGAGCCCTCTATCATCCTCCTCGTCGCTGCTGCTTGAAGGCAGGCCATCCTTCAGCGACTCGTGCATCGATGGTGGCATCTCGTCTCCATCGCTGTCCGAGGCTTGCATCATGGCTTTCGACATTCTGATGCTGGTGTGGAGCAAGCAAGACAGCAGACAGACATGCTGCCGCGGCCTCTTGCCCTATCTCTACCAACTCAGCTACCTGACTCGTCCGCGTCGACTCCAAAGATGAGCTGCTATCGATCCGACACTCGACTCTTTGTACAGATTATTATCGACATATAACGATCAAAGGATAACCTACTCTTTCTTCGAATAGCTACCATACAACAAAGGCAAGACACTTTCTACATCAGTGATGACACAACAACATTCCCCTTCACTTCTGACATTCAGCCTCCCCTACGTAGATTCCACCAGGCTACTAATCTCACCAACTAGTTTCATAGCCTCTGCATTCTTCTCTAGTATTCCTCTCTTACTCTGCACTATACGCTTTGCCTCTAATGCTTCCAATATCGGTGATAGAGCCGTGTCGAAGTGAGGAGAGAAGAGGAGTAGTTGACCTAAGGAAGCCAACAAGCGATGGGCTGTGGACGATACCAACATAGGCACATCAGCAAGACAAGTTGAAGAAGTAACAGCCGAAGTTTCGACAAAACCTAAGCTCACCGACATCGACACTCTCTTCGCGCTCTAATGCTTCTAGTATAGCAGTGCACAATTCAATTTCAAATTCCTCCCTCTCACTATATTCATCTTCATCGGCGGCTCTCTCGTCGATCCAAGTTTTCCTCTGTTTCCTCAGCCAGCAAGTGACATTATACGCCAGACTACCAGCAGCTACTCGTATAGTATTGTCATTCTCCAACAGTGCTCGAACCAGGATAGAAGCGACTTTGTCCCGTGCTCTATGCTCGCTCAACAATCGAGCGGCAAGAATCCGATTCGAGAAACAGTTGCATAAGAGTCTTAAGAGGGTAATTTGGCTAGGTCGACTAAGTACGTCTGCTGTTCCTTTTGAAAGTATGTTTGCAACAACATTATCTTCGTTTGTTAAGGATTCAGCTGCTAATTCTGCAACTTTGGGTTGAAGAACTGCATATTTGAGTATATCGAAGAGAGGGAAACATTGTCCTGCTTCAAGTCGCTGCAGTAGCATATCCGCTTCTTGAAATGTACTTATAATATCACCCTGTGAAAGTTTACTTGCATCAGATAGTGATTTGAGATGCGGTTTCGCCTTCTCCAATGTATTGCCTGCAACTTGAAAGGTCTCTAGTTTGGCAACTGCTGCATCGAAATTGGGTTTTTGCTCGTATAAGACCGGGGACAGCGATAGCCCACGCAAAGTAGGTAATCTGACTTTGCTATGGGGATGAGAAGGATAGCCGCTCATAGCTAGTAGATCGACTTGCGCATCTAGTTCTCTTGTATCTGCGCCTTTAAACTCGTATTGCTCCTTTCCATTCAAGAAGAACTTGAAGGTAGGAACAGCTGATATGTTGTACTTTGCTGCTATCTCTCTTCCCGCGTTTGTATCGACCAGCACGAATGATACAGGTGGCTCATCCTTCTTTCGCATTGCTAGGCTTTCGAAGGTAGGTTTTATAGTTCTGCAAGGCCCGCAGTGTTCTCCTGTGAACATTACAGCTACGCATTTGTTAGATGACAGTATTGAATTGAAGGAAGCGAGGTTGGTAGCTATGCTCAAAGATGAAGCGATGCTATCTTCTGAATGGCTTGTACCGTTTGTGTAGGGAGTAGGCTGTTGTACTGTTTTTGCGACATGATTCATTAATGCTGAAGCTGCACCATTTGCACCACCAGGAGGCAGAGAAGCACCAGCGTGAGCTGATCTTCTGAACATTGCATCTATCTGAGGCCGTAAGGCTTGTCCGAAAGGGGTACTGAGGAACTCTTTAGGTAAATCAATCACATCCTGGGGTATTTGACCGCCTGTAAGGAAGCCGGCGACGTCGTTCGTGAATCTACAAAGGCGGTAGGAGTGTTAGGTTGACGCGAAAAGTAATTCTGGTTTCATCAGCTACCCACGTATTGCAGTTCCATTCGAGCTGCGAAACGAGTGCGTCAGCATATCTTCTGTGGCGATGAAATACAGGACAACCGTACTAGGTGATAAGATTCAGCCGTATACACCTCCCTCAACGACTGGATATAGTCATCGAATGTGTCTTTGTCGATGTGTGTCTCTCCTAGAGGCACAACCTTCATGGCTACTCCATGATGTGATCGTCCAGGTTGACATTGTTGAATTCCCTAGAGTGATCATCAGCTCTAATCTCAGAAATCAAATACAGGGCAGAGCAGTAGCTTACTTGGCCGAAGTATGTCTCCACACCATAGCAAACGATAGATGAGTGCCAGATAGCTGGGATATACTGTAGCAGTGACGCGTCAGTCTTACTCGTGCACCAGCTTGTCGCCATCAACGACCCACCTTGCCGGTGAGCTGCAACGAGAGCTGTCCAGCGAGTCCGTTCGAGAGATCATACAGATGCAGTTCGACCTTGTGCGGTGCCATATTCGACAATGAGGACAGTGTAGGGTATGCCAGCTGACTTGGGCGTAAGAAGAAAGAAGACCTCGAAGCTGTTCGAAAGTTGGCCACGCAAGCTGGTGGCAATAATTCGCGTCACGTTTTTCTCAAAATACTGGCCTGGAAAGGCCCTAGAATATTGTAAAGCTATCTTTGACCATTGTAATGCAAGAGGTGAAAAGGGAGCTACATCATCAATGATCAAATATCCTCCGGAGCTTGGTTCAGAAGAGTACCTTAACGAATAATCAAGTTTGAAAATTGCAACAATGAGACAGGTAGACCTAGGGACAAGAAACGACAAATTCCCACAACTAGTGAAAGAGACAGAGCACAGTACAGGCATGCAAGCCAAGTCCAGTGCGCGAACGACAGACCCGACCACAGACAGTCACCCTACATAGGAAGCAGTTCATCATTACCAAGATTAGCAAGAGGATCTTCAAAGTGTGCTTTCTTTTTCTTATAAGCTTCCATGTCTTCTTCCGTAACAGTGTCATCGCCCCCTGCTTTTCGTTTACCTTTCCCGTTCTTCGCCTTCTCTTCAGCTTCTTCTTTATCCTTTTGTCTCTGTTCTTCGGTTTTAGCAGCGTGTATTTCAGCTAATGATCTTGTGTCCTGTTTAGGTGGTGGTGCTATCGCTCTTCTTCCTGCTGTTTGCTCTTCATCCGCCTCTATACCTGCTGTACCAGCGCAGTAACTTTGTTTGATGTATGAGTGACAGCATGCATATCCCCACTTAAAGCTTGAAAGATTAAACCAAGATCCCCAGATAGAAGTATGATTGCCAGGATAAACATCCTCGTCGTACTTCGATCTTGCCTTCGCCTTCTCCTGTCCTTTGATAAGCTGACCCGTCCTGGAGTACTCGACGTAGTTCTCCGTCGAACCAGCCAACAGCTCTTTAGGGATCTGCTGTAGATGCTCTTCTCCACCATACTTGTCAAGAATACTAGTCTTACTCGTGTCCTTCAGCTTCTCCTTGCGCTCTAGGTAGTCCTTATAGATAAGCATAGCTTGAGTAGGGTTCGAGTTTGCATGAACAATGTTTCCCCTCTGTTCCGCCTGCCACGCGAACAATTGCAGCTTCTGGGCCTCCGTAGCGTCTCCTGAATGTCTCACGAAGTTCTCTCCAGCAAAAGGTAGATCGACAGGCGCTTTATCTGGGTTTGGATTTTCTCTCATTGATCGTGTTTTAGGATCATAGTAGGCCGAATCGACGTCGAGATTGAGCAGATATTTGGCTGTATCTTCACGGATACGTAGATTTCGTACTGTGATACGCGTTTTGGTGTCTACTTTTTGTCCTACTGCATCTGCTTCATCGGCATATCTCTCATCACGATCTGCGTCACTCTCATCTGAAGATCCAAAATCATCATCTGCAGCTTTCTTCTTTCCTTTACCAGCTTTAGCTACCTTCTCTACCATTTTCAAGTCGGTCGTCTTGTCGATCGCTTCCTCTCGTAACTTTTGTCTAGCTTCCTCCAGAGCTTGATGTTCTTCGACGACTTGGGAATACATAGCTGGATCGTAACCATCCCATCTATCCCTCTTTGAATCATAGTCATCCTTTCTAGTAGCTACTACAGTTTCATCATTCTTGAAATTCTTTCCAGAGTATTTGGCTTTTACTTTTCTTGGTCGTTCAAGACAGTCTTTCTCTGAGTGCATAGCACCACAATTCGGGCATGCTCCCTTGCGGAACTTTGTGACCGGTGCCGATACTTTCTTCTGATATCGCGCTTCCAGTTTACTCGGATCTGCGTCGTATTCGACTTTCGATTTGTGGTGGCTGAGTGTAGGTCCTGTTCCGGTGTCCATGTACCAAGGGACCTTTGACATGAACTCTGGATGCATAACAGACAATTATGCGAGTCAGTCCACGTCTACCGTGCAAAGTCTGCTATTCGTACTCACCAGGAATGTGCGGATTGATGGCCTTGCCGGTGGTCGCGTCCACCTCTGGCAAGGCTGTACCAGCCTTACGAGCAGCATCGAGGTCCTGGAGTCGACGGTGGGTGTCAGTGTGGTTTCAATACGGTAATCAAAGAGGTCAGATGCCCACCTTCGCCTTCCTGTAGTCCTCCTTGGACAGCTTGCCCTGCGTTGCGGACGCCATGCTGGCTGATAGGGATGGTCAAGCGAGCGAGGTATTGAGGTGCTTCGAAGGGGTGATTGTAGTTCAGGTTCGATGTGTATGAGCCAGTAGCTACGCCTTAGCTTGCTGTATCCTCTTGCTTATAACTCTCTTCCCTCTCTAATTCTGGTCCAGTCGGTGCTGTCGAGAGAGTCTTTGCTGTCGAGAGCTGGCTTTTTGCAGCTCTTCTTCCTTCCATTTGTACGCAACAACAGCAGCAACACTTCTACACTCCTAAGCAGTACTATCCACACATACTATCACCATGCAAGCCATTCGAAGCTCTGCTATCCGCTCGGCCAGGTCAAAGGTCGCTGCACCTGCTCCTGCGCCAATGATGAGAAGCGCCGTCATCCAGAGGAGATTCGCAACAAAGGTCGAGAATGCCGCTGAGAAGGTGCGGCTTATACTTGCTAGTGTCCATGATATTCTACACGCTGATAGTTTTCTCTCCCTGCTTGTCCCACCTTGCATTCACTTTGAAATGGCTTCTCCAGGTCAAAGAGGCCGCTGAAGCTCTCAACCCAGCTCACCACAAGCCAAGCTCTGATGTTCCTTGGATGGTGTGTAGAGTGTTCTCGTATATATGGAGTAGCTATGATTACTCTTTTGCTTACCTCTACTTCTCTCCATTCCCGCCGTCGCCATTCGCCTTCTATCTCCGATCCCTTCCTGAATTGGCCGGACAATCGTTTTCGACCTGGCACAAACTCGGCTTTGACAAACGGTACTCTAGGTCGGATCAGTGCTAGTCTTTGCGCCTCTCATCTTCTACTTGACCTCGCCGTCATCCAAGAAAGACGCTCATCACGAAGAGCCAAAGAAGGAAAAGTACAAGCCACACCTCCGTCTACCCGCTGAAGTTGAAGAGGCCTCCCCCGAGTCTGCTAGACAGCCTGAAGCTCCTGAAGAGTTCAACGGCGTTGCTGGAGAGGGCAGACCTCACGGTGATGGTGACCACGGTCTCCGAGCCAAGCAGGAGGAACACATTGAACATCAAGACAAGCAGAAGCAGGGATCTGACACCGAGACCACTGCTGATAACCAGTGAGTTTGACCTCGCGGTACACAACGTTACGCTCTTGCTTGGCAGAAAAGCAGTGGTCGTGCTCGCCCAGATACTGACCTAGGTTTTCCGTGCTTATTTCTGTTCTGGTGTAAAGCTCTGTCGGTTGTGAGTTGCCATGACTCCTGCAGTCACAGCTTGTTATGCTGACGACTTTGTTTTTACTTCCTCAGCCGGCTTGAAGGGTGTGTACTTTCCTTAGCGGTACAGATAGACCCGCCTCAGTGACATTATTCCCTAACGTTCTTGGTTATATTGTTTTTGATCTACCAGGTAACAGCGCCAAGTTCAATGCTGCTGGTACGTCGCCTGTACTTTGGCATGTTCTTTATAGCGAAATCCAGTTTCCAACGTATTTTTCGATTGTACAGCACGAGGATCCCAAATGGCTAACGAGAGCGGTGGTGGTGCCGCTGCTCAAGACCCAAAAGCTATGACTGTGAGTTGTCGTATTCATCCATAGCGCAGTCTGTGTGCGAGCTTTATGTTGACTGTCAAATCTGTTTCCTTCATTTTCTTTCCGCAACAGGCGATCGGCAAGGAAGCAGGAAGTGAAGCTCCTCAAGGTCAAGCTAAGGAACCTGGCTACAACTCCGGTCTTGTTCCCTCAAATACCGGCGAGAAGGTTAGCGCCCGGCTCACAAAGGATCAAGACGCCAGAGATGCTAAGGAGGCAGATGCCGAGAGCAAGGAAGAGTAAATCCCAGAAAGAGATTACTACTCTCACTTGCCGGACGATACCGGAAGCCGAAGATAGATGTAAGAGAATAAAAGAGTATATCAAGTTAAAAAGATATAATGCTTATGGCGCTATCGACTAATGGCGGTGATGCCGAAGACTGACGACATGAGCCTCCGTAATGACTTGTCAAGCCAGTGTGGGATACTGACAGATGCTGGCCCCGCAGCACAACAGCTAGCTATCGCCTGCGGAATTCCACTACTACTGGTAACTTGCTAGGGTTACCTTCGTCACGTGATAAGTGGAGGGCCATGCTTGAAAGGTATCGCGATCCGCAACAGTCCGTTGAGCCCTTGGAATGCTAACGCTTTTCTTCTCTGCTGACTTGCTGACCATGAGTGCGTGCAAAACCTGTTGGGAAGATGAATCTTCACTTCGACTCTATTCAGTCACGAACTATTCCATTAGCCTAGCTGTGACAGATCAAATGACAATAATTTTGGGATAAACGTAAAGTGGGATGTCACATTTCGATTTCGAGTATAGCTGTTCTATCAGATGTTGAGCCATTATTGCACACCACTACATACAAAATATGCCCTGCACGAAGACCCCACCACACATTTTGGGTCTTCGTGCAGGGCATATTTTGTATGTACCGTAGTGGTGAGCAATGGCTCAACATCTGATAGAACAGCTACACTTGAAATCGTATGGGAGGGCCGTGAAGGACCAGCGGGTCTTTAGGATAGCACTATCGTGTTGTGCATCTCCGACATCCTGTAGTCAGTCCCGCAAGCTTGCAGAGTGGCTGTAAGAGCGAAGCTTGTATACACGGTGACATCTTCCATCCCCATATGGTGTTGCATGAATAATTCGGCAGTTCGCAAGTACTAGTACGATTGACTCCCGAGCCTGGACACCGGCTATCAAGGAACAGCGGCAAGACAGCAATCACGATATCCTCGTCTTGTGGTGGATGAGCTTTCGGTAAGATTAATCTATTCCATTCTCCGGTGTTCCATTAGCCGCACCTTTCGTCTACTTGCGCTGATTGTGCTCTTCTCCTGACGCTGGTATAGGTGGAAAGTTACAGCGATCGGTCCAGCTTACCTTAGCGACCGTACCGACTACTGAAAAAAGTGCCCGAGGGACCGCACTAAGATGGTAAGGTCGGTTACTCCGGTCGGCCCGCATACATAATTATAACAAGGATGCATCATGTGTCGAAATAAAGTGACTCACGCACGGCTCAGTTGTTTAACCCTCCTTTTCGACTAGAATACTCGGGTGCTCCGCACCGAGTCTGGACGTCTCCTCATTTACATCGCACACATCCCCATCTTGTCTTCACTTGTCAAGTTTACTCAGCCTTACTAGTTGAAACTTCAAGACGAGTAGCAAAGGTTCCCTGCAAGTGAAGAAGTAATGCGGTACGCTACGAGTGGAGTCGCTGTGCTCACGATCGCATCGACTATATCCACGTGCATAGTCGAAGCATCACCATTTCCAGAAGCCTTCGATAGAAGATACGCAGATAACATCGCTCTTCCAGATTCTTTCAACTTGAATGCTGGCAATACTAGACATAATTTCCAGATTAGACAAGCACCTACTCCTCCTGCTAATTTACCTAATGCTACCGGTTTGTCGTACGCTGTTCCTCCTCCAAACTCAAACGGAGGTAAAGCCTGGAAGGATGCACATGGTAGAGCTGTGGACCTAGTCTCTCAAATGACATTGAAGGAGAAGGTGACTATTCTTTACTTCCATAATGTTGCCTGACTTGACTGACGGATTCGTCATGCTTAGGTCAGCATTGTCACCGGTCAAATCGGCAGGTAAGTCCTGGCCAAATTGCAGAATCACTCTTTTTTTAACATACTTGATGTGCTTATAAACAGATGTGCAGGAAACACTGGAGCCATTGAACGTCTCGGCCTTCCTCAATTGTGTTTTCAGGATGGTCCGGCTGGAGTTCGCCCTGCTACAGGGAAAACCCAGTTCCCGGCTGGGGTAACAGTAGCATCAACATGGGATAGAGACCTTATCTACCAAAGGGCAGCTTCAATGGGTCAAGAATTTTATGATCTAGGCATTCACGTGGCACTCTCTCCTGTTACCGGTGGCCCACTTGGTAGATCTCCTTATGAAGGCAGAAACTGGGAGGTAAGCTCCATTCATATTCAGAATACTTTTATACAGGGTATTTGCATGTTTGTTGACTGTTGACATCACTCGCTATCCGCAGGGCTTCTATGCTGATCCCTACGCCACCGGAGTTGCAGCCTGGCTTTCTGTCAAAGGATTACAAGACTCAGGTGTTACAGCAACCGCAAAACACTTCATAGCTTACGAACAGGAAACTTACAGAAATTTGTACGGTCAGACTGCAAGCTACAGTGTATTTCCAGCTTCCGCACAGCTTCCTATCGATTCTTACGTCGATTCGAAGACTACACACGAGCTTTACGCTTGGCCTTTTGCAGAAGCAGTCCGTGCAGGGGTAGGTTACTGCATGTCGTCCTACAATATGGTCAACGGTTAGTCATCTAAACCAGTTTTGGCAAGTCTGTGAGCATAACGGCTGACAGAAAAACCTTCTTCCGGCAGGAACACACGCCTCGGCCAATTCCGAGATTTTGAACGGACTCTTAAAGACAGAATTCAATTTCCAAGGAGCTGTCATATCTGATTGGGGTACGTGAAGTGTGTACACTGCTTCTGGCTGCTGTGCTACAGTCTCCGCCCATGTGCAGCTGGATTTGCCACCGCCGTTGTCAGCTATCTAATATTTATCTTGTCTTTTTCTACAGGAGGTGTCTGGTCGACGCAATATAGCGTGATGGGTGGCAATGATCTCGATATGCCTGGTTTCGGTTATGGTGGAGCATTGGGAATCTTCTACGATGGTGAATTAGAAGGACTAGTCTCTAATGGGACCGTTCCCGAGTCTCGTTTGAACGATGCTGTCACTCGAATTCTTACAACCTTCATCGCACATGGTCAATTGGACAATCCCCTTCCACCTACCACCATCAATGCCGTCGGTGTTCCAAATCTACCCATCATTTACAAAAACGTCCAGAAAGAATCAACTCTTGACTTGATCAAAAAGATCGGGGAAGATGGTGCTATCCTGCTCAAGAATGTGAATGGCGCTTTACCACTCAAAGCACCGCAATCCATCGCTATCATCGGTGAAGATGCTGGTCCTTCTCCTCACTCCGATTATTTGTGTGGCGCATTTGGCGACGCTTGCCCTGAAGGGTCAAACAATGGAACTTTTGCTCTTGGCTTGGGATCAGGATACAGTCAACCGATGAACCTAATAAATCCACTGTGCTCCATCCAAGACCGCGCTGTCAAAGATCGTTCTCTCGTACGATCAGTATTGAACAATACTGCTATCGCCGATATCGAAGCTACTGCTGCTCAAGCGGACGTAACCCTTGTTTTCGTTGATGCATATGCTCAAGAAGGACAAGATCGCGAGACACTTCTGCTCACCAATAACGGAGATGCTATCGTCCAGGCTGCTGCTAGTCAATGCAACAATACTATCGTGATCATGCACATCCCAGGTGGAGTAGTCATAGATGCATGGGTCAACCACCCTAACATCACAGCTATCTTAGCTCCTCTACTGCCAGGTGAACAAAGCGGACCCTCCCTCGTATCCGTACTATACGGAGATATCAGTCCATCCGGCAAGCTACCGTTCACAATCGCCAAAAAGATAGATGACTACCTACCCAACAGTATAGCTAAAGATCCAGTCGTAGCTCCCAAATCATACTTTGATGAAGGATTGAATATCGACTATCGATACTTCGACTCTAACAACATCGAACCTAGATACGAATTTGGCTTCGGTCTTAGTTATTCTACTTTCAAATACGACAACATATGGCTTGAGAGTACCTATGAAGCTGACAAGTATGCTATTCAGGAGACTCATGAGAAATATGAGGGTCAGAAGGAAGGAGATTCAATCTATGATAAGATCTTGACCGTTTATTCCAATGTCAAGAATACTGGCGGTGTCGTAGCTTGCGAAGTCGCGCAATTGGTGGGCCATCGTCGACTTACTGAATAAAATGAACTGTATGCTTACTCATGCTTGACCACAGTACATCGAGTTCCCAGCATCCGAACAACAGCCACCGCGGCAACTAAGAGGTTTCGACAAGTTACAGCGACTCGGGTCAGGCGTTACTTCAACTGCTACTTTCCCAATCCGCAGAAAGGATTACATGGTGTGGGACACGGTGCTACAGAAGTGGAGATTGCCAAAGGATGGTTTTGTGACGTTCCACGTTGGAGCCAGCTCTCGGGATCTCCCACTCAAGCTAAAACACAGCTTTTAAGGTATCCCAAAGAAAACGATAGAGACGACTATCATAATCATGATGATCGTCATGCTTTATCCGACTCGTAAGCAGCAACACATTCATCACCAGAAAGAAGGCGATCCTACGGCCTCCTAGCGGATGAAGCATTCTCAGCATTTACATCAATACAAAATCTACCCGAGTGGCCCTTATTGCGCCAACTCAGTCTGTTTATAGCATATCGACTAACAAGAGGCAATGTATGCAAAACGGATACCTTTTGCCATCACTCCCTCCGGTGTAAAGTTCAGCTTGTTGTCGTTGCTGACGTCCGAAGTGAACTCAACGATAAAATATGACAGAATAGATGGATAATCTCAAGATAAATTCAACACAGTACAACAGCTTCCCATGTTAACCCACTGATATCGTCTCCACAACGCAAAAACTACCAGGTCGGAAAAGGAACAAATAATTAAGTCCATTTTCCGACTTCTAAGTACGTACAGGCTCAGGTCTGACGCCTTTGAGTACAGCAGCGACCTCTAATGCGAGGAAAAATCCATAGTGCCGCATAGTTTGCAATTCTCCACCCTGAATCCATATTCCATCATGGTTGGTAGGTCTAAAAACACCTCTTATCTCGCCTTCTTTATCTAAACCCCAGACTGGTTCCAACTTGATTTCGTTACCAATTATATCGGCTATTATATCTCTGTTATCCTTCTTGAAGCCTGTGCAGAAGCATACTACATCCGCGTCTAAATGAGTTCCGTCGCTAAAGGCTAACCCTTCAGGCGTAAAATGAGTGACTGCACTTCCGGATTTTACGGCAAAATCTCCATCTATGATAGCTTGTCCTGCTCCTATATCGGGATAATGTCTTCCGACGCGACAGAAGATTTGATTGTGCACCGGTCCTTCGTTCTGAGCAAGGAATCCAGCTTTGGCAAGTCCTTCGTAGTACGATTGGTCGTGTGCATCTTTCTGCATCTTCATGACAAGGTTCGATAGACTGGCATTCAGTACCACTGGGTCCTCGGTCGCAACTGTATCGCCATACTCTGCCCCGGTCTCATCATTCCAGAAACGTTTCTGCACCCGAGTAATGTGATGTGGCGCATAGATTCTGGTTGGTCCTCGTTGGACGACTGTGCATTGTACACCGAGCCTTGAGCAGTCCCAAGCAACATCGAGACCGGTTGTAGCTGCTCCAATAACGGCTACCTTCTTGCCTTTCCACTTTTCTGGGTTGACGTAGGACACGCTATGGAGTACTTCGCCTTTGAAGGTTTCTTCATTTGGGTAGTCCGGCTTCACGGGGTACCTTCCTCCGATACCGATAGCAAAAATTAGGGATCGAGTAATGACTGTGCCTCGTGAAGTCGTGACTGTCCATTTTTTGGTCGTCTCGTCCCACTGAGCTTTTTCTACGTTTGCGGATTGATAAATGGGTAGATTTAGGTCTTTTGCGTAAACCTTATAGTAATGAGCGAGTTGTTTGGCATTGATATATTCAGGATAGTCTCTAGGAAAAGGTCGGTATGGGAGCCCGGAGAAGACTCGAGATGTATGCAATGTGGCGGAATCATATCGTTTTCCCCATGCGTCCCCAACCTGGTCTTCTCTGTCCAGGATGGCAAAATCGATGTTCAGAGCTTGAAGGTAGGCAGCAAGTGCGAGGCCAGCGTGACTGGAACAGTGCAAGGGCAGGGTTAGTAGAACTCCGGTTTCCTCCAAAGTTGCTTGGCTCACCCTGCTCCGACAATGATAGCTTCTGTCTCTTTAGGCAATTCCTTGGATACTTCTTTGGTCCGCACACAATCTTTCCAAGGAGCAGCGTCCAGGTCTTTTAACGAGGTCGTGGTAGTGAATATCTTGAGATCGCCATTTGACAGGCGCAAGAACTTGAAAGCCGCATGACAAATGGCATTTGGGGTTGATGTCCTGAATGAGAATCCTACTCTGAGGAGGGACACACCATTGGGCAGATCGATGGCTTGTACTTCTTCCGGGATAAGCGCCACTTCGGAAATGGAAGCTCGTCGGAGAAGCGAAGGGACACGCTCGACGATGGTGCTGATTCACAGGAGGCAGTAGAGCATAAGTACAGAACTCATGGTATGTATATGACGGCGCGCACCTTCTCGTATGGAATGTACGGAATGTCCATGTTAACGAGACTTGATCACGAAAGAAGCCATCGGCATAGTAGAGCTTCTCCAGCTCTTCTTCATCGCAATCTTGGAGGATCTTGGTGATACTGGGCACAAAGCTGAGTGCAATTTCCTGCACTTCAGCTTCTAGGAACGGCTTCAATAGGTCTGGGGATGGGAATCCACCAGGTAGGGCCTTCACGTCGTCGATTGCCTCGAGCTCTGTCATGTCGATGGCCATGCTGGATGATTAGGTGAGATAAGTGACTGTAGGTATAGGAATCAGAACAGAAACACAGGACGTCCATGCTGCCTGCGACTCTATCGCTGCAGTGTCCATTGTCTGATTAAGCTCTGCTCACCTTGTCGCCTTATCTCCCCACATCGCCGGGCCTGTCGACGACCTCCGAAGCGTGTCCACGGCCGACGGCAGCGATACGGCGGGATCCATTTCCGAAGGGCGCTTTGCAGGTGATAAGTCTGTTTTGCACGCATAACATGCAGCAGATCCGTTGCTCGAGGGATGTATGTACCGCTCTGACATAGGTATCGCTCGCTTTCCGCAGACCTTGCAGCAGTAATGGAGTCCACAAGTTCTTCTCCTAAATAGTTCAGTGGCGTGTGTGATCTGATAAGATTGCGTATTCGAAATTCACAAAGCTATTTGCAGAAGCGTGTTCCGGCACTTGTGTAATTCAATTACTCTGCGAAGATTGTCCTTCTCTTGATCCTATGCATAAAAGGCTGAGCAGTAGGTCCAGGCTCAGCGCATACGCATAAGCTATCCATCTTGTGCAATGCTACCGCATCCCGTACAGTAGTACCGGTATTAGTTAGTCGCGTGAAAATGAGAGAGTAGGTATCGTGTAACTTGACATTTGACACTAGTTCTCTTAATTGTCAAGTCGCATTATTTGGACCATAGTAGACTAGTTCCTTGCCCACCCACAAATCCGCAGCTCCAGTTGGTAGTCAGACGCTCTTGATATAACACGCCGAGAGAGACTGTGGTCCAGAATGAAGAGCCTCCACGCAAACCTCTCGTGCATTCAGCTCGTATCTTCCAAACCTCGATCATCATTTTTTCAAGCAGCTTCTGGTTGATGCTTCCTCTTCTGCTTCTCGTCAGATCTTACGAGCGCACCCTGTACTGTACCATGCGATCCTGGTCAAGGCATCGAGAACGCGAATGCTTTCCTCTCTGAGATAATAAAGAATCTTCCGGTTGCTGCAGGAAATGCAGCCGGACAGAGCGGCCTTCGCGGGTGCTCCATGGAGAGAAAGAGCAACTAGTCTGCTACCATCAGCAGCGGAGGGAGAGTGGACTACAAGCAGGCAGTCTCGTGATAAACAATAATGATTGCAGAGCTCAGCCCGCGTAAAGTGTGTGTCCTGCTTCACGATCCCGCTCTCCCCGTGCTTGCCGCTCTGTCCGCTCGCACACGCCGGCCGCAGCTGCTGAGCGCGATGGTGCATGGCTGATGGGCGACGACGATAGACGCGCACGGCTGTTGGAGACTCGTCGAGACCACATAAATCCATCCTCAGTGTCACGCTTCCTCCTTGGCTTCCTTCAAACACTCTAGCTTCGTCAACTCCCAACTCCGACCTCGTTTGGCCCGCCCGACCTTATCGTGGAAGCAAGCACGTGAACAGCATACAAGCAACCATGGGAGCACCTCAGGCTAACGGACACGTCAATGGCGAGAACAAGGCACAGGTACTTATCATTGGGTCGGTCGGCCAAGTCCCAGCTTGCTCAGTAGTCTTTGGAGCTGACTTCTTGTCCCGATCAACCCACTACAGAGGTGGCATCGTCGGCCTCTCGCTATCGCACGCCCTCAAGAGGCAAGGCATCTCCAGCATCGTGTTCGAGAGAGATCTCGTACAGGCTCGCAATCAGGGATGGGCTCTCTCTATCCATTGGTGAGTCGCTTCGGATTCGTACCTTCTTGGCATGTTCTACGCGGATGAGCCTTGTCAAGAAGCCTTTCTATGGTGGTGGTACACAGCGTACTAAAAGCGCACTCCTATCTGGTTGCAGGTGCAAGCCTATACTCGAGAACATGCTTGGTCCCGAACTCGCTGCACGGCTTCCCGAAGCGAATGTAGACCCCGCAATTCCTCAAGTCAATCTGAAGTGGGATACCGTCGATGCGCGAACTGGAGAAGTCATGTAGTGAGTCCAGACCTACATCGTTTTGTCACACGGCCAAGTCCTCTGACAAACGTTGCTTGCGACTCTCTACAGTCGCCTCCCCACAGCAGGCAGATTTATCCGAGCAAACAGGCCAAAGCTACGTAAAATACTAAGCACAGGAGTGGATATGCGTATGGGCATGTCTTTCAAGAAATACGAAGTTACAGAGAACGGTGTTCGTGCTTATTTTGCGGATGGGAGCGTATACGAAGGCGAATTCTTGATTGGATGTGAAGGAGCAGTTTCGAGTGGTGCGTCCCTATTCCTGATCTGTACATACCATTCATCTCGCCTTAACTGACCAAGTACGCACGGCGCTCGTATAAACAGTGCGAAACCAGTTGTTAAATGGTGAAGAAGTACTCGATCCACTTTTATTCTCAACTCTTGCAGTAGTTCAAACAGTACCAGCAGAGCAAATAGCTCCAATTCGAAAAGTAGACAATCTCCTCTTCCAAGCTATTAATCCCGATACTGGAGTCTTCTACTGGCACTCTATTCAAGATGTACACCCTGAGACAAATGAAGTTTCATGCTTGACTTATGTAGGCCTGGTCTTCTCTGACAAAACCGAGCTGAAAGATGCTAACTAGTTCTTTGATTGGAAAAGATCTCATGGCCTGTGGACAAGTTGGAAGACCGATTCCAGCTGACTGCACCTACAGACCAGGACATAATTGAAGGTACGCCGCATCCACCCTACGTGCTCCGCCTTAGACCTGAATTGTGATTAGATATGCTGAGCTTTCATTTTCACTTTTCCTCCAGAAATGAAACGCAAGACTGAAGGATTTGCTGATCCTTTCAAGACTTTTGTGATGAAAATGAGCCCTGATGCTCCAGTGAGCACATGCACAAAAACATGACAGCCCCTCCTCAGTGTATGAGAGCTAAGTCTTGGCTCTGTCTGTTCCCTTCAATCAGGTCACTCGCTTGCAGTTACGAGACTGGATCAGTAAACCATGGACGGGTGGAAGTGGTCGCGTATCACTGGCAGGAGACGCTGCTGGTCCCATGACAATGTAAGTCCACAGACAGTGTTTGCTTTGTTTATGACCCTCGGCTGACCAACGTATCCTTGCGTTTAGGTACCGAGGCGAAGGTGTCAATCACGGTATCCTTGATGCCTTCTGGCTAGCACGAACAATCTCTTCCATCACCAAAGGTGAAGTTCCCGATGCGAACAAAGCTTTGAAGGCGTATGAAGCCAATGTCTGCAAGAGAAGACAGTTCAGCACTCCTCTATCTAGACAAGCTACTATCGATGCTCATATCTATCCCGCTAAAGAATCTCCCCTTATCAATGTCTACAAAATACCGACGGAAGAGTTAGATAAAGCTATGGAGCTTGTTGAGGCTGAATTGATCACAGCCTGAAATAGCCGAGTGCTTTAGCTGTATTGGCTAGGACTAGAAAGTGTGGACTCTCTCACCTTTTCATCTTTGGTACCTTGTATCGTTGTGTAGCTCGAGTATCCCGATCGCTCATTTCGTATTTCGCTGTTGAAATGGTTCATCGCGCCGCTTTCTCAACCTGTCCCTCCAAACACCGTCGGATTGTACAACAACGATGCAGGCCTGATCCCGCGCAGATAGTATAGTTCGGGACCATTCTATCATACGCCTGCACTTGCATGTAGGCGTAAGTTAACGGCGTACCGGTAGGCTGTAAGTGACCATGATAAAGTCGTGCATTATTAATTATAGACAACAAAAAGAAAGGTTGAATACGAATGTAAACCAATTTACCGTAATACAATCGGCGACTTTGGTTCCCGGAGCCCCACTCCGTCCATCACGGAAAAATCCAGTCCGGCGAGAATTGAGGATCTCGAGCATGCGCAGGACCACTTGCAGTTGTTCTCCCTCCGCTATCGCTTGAGACCTAGAGGAACGGGCATATCCCTCCACAGCACACATCTGAAGCACATCTCGTGCATATCGCAAATGGCTGCCTCGATCGCGCCGTCGCATGAGCCAGAGCTCGAAGGCATCAAGAACGTCCGCGACCTGCCTGGAGACTGGCTGGTGAACGAATGGGCGACCTTTGACCCGTCAGAAGCGCAGTCCCTGGCAGACTCGCTGCATCCACGCATCGTCAAGCTCCTCCGAGGCGATGAAGCCGAGTTCCAGGCCTTGATTGACGAGAATGGCTTTTGGCGGGACATTGTAGCTCTGTCGTGGTCCTTTCGCACCTTTCATGGCAAGGAGTGAGTACTCAAGCTCAGATACTCCTCCGAAACTGCTAACCATCCATCCTTGTTTAGCAAGATCACCAGCCGCATCCCTTCGCTGCTTGCACGTGCCGATATCAAAGACATCCAGCAAGCTTCCCAGATCCAAGTTGTAAACCTCCCCAATCAAGCTTCTATCTTGCGTATAGCCGTTCCATTCACTACCTCGAACCCAGATACAAAATGTCTGGCGATCTTCAAATTCGTACGCAAACTCGATGGAGAAATTAAGCTCTTCACGACTACGACCCAGTTGGTGGAGGTGGCTGCTGCACCATGGAAGGATTGCGTAAACACTCGACCTGTTAGCAAAGAGCTTCCTGAGCGTACTGATGTCCTGGTCATTGGTGGAGGGTGAGTCAGCGCTGAGAGGCGAAGCGTGTCCTGGAACTAGTAGCTAATGCAATCGAACAAATAGACATTCTGGCCTGTCTATCGGCGCGTATCTGTCAGCTCTAGGCTTAGATTTCGCCATTCTAGACGCCGAGAAGGAAATAGGCGATGCCTGGGCAAGAAGATACGATAGTGCAACACTCCATACAACACGAGTATTCTCTGGACTCCCCTACCGGCCATTTCCCGATACGTACGACGAATATGTAAAAGCAAAGCAGCTGGCTACATTCTACAAGCAGTATGCGGAAGAACTCAAATTGCCCATCTATCAGAACAATACGGTCGTAAAGGCCGTCTTCGATGAGGCCAAGAAGGAATGGACCGTTACTACATCAAATAATGACACCCTAAAAGCTCGAGTCTTGTTATTCTCAGTCGGCATTGGGGGACGCTTCCCAGTTCTGCCTACCTATCCAGGAGCTGATGAATTCAAAGGAGAACAAATGCACAGTATCCGATATACGAATCCATCAGCTTGGAAGGGCAAAAAAGTGGTTGTCATCGGATCCTCGACTACCGGACTTGACGTGGGCTTAGATTGTTCTGAACTTGGCATCGACGTAACAATAGTTCAGCGAGGTGCTACCAGAATATACGGGCCCGGGCACATAGCGGGTGAGTCAACCGGCGGCTCTGCATTCCGACGTCCGTGAGCTGATGCTTTTAGCAGGTCTCCAGAAGTTGTTTTGGAATGAAAACAGTCCAGGGGACGTTGGCGATCAGGTGACCAGCGAGGACCCCATCGCCCTGCAAGAGAAACTGTCTGCTCTGCTTATGAAGCATCAGACAAGTCAATATGACAAGAAATATTATGAAGGACTTGAAAAGGCTGGATTTTTGGCCCTTCATGAAGGCGCTGTACATAATCAAATTTTTATTCATGGCGGAAAGCGTGAGCCGCATTCCTGTTGACTGCAAAATTTGACCAATGGTCAGCTGATTAGCTTCTTCTCACTCCAGATTATCCTGACATCGGCGCAGGTTGGGCTATTTGCCGAGGGGAGATCAAGGTCAAATCAGACTCAACAATCACCAATCTTGATGCGACAGGTGTAAACTTCGCAGATGGTACACACCTAGACGCGGACGCTATAGTCTATGCGACGGGCTTCAAGAAAGATACTCGGGAGGTACTGTCTGGCATCATTGGCGATCAATACAAACTTGAACCAGTATGGGGTTTAGATAAGGAAGGGGAGGTTAGAGGGGTTTTCAGACCAACTGGCCACGATTATATCTGGCACAATGGTGGGGAATTGCAGATGATGAGATGGGGCGGGCGTTTCCTTGCGCTGCAGATCGCAGCGTTGCTCGCTGGTGTTAGACCGGAGCCTGTTCGTACGTAATCCAGTTATACTGTACGTGGCGGTGGCGCATACATGTCGGGTTTTGGGCGAGTAACACATGAAGGATACTTGCCGCTGGAGATGCGGTGCTCAGAGCAACCTTCAGTCGCGGACTGATGCTCGAGCTTGCTAGATGCTGGTCTGCTAAATGCGAGCAGCTTCGAGCTGGCACGTCTGTCTTTACAGGCTGAAGCTGTATTTGCAGAGCATCCCTTTTCGAGCCTAACGCTACAAAATTATTGCGGCAAAGCAAAACCGTTCTACGAGACAACAAAATCGCTGCGCCCTGAAGAACAGCCAGGACATCCTTGCCGCGCCCACCTACGTTGTCTCGCGGGGCATCGCCAGATGCTTTGGGTACATAATCTATCGACGTTTGCCTCGTTTTCCCCTGCCTCTCTTGCCTCTGCTACTTCCACTTCACCCACATCCATTAGAGTACTGACTAATAAAACTATGGCCAGTGAGTCTCTCTCCTAATCTTGACATCTACCAAAGTATTGAGCACGCCGGCAACTTCGACTCTTGCCCGCAGACAACGACGCTGATGAATATATCCGGAAGATAAGAGACGAAACAGAATCACATCTTAATGCCTTGGCATTACCAGATGTTTACTCTCTCAGGGAAAATGAACGACGTCTCCACATCTTGAAAACTGTCGGCGAACACAAACACAAAAGGAAATTTGAAACCTACAAACCTTCAATAGCCTCCCGGCTCCAGAATCCTCGGAAGTCTATGTATGATGAACTCGTGGATGATCATCGACGACATGGAACACCAGACATAGTGATAGCTGCACTATTGTTGAGCTTGGAAGATGGCTTGGTGGTAAGTGTTCAGGGTCCAGGTCGAGTTGCAGCGACCGGGCTCGTCTATTCTATGATAGTCTGCCAGTGCGTTTGAATGCGTAATGGACATCCACTAACGTGCATGATTTCCTTGTATGGCCGGCGCGGTGTCAGGCCAAGATACAAGCAGAATGCTCTCCGCCACCGGTAAGACCCCCAGTGAGTTTAGCATGACTCGAGTGAAATGGTGACCAAATCATATACGCTACTGGATGTTTGGTATACCAGTGAGGTGCATGAACGGTCGGCTTTCACTAACATATGGTTTATTTACACTTGCCACGCGCTTTAGATTCGCCCGAAATTGGTAAACAAGACGTCGAAACCAAGAATCCCGACTGCCAGTGGCCACAAGGATTTAACTAGAATTCACATGCGTGAAGCTCATCGTGTGCGACTGAACGACTGGGCACCTACTGTTTCTAGCAGAGATCCACTCGATGACCACACGCGTAATGGCATTCAGAATGGCATCAAGTCGAGGCGAGCGAGGCAAGCCGCTAAAGGCGGAAATTGATGGAGCTTGGAGCTCCGAGTCTGTTTCGTGCTCTGGCGAACTACTCGATGATCATTGGCTAGCCTTCGGCCAGATCCGCCTTCTATTAGACTCCCAGTCGGAAATGTTACACCTAGACAGTTTAGAGTTTTTGAATCTGAGACAGTGCTTGTACTTGTATCTGTCATTTGTATTTGTATCTGTCTTTGCACCAGTCTGCACAATCCAACGCTTCACTTACTTCTTCCTGCCCCTTTATGCTGTCTCGGAATATTTGATTCTAAAGAGGGAAAGACTTAATCACATGGCAAAGCGTACTGAGATACTGAACCGACAGTGTATAATGTTGTACTCTTATCATTGCTTTTCAACTTCAATGCCTTCTAGACGAAGCACCCTCCGTCTCACCACCTCCCTCACACGATATAGCTGACAACACCCTCCATTCCCCACTGTAGCTCGCCTTCCACAATCTGACTACTCCGTCGCATCCAGCTGTACTGAGTACTGTCCCCGTGACGTTCCATTCCACCTTACCTACACCACCACTGCTTCCATCCACGTGATCTTCAATCTGAGCAGCGAGCGTAGCTTCCCATTGGCCTCCTGCGTCATTTGAAGGAATCACTTTCCATATACGCACTACGCCATCTCGGGAACCAGAGGCTATTAGATGGTATGACCGTCCACTTGAAGGTGCCCAGGCTATTGTGGAGATTGGAGATATGGGACCTCCTTGAGATGGTTGGAGGACAGCGACTTGTGACCAGTATGATGGGGGTGAGAAGTGCATTATCTGTATGAATTCAACAAGTTCAAGTCAGCTAAAGGCATATCTCGATAAAGTAAGGAAGGTCTCTTACGCGTATTAAGCCTTGAGACCCGGCAGAAACAGCAGCACATTCACCCCACCAAGCTTCCTGGCAGTAAGATACAGCCCAGGCGCCCGAGCTTTCTATTCTTCCGATATTCTTGCCCACACTCGTCGTGGACGAGTTGGATTGTGCGCCTAGGGAGACCGAGCTGGCTCCTGATGGTCCTAGCGAGGACCTTGGCCCGGGTCCTGGTGCGTCATCGAAGCCTTTGATAAGCTGCGTCTGACCATGGTGTGAAGCGTGTATATGCGAGCCTTGTGATGAAGGCGAATAGTATGCGTTTGGTAGAGACAGCAGGTCGATGTCTTCGAGGAGAGACCAGCTCGCTAGACCTGACGAAGATGGATCCAGGCACTCGTATATGCGAAGATGCGAATCTGCAGCTATTGCAGCCTGTGATAAATAGAGGCGGTTGTATGGTCAGCTTGGGGCTTTAGGGCTTGTATCGAAGTAGACTAACCAGCTTCATGCCGAATTCCGAAGGCGCGAACGCGACATCTCTCAAACTTCCCCTTGCTTCTACGAGTGTAGCCCTAGGTAGTAGTTCCAGCTTGCCATCGTTGCCGCTCTGCAGGCGTGTTTCTGCGACGGAGAACAACGACATCAACATGCATGAACACTCCTGCCCTGAAAGGACGCCGGTCGTACACAAAGACTCACCCCATACATTCACTACACTCCCAGCAATACTGACGAGCACGCTTGTACCGTACTCTCGTGGTCCCCAGATAGCTCTCCATACAGGTCCTTCATTCGCTTTGCAAGATCCAATCTCTGTCCATTCGTCAACGGGCTCTTGGTCTTTTCCATCTTCATCATCATTCTCATCTCCATCTGTCATATTAGAGTCTCCATTCGCCTTGCCCTTGCCATTGCTGCTGGCTCGCGAAGTTGACGATGCTGCCGCTATCGTTGTACGGGCATGCACGCGGATCCAGCCATCAAGCGAAGTGCTGGCTAGCAAAGACGGCGAGGACGCTGAGAAGGCGAGATAGGTGATGAGATCTGCATGCGATGTCGATAATGCCTGCGTTGTGTGTGAGTCGCCCATCTTTGGCAGGCAGGTGAGTGAATGGAGAAGAAGCAAGCGTCAAACGCACTCGAAGACGAGGGTTTCGTGCGAGAAGAACGCCCAAGTCTTGCGACGAAATGACACTGTTATCGTGGGAGGCGCGTCTCTACTATGCTGCAAATGCGTACACTGTCGCTACCAATCGTTCTTACATTAATTAATGCTGGTCTTGTCTAGTAGGATCACAAAGGCACGTGCAATAAGAATGGAGCCATAATGAAAATGAATGTATTGCATCTCGAATCCCTATACATAGCAAGCAGCATGACCTGATAGGTCCCAAGTTCATGAAATTATCTCATGCCCACTGAAGAAAGGACAGACAGACAGGAAGTTCCAAAGAAGAAGAAGGTATATCACTCGAAATTTGTAGTCTAGCGAGAGCTGAATTGAGTCAAAAGTCTAGTACGTGGTTGAATTATTCACCTCTGAAGGCAGTATCCAGAAGTCTGGTAGTGCTTGGATGGGTATGAAAGGTGTGTGGAATAGCACACTGGATTGGCTGGTGTCCGCTTTATGCCGTGCAATATATCAATGAATTTTGAAATGCTTCGTTGATGGAAGAATAGAAACGGTCCAGAGTGTTCGTAGAGTCGACCAGACCTGTTGTTCGGATTGCTTTGACGAGGAGAAGTATCTCGAATAAACGATTAAAAAAAATTCAATCATGTCTAATATCCGGTCTTTTCCTTTCCGCATTACTAAATGCATCCAAAACAAGCACGATTCAAAGTCAGTAAACGTATGAATAGCGTTATCCAAGGGCGTCTGTAATGATGACTTACCTTCTAACGCTAGTTCCCTCACTAGCAAGTTCATGTCTAATTAACTCATTAGCTTCCGCGCCATCTTCTTCATCTGATTCTCTCCCTCCAAACCGTCTACCTAATTTCAATTTCCGTATATCAGAACTTGTAATAGAATTGTTTCTATGTTCTCCTTCTGATCCGCTATCGCCGAATGCCGTGGGTGTAGTAGTACCTGAAGCTTTAGGCGTATGTGGTATTTTTTCCTTCTCTCCCTTTTCGCTCTTTACAGATTCCTCATCCACACCAGTCATACCAGCGAGTACCGGAGGAGAATCACTTCCTTCATCCTGACGAGGGGTCGATTTATCACCTGAATCGGAAGAATCATCGTTCCTATGCGGGAATTCAGGTTTCCTTAATATGTTTCTATAAGCATCCGCCATTATCGCTGCATCATATGGTGCTATCGTTCCAGCTCCAGTACTAGCATTAGTACCCAAAGATCTGTTCGAGGCTTTGTTGATGACACCTCCGCCAGAAGGATCGGTGAACCGAGTTGATGGGGGTGAATTATCATAGAAGTGTTGTGGTGAATCTGTACGATCTGTATAAGACCTTTCTAGGCTTTTCAGAGCGGGCGAATCGGAACGTCTGTCTAAGGCTGCTAGTGTGCCTATGCCAGCACCAGTAGTGGCTGCAGATCCGATGTGTCCGGAGGTTGCTGTCCCTTCTCTGGCTGGGCCATTGAACGCTGCGTTTCCTCTGACTAAAGCTCCAGCGCTTGCACTACTCATTCTGCCCGTATTACCAGTACCATCAGAAAGTGATTCCGATAGTGGTCTTGCATCCTTCTCTTGGTCTATTCCTAGTGCCGCAATCTTTCTTGTGGGAGTAGTAGAAGTAGCCACAGAGTCATCACCAATACCAGTTCCACTTTTGGTTTCCATATATTGAGACTCTCTCCTTTTCCTTCTGATACGTCGAAGTATGAACCATAGAGTGAATAAAGCAGCTAATAGAGCTAGGAAACCAAAGACTGCAATGATAGCAATGGCCCATTTAGGAACTGGATTTCCGTTATTTGGGTCTCGGTTCTGAAGGACCGAAGGTCCTCTTGTTCTAGCAATCGATGAGACAACACTTGATTCTGTTGATGCGATGGCTGCATTTGAAGTTGATAGTGCTGACAACGAGGACAGTAAGGGTGGAGGTATTGAGTTCCCCGCTGCTGATAAACTTGAGATGACCGATGATAATGAAGATTGTGCACTTGATGCCGACGCTGCCGCTGCAGTCAAGCCAGCTAGATTGGTGATTGTGCTCAAACCGCCGGTCAAAGTAAGTGGTATAGAGCCAAGAGTCGGATCGCTCAAGACAATGGATGTAGCTAGGGCGGGCGGTATAGACAGTCCGGGTATAGCAGTAGGTGTGGGAGTAGCAGCGGCATCTGAAGCGGAAGAAGAAAAAGCAGCAGCAGCAGCTAATTGAGATGCGAGAGTTGCGGGTGGTGATGTTTGTAGAATCTCAAAAGTAGCTTGATGTCTCGCGCCCGCATTCACATCTGCTCCTTGCGTGGCTATGACGAAGAAATACGAGTGAGTGAGGGTCTGC
Organism: Cystobasidium ongulense; assembly: GCA_022835595.1. Classification (NCBI taxonomy): domain Eukaryota; kingdom Fungi; phylum Basidiomycota; class Cystobasidiomycetes; order Cystobasidiales; family Cystobasidiaceae; genus Cystobasidium; species Cystobasidium ongulense. Next base: position 975,082 of record BQUP01000003.1, read on the forward strand.
CCTTCTGTCCAGGTAGTCTGGGTGGGCAGCCATGCATCGTCGACTCTGTTTGTTGTACAAATAGCACGACGTCAGGTACAGCTCGCCCTTCCCAGGACAACGCAACAGTAGACTTCTATTTCGGACTCACTGGTAGCCTACTGAACCTCGAAAGGTGCTAACGTTCCGCCATGCGAAAAGTTCCTGCTCCGAGCCAGCATTGAAGAGGTGTATGTCGACATACCCTGGAGTGGATAGAAGATCAGCTAACGAGACTAGCTGGGAAGAAGGTGATGCTTACCGGTTCCTATGTATACAGGGTAGTTGGTATTCCTACAAACGGGGTAAGAGTCAAGCGAGAGAGTGAATAAAATGACGGAGATCAATCACGTGCATGGACGACGCCACATCGTCCTCGACGAGTCTCACCATATAAACTTGGAATATTGGCCCTGCTGGAGGATGGTATCATCTTCAGGAAAACAGGACAGGACATCATTGTCGACGTTGTTGCATGCTGGGTCTATTGGAAATTTGTGATGGTCATGGAAGTGTTTTGCATTCAGACACGGTGCGTGCACGTGCAGTATTTGAAACAAGCATTCAAAAGTCAGTCGTTGGATGCAGGCAGGCAGAGAGTGGTATACGAATGAGCAACCTACATCCTTCGCTGACGTTGCCCACTCCTGCACCTGCTTGCTGTCTCTTGCGCGACCTGGCTGACCTGTTCGCCCGTTTCAACAGGAGTTGTTGTACTGGATCTACTTTCAATATGGACGATGTTGGTGCAGTCCTGAGTGGCCTTGAGGTAGATATGGGATGATCAGAAACGAGTCTACTCGCAGGGAATGCCTCTCCATGCTGCTCTTGCTGTCGGGGACCCTTCACTCGCGCAGTCACTCGAGCGTCTGTGCCTCTGTGAGCTGGCTGGACGTCCACCATCGATGCCGGTCTTGCAGCTAGTCCATGTGGATGTTCCGAGCACGGTTGAGGATATGTCGTCCACTTCCTATCTCGCTCCTTCCTTCCTGACGGCTCGTTGAAGGTGTCTGCTATTCCAGTTGTTGCCACTCGTACAAGGCATCAACGGTGGTGAGTCTGGTAATCCCCCTGATCCAGCGAAACAGCTTCGTAAAGGATGTTATATGCTTCAATATATGGTGTATGAACGAGCTACTTCTCCAATGAATGTGTTTCTTCCTCAAGGGGAGGCGACTGTCATTCTGCTCGTCTACACCTTGATCGCCTGGAAATGAAGGCAGCTTGGACAGCGGACAACTGAAGAGCAAGAGCAACATCATCAACGAGAGAATACTTCAGCACACCATCTTGTAGACTACCCGCATCAATCCACGTAACGGCACTCCCGCAATGGGCGGTGGCTCCACCCGCAGTCCGCCTTTATCATCCTCATCATCATCATCAAGCACGCGTGACGTGGGCCACGACAGCAACGACAGCAACTACGACGACCTCATCACGACTCAGACCAGCGAGAGCGATCCAGACACGGTGCATGTCCATCTGAGAGCGCCCTCTGCTGCCCCCATGTCCCCGGCGTCCGGAGCATGCACGCTCAAGTACTGCAAGTCGGCATGCTACATTCATCCATCTTCGTATTCAAGAGATAACGTAGGCGGTTGGATTGCCATCTCCAAACGAGGCAAGAGAGACTTCTTGCTCTCGTGGATCCCAGATGCAATGGTCAGAAGCGAGGATAAGGACAAGTTTGTAAGGGTCGAGATTGGCGCTGATGGAGAGTTGGAAGTCGGTGATGAGGGTGAGTGAAGATGCAGGCATTGGCCATATTCAATAAAAATCCTCCAGAAATCCTTACTTCCTTCTATTCGACTCGCAGTCAGCCTCTCAGACTCGCTCAGCTTCGAAGGTCTCTCCACCTCGTTCAGCACCCATGCTTGGTCAATCCCCTTATCGGCCATCTACAGCATCTCAGTAACCCCGCCAACACTCGCAAATTGGTATGGTAGCATTCAACTGCACCTATGCGAGTCATTCCTCCAGACTTGCAGTGACGAGAATGGCCAAACGAGGAACATCCCAACCTTGCCCTTGTATTTCCATGACGATGAGAGTCCGAGCACAATGCTTATGATGGACAGGCGTAGCTTAGCTATGAAAGAAGGACCTTCAAGCTCGACTACTGCAAGCGCTGGAAATGCCAACGGAGCTGCAAGGCTCCCCTCATCCTGGGGTGGCGAAGATCTCATATTCGCTTTGAAACGATATGCCAATGTAGTGAAGAGCACTGCCAGTCCAAACTTGTATCTCGTCAACCCGTCGCAGTCAGACCTTGAAGCTCATTCGGTACCTTTGTACGAAGATGAGCTACTTAGTACAGCAGGCGCAGCGGCCGTCTTAAAGCATCGCAATCGTGTAAACACAAGCAACAGCTCCTCTTCTCGCACCTCCATCCTACATCAGTCCCTCTCTCCTCAAGCTGGAACATCTAACAGCGAAGCTCTACCTACCCTTGACAACCTTACCTTCAATGTCCTCTCCTCCTTTTCCCGCTTAACCAACCGAGCGAAAGCCTCAGCCCAGCAAATAGCCCATCCGATCCTCTCCCATCCTCTATCAAAGCCCATTCTCAAGCATCTTCCACCACCTGTACAAAGTCTCGCTAATGCCAATGCTCCGGAGTATTCTAAATGGGCTGAACGAGCAGGAGTAGCAGGTTATGATGCCGCTCGTGTTTATCTAGCAAGATGGGCAAGAACAGTAGCGGAAGAAGGGGAACGTAATCGTAAAAGCGAAATTAGATTTACTAGTAATGGTTTAGCTAATATAGATGATGATGATGGTAAAAGAAATTCAGGTGCAGATGAAATTGGTGGACCTTTTGAAATGTTATATTCTACTTATAGAATTCAAAGACCTAGAAGTACTAGGGTTCAGGGCTATCAACCTATTATTGAATCTGAATGGGATGCTTGGTTTGATAATACTACTGGAAAACTTATGCTTTCTGGTCAAGAAGCTAAGAAGAGGATCTTCCAACGTGGGCTAGTCGAAGGAGCTAGAAGGAAAGCCTGGCCTTTCTTACTTGATGTCTACCCATGGGATTCAACATTACAAGAAAGACAAGATTTATACCATTCGAAAAAGAAAGAGTATGAAGAATTAAAAGCACAATGGTTCGGAAGAAAAGACGTTACTACGACAGAACAATTTATTGAAGAACATCATAGGATACGAATTGACTGTTTACGTACTGATCGTACTCAATCTATGTTTTCATCAGATGCCTCAGCACCTATTTCAGGAGATCGTAACTTAACTGAATTACATAATGCTCAAATGGCTGCTTCTATGATTGATACTTCTACTAGAGGTGGCGCAGATTCAGGTGGTCATCCTCCTGGTAACTTTCACACTCATAAATTAATGGAAATACTATTGACTTACAATGTTAAAGAGACGGAATTGGGATATGTTCAGGGAATGAGCGACCTTGCTAGTCCGCTTTATATAGTACTCGAAGGGGATGAGCCTTTGGTATTCTGGTGCTTTGTCAATTTGATGGAGCAGAGAATGGTGAGCTAATACCTACCTTAATGACTAATACGATAGAAACTATGCTGAGGTTTTCTTTGTGTTATTCCATCGAAGAAACCCAACTTTTATCGTGATCAAAGCGGAATGAAAGCCCAACTTTCAGCACTTCAAGAATTGATCGCATTAATGGATCCCCAACTATACGCACATTTAGAAAAGACGGATTCTCTAAACTTATTCTTCTGTTTCCGTTGGATATTAATCGCTTTCAAAAGAGAATTCAAATTGGAAGACTGTTTATCTATTTGGGAAGCTATCTGGTCTTCACCTTGTTCTAAATCATTCCATCTCTTCCTGGCACTTTCGATATTGGAAAGTCATAGAGGTGTCATCATTCGATACCTACAGGAATTTGATGAGGTGCTGAAATACATCAATGAATTAGCGGGTACTATGGAACCTTATCCTTTAATCAATCAAGCGGAGGTACTTTATTTAGGCTTCAGAAATTTAGTGGAAGCTACGGATAGAAGAAAAGCAGAACGAGCTTCTTCGAGTAGTTCAGCTATTACATCGGGTGAAGCGACGCTGCGGAAACGGAATACTGGGACTGCAACACCGTCTTCGACTAGCACTACACCGCCAGTGTCGAACAAGGAAAAGGAAAAAGATCCACTCGTCAAGATTGTCAATGATGAAGCTGAGGCGGAAGCTAGAGTTCCTGATATTACTCTCAGCGATGAATTGAGAGCTTTGGCTTTTTAGGGTGTTTTGGGCGTGGAGTCAGTCATCTTATCAGCAAGAGAAGGGCCTTGAGCCGGCTAGGCAGACACTCTCTCTCCCTCACCGAGAAAATTACACGGTAAGTGGAAGACATGTGTATCGGAATGTACCGAGATATCTTTTCCAGGATAGGGCCTAGTGGCGACTGTAGCATAATTCACGTTGACGAGTGTAGCTTTTCTGCGATGATTATCTGTTACACGAATACACGCGTGATGTAGGATAGTACGTCGTATTTGTATTTGAGCTTGTCTTTCAATTTTACGCATTTCCGTCAGTATAGCGTGTCTGACATTGCCGCTGCTCTTTCTTTCTTCCACCAAGCAACAACAACGAGCAAGATAAGCACCATGGACGCATCCACGCTCGTCGCCTGCTTCGACGCAAGCTTCTCGCCCAATGCGAACATCCGCATATCGAGTGAGCTCGAGCTGCGCAAGGTGAGTTGTGTCGTGGTGTAATTGCGAAAGAAAGTCACATGCTGATGGAAGTACTCTACAAATTTCATACACACGCGCTGGCGACGAATACACGATGGACTGGTGCACGCATGAATGCAACGTAGCTCGAGCGGATACCGGGCATGCCATCCACCGTGCTGCACATCATCAGCTCGCCAGAGTCGACGCCGCCCGTCCGTCAAGCAGCTGCAGTCTACCTGAAGAACCGTATTTCGCGTTCATGGAGCACGCCCGACAGAGAGAACGGCAGCTCCAGCACTACTGCACCGTCGACGTCGTCAATCTCGCCTACCAACATCATCCCTATCGCAGACGCGGATAAAGCCACAATCAAGCAGAATATCCTGCATGTCCTCGTCGAAACACCACAGCAGAACGTCAAAGTGCAGCTCAAAACGTGTCTAGGGACTATAATCGCTGAAGACTTTCCTGAACGATGGGAACAACTCATGCAGCAGACCTTGCAATGCCTTCAGTCCGGTCACGAGAATCAAATTGAAGGTGGACTGCTAACTTTGATCGAGATATTGAAGATTTACAGGTGGGTGTAGCTTTGTCCTTGAAGGCTGAAGTTCCGAGGATCCTGCTTTTATGATGACTTGCTGACTTACTCTTTGTACTTTCCTGGTTTGCTTTTTAGATACCGGCGGCATGAGAGAGACATACCTAACAAGATATGCGAACAGGTCATGCCTTTGCTCGTCAGACTAGGACAGCAACTCTTAGCATCCTCACCAGCACCATCAGCGCCTGAATCGACAGGTCACCTACTCCACCTTATCGCGAAAGCATACAAGATTTCAATAGTAGCGGATCTATCACCTCATCAAGCTAGTCAGGAATCTATCGTTCAGTGGGGTACCTTTTTACTTCAAATCGTATGCAGAGTGATACCGAACGAAGCTCAGCCTGAAGACAAGGATGACAGGGAGAGATGGTCATGGTGGAAAGCCAAGAAATGGGCTCATCACGTGGTATGTCACATCCACGACTTGTGAAGATTCACTGGCTAGAGAAACAGCCTCTCTAATAATACTTTGTTATACTTTGCACGCAGCTCAATCGTCTATACAACACCTACGGCTCGCCAACACAATTACCTAGCAACAGAGCGAGCTTCAAGCAATTCGCGGAAAACTTCCAAGCCCACTTTGCACCTGAAATCTTGAAAGCATACCTCCGGTAAGTCAATTCATGCATAGCTGTCTAATTCATTCTCTGAACTACGGTATACTGAAATCGACTACTTTCTTCTGTTCCTTACTCACAGATGTGTAGAACAATATGCTAATGGTGAAGTGTGGATGAGCAGACGCTGCGTGCGTTTCGTTCTTGAATTTTTCGAAGACTGGTAAGTCTCAACGCCAGCCCACTCTACACATGTGCTAAGCTAAGTCTCGTTATCGGATAAAGCGTGAAACCCAAAGTCATGTGGCAACAACTTAAACCTCACCTTGATCTACTCATCTCCCGCTTTGTCTTCCCATGCTTATGTCTTACGGACGAAGAACTGGAGCAATTTGACGATGACCCGATTGAATACTGTCGTGCACATTTCGGAGGTAAGCCTGTAGCATGTATTAAATTATTGGAATATCAGGCTAATTATCTACGATTGCCCTTTCTTCTTAGATTTCATCGAGGATTGGTTCTCGTCACCCCTCACCGCTGCTATCAGCTTTGTTCAAGTTCTCGTCAAATCAAGAAAGTCAGCTACTTTCATGCCCATGCTGAATGTCGTGAATGATATTGTCTCGCAGTGAGTGGAGTACATCCTAACCGTGCGATTCTCCTCTCCACACTGACAAATCTCCTCTGCTTCATAGCTATCCTGCTGAGCGGACGGCCCGGGAAAAGGACGGAGCGCTGCGTCTGCTTGGATGTCTTTCTGATACAGTCGTGAAGACGGTAAGTCATCCCTCATATTCTTGATACGAACCAGAATTCGGCTAGATCATTTGCTGATGTATGGGTTCTCTGGAACAACAGAAGGGCGTCGGGGATCAGATGCAAGACTTTTTCATCAACTATATCTTCCCTGAATTCTCAAGTAAAGAAGGTCATCTACGAGTACGAGCTTTGGAAATGGTTGAAAAGTTCGAAGAGGTCGATATGACCTGGCCAGACTCGAAACGACTTACAGAGATGTTTACTATGGTAATGACTTGCGTTACCGATGAGGCATTACCTGTACGGGTACAGGCAGCGTTAGCTTTACCCGAGCTTATTCGATATGACGAAGGTGAGAATCTGCCTAATCGGATTGTAGAGCGAATGAAAGCTGACACTTCCTCTGCAGTGCGGACGGGTCTTGGCCCAAATGTTGGACGTCTCATGCAAGAACTACTGAAAATGTCAGAAGAGACGGATATTGACGCGCTTAGCAAGCCTACGAAAGCCCTTGTTTCCAATTTCCCCGATGAGCTGCTGCCTTTCGCTACAGAAATTTCCACCACAATGGTATGTTCGAGTATTATGCAAAGTTTACTTGTCGCTCACTTCTATAACCTCTTTTTCCAGCGCGACTCATACCTCCGCCTATTGCATGAAGTCGTCGACGCACGCGCGAAGAACGATCCAAGCGATCTTCTCGCGACTGGAGATTTCTCCGATGCCTTGGACGATAGCGATGAAAAGACACTGGTCGCTATGAATGTTCTGCAAACGCTTGAAACGCTGCTTCGTTCGATATCGACGGCGCCCCCTATTGTAGCGCAACTGGAGACCATTCTCATGCCTGTCCTGTCTCTCACGATACAGCACGAGTTCATCGGTGAGTACGACACTTGCGAGAATGCACTGAAACACTGCTGATCTCCATATCGCCTCTTTGCAGAACTATACGATGACTTGCTTGAGTTAGCGCATTCTCTTACCTACTATCAACGCTCAATATCTCCACAAATGTGGCAGTTCTTCGAACAGCTTTTCCAGTTGTTCAAAGGGTCAGGTGTCGACTTCGTTGAAGGTGAGACTCAGATAAAAGTCTCGCAAGCTAGACATTGAAGACTAAACCTTGCGTGCCGTCTTTTCGCAGAGCTCAACAATGTCTTCGATAACTACGTCAGCTTCGGAGGCCAATCCTTACAGAACAACCAAAGATACAAAGCGATGTTCGTCGAGATCTTTGAAGAAAGCATGCGAAGCTCGTCTCTCGGGGCACAGGACCGTGTGTCAGCTTGCAAATTGGCGGGTCAGACATTGCTGTGTCTGAAGGGCAATATGGACGAGGTATGCTCTTTATAACTGAGAGAGTTTTTTCGTCCCCACTGATTTTTTCCAATCTCAGTTTCTCCACCGCTACGTCGAAGTTGCTGTTCATTTCATCCTCCGAGAAGACACCAAGACAGAACCTCTCATTACGAGCGAACTGCATGTCAACTGCATCGAGCTCGTCGTCATCGCCCTATACTATAGCCCACCTCTCACTCTGTCCATCCTATCAAAATCAAACACTCTCCAACCCTTCTTCGCACAATGGTTCAGCAAGCTCAGCCATTTCACACGCGTGCACGATCGCAAGATCTGTATTCTCGCTATCGCTAGTATCTTTTCCACCGTTCCTGGCGAAGTCGCTTCCATACCTGGTCTTTCAGAACAACTCGTTCGAGCTGCTCTGACTGAGTTTGAAGGACTGCCCAAGGCTCTATCGAGGCGGAAACAGCTAGAGGAGGACTTTGACAAGGAAGATGACGATGACGATGATGAAGATGAGGATGATGACGATTTCGGAGGTAGTGATGATGTTGGAGACGAAGATGATGTTTATGATGAAGACAACGAGTATCAAGAGCTCCTAGCTAGCAAGCAGGTAAGCGCGCTCGAGTATAGGCTGGTCTCGATCAATGTGCTGAACCTACCGTACATCTTTTCATGAACCGCAGAAGGAGCTCGACCTTGCATTCGCAGCGGCGGGCTCGGCTCGAGCGGCCAATGGGGGCAAGCATGCTGATGAAGACGACGACGAGGAAGACGATGATGAGTATGAAGATGACGAAGGGTTGTTCGGATCGGAGCAGCTTTTCGACACACCTCTTGATAAGCTTGATTCGTATGTTCTCTTCGGTCAAGTTATACAAGGTGAGCTAGCTGCGATACTTAGTACTTTAATGTGGTATTGCGTCTATCTAGCTTGCTAACGTGTCGGTCCTTTCCCCCGACAGGTCTGCAACAATCGCATGCTCCGCTCCTTCAGCAAGCCACTGCATCACTTGGACCGTCAGAACAGCAGGTACTACACAATGTTATGGCAAAAGCTCTGTCTGGTGGAGAAGGTGTCGCCAGTGCACCACAGCAAGCATAAGGGGCAGTCAGCCCTCTTTATCGGTTATCTGATCGATCCCACATACCCTCTGTATTATTTATTAAGCATCTTGTGCACCAGTAACACTAGAATATCAGCACTAGTCCTACGGCATCATGCAGCTACTGCTGCTGGACTTCTGCCATGGCGCTTGGTCTTCTATTGGATCTTTGCCACCATTTATTACCAGGCCTTTCGCTCACTTTGCCGTGTCAGCCTTTCGCTACTTGCAACACCCAAACAGCCAACACGCATTACAGCCCAGAACGTACCTATGGCGGGTCGACCACCACCACCACGATACTTGCAGCTGCGGACGGCCACCCGTGGAGAGCCAGACAGAGAGTCAGTCGTGACCATTGTTACGATGGATTGACTGACTTCGACGCAAGGCTGACCGTTAATCGTTTATGACTTGCAGTCAAGGCAGCAGGACCATCACAGTAGAGCAGGACGACGATACTCAAGAAGGCAACACTCCTGACTTTGATGGCGTGCTCACGCTGCGAGGCGGACCTACTCACGGCCAGCGAGTAACATGGCAAGAGGGTACAGTGGACAACGAGTTCTTGAACCGCAAGAAGAGCAAGAGTGCGCTTTATCACATTCTTTCATAATCTATCGAAGCTGACACTCGTCTACAGTATGCTGCATCTTTCACAAATCAAAGCCAAAGACCTTTGACGATCCATTCGCTGAGAGCAGCTCTTCATCCAGCAGTGGCGACAGCAGTGACGAGAGCGACAGTGACGAGGAGTGCAGTCAATGCAAAGATTGTCATACGTGTGGTGACGAAACGACATCAAGGAATAGCAACGATGCAGCAATGCACAACTCTACCAAAGGCAAGGCACGGGCTGATCCAAATGGCAACGATGGAGATGGGCACGAACATGGAGAGGTTAGTAAATCAAGAGATGGTGACTCTCATCAGCATAGCGCCAACTGCATGCATCAACCGCACAAACACAAGTCACGCCGCTCGAAGCCAAAGCCAAATGCATATGAGCATCAACCAACATACGGCAAAGGGAGGAAGAAGCGTGATAAAGTTAGCTCGACAATGACCGTGGAAGCAGACAAAACAGCATAACCGGCTGTAGTGATATCGTATGTCTGCCTGTTTGCCTCCCATTCTGTCTGCGACGAAATAACAAATATCTAAATTCCCGTTTATATGTTACAGCGAGATACTGCTCACTCTGGTCTGCATCGGAACGAGTGACTGAGTGGACGTATGGTTGAGAATCGTGAACCATCTGTCTCTGGTCAGAATTCTACCACACTACCAATTTACCGTTACAAGGCCGAAGCTACAATCTCGTCCTGCCCACTGTCCTTCGAACAGTCCGGCCTGGGTGTCAGCCCTTCCGCCAGCGCCACAGATGTTGTGTGCGCCAGTCGCAGATGTTATGTGCGCCAGTCGCTTTGAGACCAGCAACCACGAGAAACGAAATGTAGGCGGGTCAGACATCAGATCCTGTAAGCGTAGTATGGGGCGCCCTGACGGGTACAGTCGCATGAAAAGCTCCAGCTATACATCGCCTCTCCCGTCGAACTCGCGACTAGCGGCAAGCCTTCCGGCTATGATGTTCCACGGGACAACACATGTCCATGCCCATACCTCTTATCCTTGCGCCGCCCGGCTACCGTGCTCTGATTCTTTGAGAAGGTACCCTTCATCACTCTGCATAGTCTAACCATCTCTATCACGCTTGCTCTGACTTTAACATCTGGCAGCCCGCTCTCACGAGAACAGAACAGTCGCCAGTCGTTGATTTCAGTCCTGATATGGCAGGTGGTGGGGGTAGACCCTAGAAGAGAGGCAACTCGCTGACATTCGTCCGATCCGAGATGAGGGCCACCACTAAGCAGTGCAAGTTATTCGAGACTGAGCTCAAGGAAGTATACGACCTTCTAATGAAAACACAACGAGCATTACAAGAGCGAAAGGACCGTCTTTTAGTGTTTTCCCCCTCTGGGTACACAAACGCACAAGCGCAAATTCAGCAGCACTTTTCTGAAAAGATCAGGAGCCCTATCCTCACATTATTGTTTGAAGTCCAGAGTAGCCTGGTCACACCATGCTACACCATTCACCGCCCACTCGAACAGCTTCGGCCTAAAGCCATCCATGCGCAAAACAGCAGCTATGCGGTGCGCACAGTGGACATACGAGGCAAGCTGATGCAAGAGTTTGAGACTGCGTGGATGAAGAGATTGGACATCTACGAACAGTGTCAATGACATGTGTACGCCTCTGCTCGGAGATACGCTTGAGCCGTGCAACCCTCTCCTCGAATTCATCCGGCAAGCGTGCTTGTGGCAAACATGTTCAACGACGCTGCCCAACTCCGCGTAGACATACACAGCCAGGACATCTTTGCTGCGCCCGGCTGGGTCACGCACACGGACATAGCCACGCTCTGGGGAGCTATTGTCTCTTCAGCTGCTGCCTTGTTTCGACCTCTTTCTCTTTCCTCCACATTCATCGAATCAGCTATCTGAGCAGACTACTAAATTCATTCTCTACCTGCACCCTGACATGGCGGCACAAAAGAAGTGTTCTTAAGGTATGCCCCGGCCGCCTGAGTATTCTTCGGCCATGGTGGCACGCGGAGACTCCGGACCTCCGCGAGCCGCTCCAAACAGGACACCAATAGATAGTAAGTCCTTCTTCCAGTTCTTAATGTGCCTAACAATAATGCACAAACAGCTGATTCATGTTGGTCAGTCCCACGACCACAGCTGCTGCAATCGCCAGGCGATGAGCTTTCTGCTGTTCCTAACAACGAACTTCGTATCGAGTACCTGTCCCAGAGTCCCATCCCCATTCACCACCGCTTTTGTGCCACGCTCTACGAACTGAGTGACCAGCTGGATGCTCTCTGCACACACGGGTCCGCTCTTGTCGAATGTGGACGCAACATTGTCAAGGAGAGGAAGGGGATTCGGCCACGAGAAGCAAATTCAGCTATAAGCAATAATGGAAGCCAAAGTGCTAGCGACACTGCCGCACGCCTCCTCCTGGAAATTGGTGGAGACAATTTACCAAAAGCATTGATGAGACTCTCGCGCTTGCAAAATGCATTGAAAGAGGCATACAAACCATCCCATGACGTGTTTCAAGTCTTGTATCCGCTTCAGAAATGTAAGCCGAAAGTAGTAATACCAGGGGTGGTCTCGTTGGATGCATCGGCTGCCGACGCTACTGTCGTGTTGAAGATTGCATACAACGGGGAAAAAACTTACGAGAGTCTCTTGAGGGTGTCAGGTCTTATCCGCGAGCTAGCCAGACTGTATAATGAGCTCGTTAGGCCTCGTCAGTTTGGTGGACTCTTTCGAGATCTCTATGCGGCGATTGGAGACATCTTGCGCAGCCATGTCTATACGGGAAAATACACCGTTGAAGGGTGGTCGAAAGATTTCAACGCAGTCTTTCACATGTTGTCACGGTGTCATAACATCGCAAAAGACATGGCTACGAGTCTTAAAGCAAATAGCAAGACCAGGACGTTCATTGCGCCGATGAAGAGGTTGCCGCCAGTGCAAGATATGGCAAAAGAAGGAAGAGCTTCCAGGCACAGGTATGATTTGTCGAAGAGTATCACCCCAGCATTGCCGGAAAGAAAGCCCTCTTCTTCTGCATCAATGCGTGGAACAGGTCACGCACCAAAGCCCCGTGGGAAGAATGAAAAGATGCGCCAGCTAAATCATTCAAGCGTAACTAAGGCACTCGGAGGTCACTGACGAGTGTTCAGACGACGCTACCCTGTAGACGTTATTGAGTAGCCTGCGACCGGATTCATCTCTCACCGAAAACTCCAGTCATCTACTACACATATAGACAAATTAGAGCTTTTATAACATTCGACAGTGCTTTGTATTTGTATCTGGAGATTGTATTTGTATCTGTCCTTGCACTAGTCTGTATACAGTCCAAATCTTTTTCATTCCATTTCACTTTCTTACCTCTTTACGCGGGCAATCGATCTTGTTTGAATTGAAAGCTATCCTGCTTTTCCCCCGTCGAACACCTTGCAAACTGTCACGACAATCAGCCATGTCCGGCCCAGTGACAGAGTTCACGAGCATCTTCCAGGAGAATGGCCTCGAGCCTGGCAAGCTGAGGTGGGTTAATCCATTCCTCATGTCCTGCAGCCATCTGAGCGACCCCATTCAATCACAATAGAATGGCCGAGACTGGCCTGGGATGGAAGGGCGAGTTTGAGACCAAGGCAAGCACAATACCCGCTGCAGACCTGAAATGGATGCAGTGGATGCGCGTCGCTCGCGGCTTCCAGCTCAGGATAGGCCTCAAGGGCGAGAAGCGCCGCGTCGCCTACGAGGGTTTTGAGCGCGAAGACCACGAACGTCTGCGCAATGCCGTCAACCACTACTACAACATCACGCTGGAGGAGAAGGACACGAGTGTTAGAGGCTGGAACTGGGGATATGCTGACATCCAGGGAGACGACCTCGCTTTCCTCGTCGCTGGAAAGCCCGCCTTCACCGTCCCACTCAACACGGTCCACAATACCTCCATCAACAAGTCAGAAGTAGCGCTCGAGTTCAGAGACGAGAACATGCTTGCTCAGATCAAGAAGCTCGAAGCAGACAGAGACAACAAAGAAGCTCGGCGGATGAGAAGAGCAGCTCCAGACGAGATGGTCGAAGTGCGCTTCTTCATACCAGGAACTGTCGGAGAATCAAGACGACGAGGCAAGCAGGCAAAGAAGGATGCAAGTGATGCAGATAAGGTCCACGTCAAGGGTGAAGAAGGAGAAGACGAAGAGAAGAAGCCTTCGCGTGATTCAGGCTCTGAAGCTGAGGATGAGGAAGATGAAGACCAAGCTGCAGCAGAGACATTCTTCGAGACCATCAAGGAGAAAGCAGAAATTGGTCAAGTACAGGGTGAGACCCTTGTGTCTTTCCCTGATATTCTATGCACAACGCCAAGGTGAGTCATAGATTTCACGTACTTGGGCAATCTATCATCACCATGCTGATCATTCATATGCACGTCTCTTTCTACAGAGGCCGCTTCGACGTCGACATGTTCCCCGACTTCCTTCGATTACGCGGCAAGACATATGATTACAAGATCATGTACTCTTCTATCGTCAAGCTCTTCCTTCTCCCACGCACAGACGACATTCACGTACAATTCATCATCAATCTCGAGCCACCCATCAGACAAGGTCAAACGCGCTACCCTTATCTCATAATGCAATTCGCTAAAGAAGAAGAAATGGATGCTGAAATTCAAATGGAAGAGAAGGAGATTCAAGAGAAATATCAAGGGAAATTGGAAAAGAGATATGAAGCTCCTGCTTATGAGGTCGTTTCATCTATCTTTAGAGCTTTATCTGGCAAGAAGGTTACGATACCAGGCAACTTCCAGAGGTGTGTCACATGCTACTCTTAAGTGCTGCTCTTTAAAACGTACTGACCATATTCCGTTTTGATAGTCACGGAGGCCATTCAGCCGTCAAAGCCAACTTCGGAGCAATGGAAGGCCATCTCTTCTTCCTCGACAAGGCTCTCCTGTATATCAGTCGAAATCCTTTATACGTGGCGTACAACGACATCAGCGAGATTCGTTTCGAGCGTGTATCTGGTGCATTAACATCAGGGCGAACATTTGATTTAATCGTACAAATGAAAGGAAGTAGAAATGAGCATACTTTTTCAGCACTATCAAAAGAAGAACAAAATTCAGTTGAAGATTACCTTAAGCATGAAAAGAAATTGAGAGTTAAGAATGTCATGGAGGAAAATGTTCAAGCTGTTAATTCTGCTATTGCTGAAGCTTTGATGGATGAAGATAGTGATGATGATGATGCACCTAGACAAAGAGGTGGAGATGACGATGAAGACTCGGAGGTGGATGAGGACTTCAAGGCCGATTCTGATGATGACGATGTTGCTGAAGAGTTCGACGAGGTGCGTCCTTTTTGCAGTCGTCCTCTGTAGTGTTTGTCCCGCTAACCTTCTCCTCTTGATGATCTCAACAGAACTATTCCGGAAGCGATTCGGGCGATTCTGACGCATCCTCAGACAACGAGGCAGAGTCGGGAGATGATGACGACGATGCAATGGAAGAAGATGAAGCACCAGCAAAGAAGAAAGCGCCAGCTACGAAAACAAATTCAAAAGGAAGCGACACTGAAGCGCCAGCGAAGAAGAAGCAGAAAAAGAGCAAGGATTAGAATCGATTTCCTATGCTGGAGAACGCTCGTACCGGTCTTGTCGAGAAATTAATCAGGCACCTTTTCTTTTCATCACCACCTGTAACGGTGTAATTGTAATGTACATTGTTGGTAATCGGTGGCTCATCGTGTATTGTGGAACCGTTTCACTTGGGCGGTATAGAACGGCTGCATAGCTTGAGTTTTCTTACTTTCGCCTTCTTGCTTTGTTTATCTCACTGAACTCTTACATTAAAGTCGAGCAGGGTATATGTACTTCAAGATTATTCGACTATTGATGATCGGCCGCTTCTCCATTGTGTTGTAATTTATCCTCCCTTGTTGGTACTTCACCCTTCACAGGCACCGTCAAAGTCTCTCCAATATCGCAAACTCCAAATCCGTCATTTCCTATTTCATGTGGTATTCCAGCTTCTTTCGTCGCGTCTTCAAGGAGCATAATTGGATATGTCGCCTATATAAAGGGGATGAAAAAAGAAGACATTATACAAGGTTAGCGATAAGCGATCAACAATTGGATGACTCCGCGTCGTAACGCGGCGAGGCGAGACGTGAAGGTGAAGGTGTCCGAATAGCCTCACCTCGTCTTCTGATCCCACGAAGGTAGCGAAATGAATTCCCATTGTCGCTCGTGAACGGACATCTTTATGTATGCACACTGCATCATCGGGTGGAGCATGCATAGCCAATGTTAAGGCCTCCGGACTCAACTGGAGATTAGGCAATGAAGAAGCGGTAAAAGTCTCAGCCCTATCACACGGTATCAAAAAAGTATGCAGACTCGGAAGGAATGAGCTCACTCGGAGTCCGAAAGAAGAAACAAAAGATAACGTCCCTCCTCTCCAAATTGGAATAGCTGCAAAATCTATCCCTCCGAACTTTTCACCTATTTGTTTGAAGACTGGACATGTTGGACCCTCCTTGCTTGCTCTATAGCCGGTATCACTATCAGAACGATTGAAAGGATTCATCAGAAATCAGTCTTCATCCTAATTTTGGGTGTCCGCGTTAACGTTCATGATGAGGAAGTGAATGACTCACCCAGCGAAATAAACAGCTGTTCTATCAGGAGCTATACATTCTTTATTTCCTTTGTCTCCAAATTGTTCAATTACAAAACCAGCCCAAAGTGCGAACTTTTTATCGATTCCAGCTCTAGCAGATTCATGTTGAGCAGGTACGCAGGTTACTTTAATTTTACCTAATCCATGAGTCAAGAATTCATCTTGGAATATCTTTTCTTCCCACCAATCCATTTCTATTATTTGTTCTTTGGGTACTCCTTCATCTTTGAACCAGTCTCCTACTTTTAAGGGGACAATGTAACGTATTGTCTTGGGTTGATATTCGAATATCTTTCGTAGTGTGGCACCATCCATATGGTCGAAGCTGCAATTCCATTCGAATACTACCTTAGCGCTATTTTCCTGCCATCGAGTATTGTGTAGAAAGGTCAACTTACTGATTATGACTTATGAAGAGAAAGTCGACTTGAGGGAGTTCTTCCACGCTACAAGGCGGATCTAAAGATCTCTGGGGGCCAGCTGCGTCTGTTGGGAAAGCGCGTTGTGCGAATATCGGGTCTATGAGGAGGGTTATCGGTCTCAGGTCTTTGCGCAATCTCGGTAGCTGCACGAGGACGCCCTGTGATACACATAACGTGTGAGTGTCATGTTTGAGTCTGGCTTATGGAATACCCACTGCATGACCCAGCCAAGTCGTCTGTAGCTCGTCTGGATTGACTTGTTTGTCAAAGGTAGGTTTTGCCACCTTTATTCCTGCCAGCCAACACCAATCAGGAGAGCATCTCGAGAGGATAAAATGATATCCTATACTCACTCCGTGCACTGTCTGGGACAGGCTTCTCGCGCTCTATCGCCATGAGGTCAGGCAGTTTTCCTTTTGGTTCCTGTGCAGATGGCCACTGAAGATGGACCTGTAGTGTCAGGCAAGCATGGTCGCAGTTGCTCGTCCACGAAGTAATGGACCCACCGGATTGTCAAAGAATCCAAAAGCACCGTGATGGCTGTTTGGCTTCTTCCACTCGTCGTCTGCATCTGGCGTCGGTGCTGTCGGCGAGAGCTTCTTGAAGGGCAGGCGGATGTTGTCCTTGAGCTTTTGCACGTTGACCTCGAGGTGCATGGTGGCAGACCCAGAACTGGCGGGAGACTACTACAAGCACTGGCTAGCTAGTTCTAATCAGCCAACTACTTCTACTAATCAGCTATTAGAAGCTGCTAACCTGCTGCTATTAACCAGATTACTGCTGCTGTTACCTCGTTGTTACACTCGATCATCGCCGTCTATTCGCAGCGTCATTTGCTTGGCAATGACACATTAGCGGTCACTCGGGATTGCAATGACCGACTGAAATACTTTTACAACAACAATCTTCCATTCATTAGACAAGGCTATATACTTCTTCCATCCATTAGATAAGCCTACATAGCAGTCAAGATGTACCGATAACAAGGTCAAGCATCCTCCTCTTCTTCTGACTGCCGATACACCACATCCGGCCGCACAGGGATAGCAAGTGTCTCGCCCACGTCGCACACTCCAAACCCGTCATCCTCGCTCATGCTCACTTTGATATCCGCACTCTTGCATGCTTCCTCGAGCAGGGCTATAGGGTAGGTGGCCTTTGTTCACTGTCAGCCTGGCTTCGTTTCATCTTGTCAGTCCACCCACCTCATCTTCACTCCCTGCAAAGGTAGCATAGTGAATAGCTAATGAAGAGCGCGAAAGAACATCGGTATGGATACTGACCGCATCTTCCGGAGTTGCATGGGTAGCGAGCGTCAGTGCTTCGGGGTGTATCTGGGAGGGAAAGCAAAGTTGTCAGACACAATCTAATGGCATGAAACTAACAGCAGATGCCAAAAGACCCACCCGCATTCCCATATACGAGACAAAATTTAGTGTCCCCCCTCGCCATATCGGAATAGCTGAGAAATCCATCGGACCATACTTTTTCCCAATCTGTTCAAAAGCTGGACAGACTGGCCCCTTCGCTTCTGCCCTGTATCCAGTATCGCTATTTCACATGATACAGAGTTAGAAGAGGGTCTTTAGCCATCTAAACATTTCATGCTCGAGGACATAGAGATAGTCAAACCGACTCACCCTGCAAAATATACAGTAGTCCGAAAAGGTGCTTCAGAAGGTTTACAAGCGAATTGTTCAATGACGAAACCAGCCCATAGAGTGGTACATTTATCCCATCCTGTTCTAGCAGAGCCATGTTGAGCAGGTACGCAACTTATTCTCAAGCTTCCTAGTTCATCTAATTCATCCAGCTCTTCTAATGAGAGTGTTGGATCCGATGACGACAAGGAAGAAGATGGAGAAGAGTAGATTTCGCTAGGTTGAAAAGTTCTTTCGTCCCACCAATCCAACTCGATGATTTGGTCCAGAGACACCTTGCAGTCTAGGAACCATTGCTTGAGGCCTGTCGGGTATCACGTGTATGTCAGTGAGTGAGCTCCGGATCCGTTCAATCATTCTTTGTAGACATACCTAAAGGCACTACATAGCGTGTTGCGGTTCCACCTTGTTTAATCAGCCGCATCATAGTCGTATAATCAAGATGATCATAGCTATTCCCCCAACAAGAACAGGGCAATCAATTAAACGAGCATTCTTGGACCAAAGAGGCAATGTACATTTAAGAAGTAGATTGAACTTACTGATTATGCGATATGAAGACAAAATCGATGGTGGGTAGATCTTCAACTTGACATGGAGTACCCAAATATCTCCCAGGACCAGCATAGCTAGATGGAGAAGCTCTCTGACTGAATATTGGATCTATGACTATTGTTATTGCTCTTATGCCTTTTTTGAGTGGTGGGAATTGAACTAGAACGCCCTGTTGTCAGAGTCACATTATTCGTTATCAGTCCTGGAAGTAGTTCATTCAACAGATAGTATTGACGCTGCGCCATGACGCGACAATACGATTGCTACGCCACTTTCAGAAGTGCATTGTCCAGCCGTGTATAGACTTACAGCATGTCCCAACCACGTGGCTTTCAGTTCATTCGGTGGAGTTTCCTTCTTGAAATCAGGTTTAACGACTCCAATCCCTAATCAAGTGTAATAAAAGATGGTCAATCATTAAGCTGAAGCCCGGCCGAAGTAAGCGACGACCCACTCCTAAGCTCAGGATGAGGTTTCCCAGCCCAAGTAAGTGGAATTCCGAAAGAACTAGGTATCCAACTTGAAGTAGTAGCAGAAGGCCACGGGTTTATATATCTTCCTACACCTGCGTGATGCGATTTATCATTCAAAGTCACGAGTTGATCATTATCGTCTTTTGATTTCGTTGATTCTGGCTTCTTCTTGTCATTATCCTCAGAAGCGTCGCCTGCAGACTTCTTGCCAAAGGTAGGCCACATATAGGCAGCTGATCCGGCTAGTATAGCATACACGCCCTCGTTGGTGTCAATGTCGATGTGATGGAAAGAGAGCTGCCGTCCATGCCCTTCGTGGATGTGTGAGAACGTGATCGAGAGCATGACGCGCGTGCATGATGCAGCCTGGGTGTAGCTGGCTAGAGCGAGTGTGCCATAACATGTGCAGATTAATGGCACACTTCATGCACCACCGCGTCTCAATCTTGTCCCGCTAGTTGAACGGTATCTTATAGTGGCGACGGACAACCACCACTATCGACAGCTACCCTCCAGATACCAGCGACAATGACGTGCTTCCCACAGACACACCTTGAACAGAGTAAAGTCCCTTCTATTGACTATTGACTGATGCAATAACTGATACAAAACAGACTACGGTTGAATGAGCCCCTACAAACGAATGGCCCTACTCTGCATGACTAACGATGGTTTGGAAATAACATTCTGGCGCGTTCATAGATTGGGCATACGATGCTGACCCATCCTAACGATTTGCGATAACCATAGCAGATCAATCCACTATATAATCCCACTCAACATCATCCACTCGATGCAGCAATCGTATCCATTCTACGGACAAGCATTCAAACGGTCAGCCTCTTCGCTTCCTGAAGCCCTAGTATCGTGAAATAGGTAGAGACTCACCCAAGACCAATCTATACATATAAGAAGCCATATCTTCCTTTCTCCAATGTAATCTAGCCCACTCTTTCCCTTGAGCTGCTATTTTAGCTGCTATTTCATCATGCGATCCTTTTCCGTCTGGGGTACCGACGAAGAAAGTCATTATGTCGTAGAGGTCGCTATAGTCGACCTTAATTGGCACATAGCTAGAGAGGGGAAAAAGGGAAGAAGGGAGATCGGTATACCAATCAGCGGACTTTGGATAACTGCATACGAGTAGGGAGGGAGGACTCACTGCACCCATGGCATGATGCGCTCAGTGTACCATTCTGGGAAAATGGTAGACTTGAGAACTACACTTTTTGTAGACATCAAACGATGGAAGCGACCAGACCATCCATTTCCATCTACGTCCATGAGGTATTTGTATTGGTAAGATTCGTCAAGGCCCTGTTTGTACAAACCCAAAGAGTGTAAGCTAACTTCCATGGCAGTATGCATGGGTGCCAGCAGACGGTAAGAACTGACTCACCATAGTAGGAGCGAAATCTATAATCTTCTCCATAACCTTACAAGTCTCATCATCACATTGTACCGGAACCCCGGAGAAAGCTACATCCATATATAGTTCATTCAAATCTTTAACATTAAAATCATCAACCTTCATTTTCGATTCTTTTTTGTCAGCCCAGAGTACATTTTTCTTTCCTTGATTTTCATGAGCCATGAAATGTAATCTAGCTCTTTGAGATAATTTCCATTCTACTCCTTTAGCAAATTCAGCACCAGTTGTACTTCCTCTCCATAGTAACTTGTTATTTAATTTCTCATCCCAAACTGGATCATATCCAATATAATAATCTGAATATTGTTCCAAAGGTGTAGCTAAAATATCTGAATGTAAATTTGTTTTTGCAAATGTAAATAATGGTACTAGATTGGCTAGGTTTGTTCCTAATGCTGATGTGAATCCATGTAAATGCATACTTTCTGGATGTTGACAAATATCCATTGATCTTGCATGATCATATACGAAAGATCTTTGCACTTCCAATTTAGATGGATGAGAAGGATGGGATTCGTGAAGTTCACCAACTTCGGAAAGGTAAAGGGGTGAGTTTGCAGGGCAGCCATTCGCCCAATTGGTGAGTTCGGGGTTCTCAGGTCGGATGAAATCACTCGATGTAAAGTCTATGCAGGCGATGCATCGTATCAGCAAGGGAAGCTTCTCATATGAACTTACAGATAGATCAAGGGGACTTACAATCACCCTCTGCCACCAACTCTAGCAATCTCTCTTTATGTTGATACCCAAGTGCACAAGCAGGTTGATCATGTTTTGTGAAAGTGATATTGACATTACCAGGTAATTCAGATGAGAACCTTTCGATTAAAGCAGCTAGATCAGTTGCTCTTTTCAATTTCGCTTCTTCTCCTGATATTATTATCTTGTGTTCTCCAGATTTGCTTGGATCTATATTCAATGTAAACGTTTCGGCTCTGTCGTTTGTCATGACTTTGCTTCGGTGGACTAGATCGTGTGGTTCACTGTAGGAGGAGTAGAGGTACGGATAGAGTAGAGATGGGTCAGTATAGGACGCCAAGTAGTCGCATACCCCTGTAAGTGAATGCTTACATTGCCCAGAAAGGCTGAATGTCCCTGAATATCTGATCATATTCGTCCTTCAAGACGATATTGTTCTTTTGTGCATATGCCCACCACTTATCGAATCCTTTTGGTGGATTTCTCAAATATCTCTTCTTATATTCGAGCGCAGCTTCTCTAAGTGTTTTGCTTTGTTTCTTAACCAATTTATCCCATTTCCTTTCAGCATTTTCAATTAATTCTAAAATAGGATGTCTTTCTCTATCTTTTAACTCTGATTTTACTTTTGCTGGATCTGGTAGAATGAGATAGCCATTTGTTGGATGGTATGTCATTTTGTTCACTTCTGGTTCATTTGGATCTGCGAATCCACCACTTCCGATTGCTCCTGAATTGGGTGATGCTGGTTCTGCTATATCTTTCCACTCGGTATTGAGTAGAGCTTCTTCGTCGTCGTTACTTGCTCTCCAGCTATCTCCGCCGGATAGTCCATCAATATCGCCAGAGTTTCCTCCACCCACTATCGAGCCAGTCCATTTGTTTAGGCCGGCTTTGACGCTATCTAGACCGAGCTCCCACTCTGGCAGTTGGTCGGGCAGAGGGACGCCGACCTTTTTGAGTGCCGAATGTGCAGCTTCTCGTGAATCTTCGTGTATTGTGAGGAGGGCTATGAGGAGTGCAAAGATTACGAGTATGATGACTCTTGGTTTGAGGAGCATTCGGGTGGGCAGGTTCTCGCTCAAGCTTCTCGCGCCCATCGAGTGGCTCGTAGGCCCGAGGTGACTGTTGAACGACATCGAAGGTACGCTCCCCGAGCGAGAGTGGTTGCGCTGATGGACGTGGGTGTGATGCTGGGATATCGAGTGCCTCACCCGCGACCCGGAGCCAGACTGCGACTGCGACTGCGACTGCAACTGCTGCTGCAGGAGCGGCGAGTCTGGCGAGGACGAGGGCGGCGCTGGGGGGTAGGACGTCGACGCAATCGTGGCAGGCTGTGCGTGTGAATGAGTGTGTGTTCCAGTCGACGACGCGGGTGTTCTGTGCTTCAAGTTCGAGGAGGAGGAAGAAGAAGAGCTCGACATGCTGCTCTTTCTTGGTCGAGGTGCTGTTCTTGTGCTCGTCCAGCGCGTACAGCTTTGCCGCGATCACCCTCACCTCAGGCGCGTCGTGAGTGAGTGTGGTGCAGATGGACAGCGTGAGGGTGCAAGAGGGTCAGCATGAAGCAGCACAAGTTATCGGCATGACATATGGACCATAGTTCGTGCATGGACTCTTGAAAGTCGGTTGGCTCGTCAACCCGCCACTGCCACCGCGTGTGCTCAGGCGGTATCACGGAAGTACTAGATCATACACATTCGACCAGAAAGTAGCATAATATAGTCGCCATCTAGATCTGCTGGACTTCCCTCCTCCAGCTTTCCAGGCTTCTAAACTTCAAGGGCCTTTCCAGGACTGCCCGCAGGATGACCGACTACTAGTCATCCATCACCTGTCTGCAGCAAGATGTCCACGAAGCGGTGATGTTATATAGACCAGAGTAATCTCCAGCCTCGAGTCTATAGGATGCGGTTAACCCTTCCAAAGCATATCTCATTGCAGACTTGGTTGTTCATCCAGTTCACTCTCATCCGCCACCGTGTCGCTGACTTCCCGCGGAGCCCCACTTGCTGCTTGTCTTCTCTTTCCCGCCTTTGCACCAGCAACTGCACAGGCCAAGCAGCGTACAACCACCCCAGCGTACACAATCATAGCCAGGTGGACCTTCCAACACTCCTTGACCCGCTCAATCTCCCACCAAAAGTAAGATCGCGTTGATCCAGACCTCCGCTGTCATGTCACGGGAATTCGACCTGCTCATCTATTCAGATGTAGCCTGTCCATGGGTGAGTTGAAATCTACCTCCACCTACTACCCTGCGTACTTCTGTAACATTCCATCCCGCCATTGCTCGAATGACGACCTGTTAATAGTGCTACATCGGCTGGGAACGTCTAAAGAAAGCACTCGAATCTGACAAGATGAAAGAATTCAAATTCACCCTCAAACCTCGGTTCATGCCGTATCTCATTAATGAAGACTTGGACAAAGATCCAGTCACGAAAGAGAAGCTCTACAGTGAAAAGTTCATGGGTGGGTCTAGCCTTGTTCTCAGCTACTCTGTTCCATCTCTCTATCTCTAGACAGAGGACACCAAACTATAACTGCCTAAAACATGTTCTTACACCTATTGATTTCACTCGTCTCGTGTGTAATCAGGTGGGGATGGTGCAGGTGCTGTACGAAGAAAGATTTCTTCCGAAGGCGAGAAAGAGGGAATACATTTCAATTGGGACAAGGTAAGGCAATGTTTGCAGCTGTATCATGCGTTCTGCCTACGATTGGCTGACATATTAGTTACACACCCCATAACTTGCTGCGTATTCTGCGCAAACTCAAGGACGCAAAAGTCCGTCAGACCAAAGATGCCCACAGGGTCATTGAGAAAGCTTATGAAATGGGAGGATTCGAATTACAATCTCAAATAGCAGAGAAGCTCTACAAAGTGAGTCATCGCTTATGTACCAGTTATACCTACTCCAAATATGTGCACTCTTCTTACGGTGGACAAAACTCACATTATATACTCTATCCGTAATAGGCTTTTAACGAACAAGGTAAAGATGTAGGTGATCCTCAGATATTAGCTTCAATAGCCTCATCAGTACCCAATTTCATCACAGAGGAGGAAGCAATAAAATTCATAAATTCAGAAGAAGGATTGTATGAATTAGATAAAAGTTTGGAAAAATGCAAACATTTAGGAATTGATAGCGTTCCTTTTTATATTCTAGATGAAACGGATGCTTATACTCAAGCTATATCACCAGAGGAATGGTTCAAGCATTTTGAAGTGCTACAGAGAGCTTATGGATTGGCTTAGACCTCGGAGCAAAGTAGAGGATTGAAGAGACTACAAGAATTCAATATTAGAGTGGCCTTGTCTCAAAATGCTGTAGCTTCATTTCTCGAAATGCTGTAGCTTCATTACGCGTTGGTAAATTTTTGTATGTTACAAGACCTTTTTGTCAAATCAAATCCTTCACACTGTAATTACTTCTCTCATCTTGCATTCTCCACTTTCAACTTGCGCACATCTTCTTAAGCGAGTTATGGGATATCAAGCAAAATTGCTGTAGCTTAATTGATATCGCTTATCCTTGTCTGTCTAATTTGACCCGCCAAGCTGAGTTTGGTAGGGCTACGATAAAAAGGAAGCACGTCAGACTTTCTGCGATGGTACAACTTGGAGACAGGAAGAAAGCCTTACCTTGTAACTTCCTTGCAGTAGGCTGAACAAAAGTCAGTAATAAAATAGCACCAACAGCAATACACATAGCCGAAGTAACATAATATCCATCCCTTTCAATTCTACATTCACCACCTAAATCTGCACAAGCAAGTTTAGAATGTTCAGAAGAACAGTCATGTGCTGGTAATAAAATTGGTTCTGATGAACTTTCTGATTGAATATAACATGTCGCTTTTGTTAGGGTGTCGATTCCTCGTAGCACGAAAAAACGAGGCCATGTACCGCCGAGATTCGATAGAGTGTTGACGAGCTGGAGATGACCATCATCGTTTAGCGGATGGAAACTTCCGGATTCGGATGGATAAGTAAAGGCTACTCACTGTCATGTATGTTCCTCCAACAGCTGGATCAGCAATGATAGTATGGAACGCTGAAATACCAACGAATTGAACAGTGGATGCGAACGAGGCTAGGACAGTAGAAGCTATGACTAGTAGGAAATAATATGTAGGTATGTTCCGTCCTCCAGCTGCTACTTTTTCATTTGAAAAATCGGAGGGTGAAGGGAAATAATGTACTAATGCCATTGCGGTGATAGCGAAAATGATACGGAACCACATAGCACGTATCCACTGCATTGGTAAATAGTCAACATGAGCTTTCCTTTTCCATAGCATTCAATTCAAGATCAATAAAGAAAAATATCTCACCGGTCTCAAAGGTTTATCACCACTACTCCACCTAGCGGCTAACCATCCGAAAAGAATTTGAAAAGGGAAATCAATAAGAACAGCCAAAGCTAAATCTTCTTTTGATAATCCTTTTTCGAGAAGTTTCAAAGACGTCGCTGCATCGTTTGTTGCTGTACCTAGTTTACTGACGAGATGTACTAATGCGAATGATTGGACGTCTGTAGAGCGATTACGATGTGGTGATTAGTCTCAATGCATGTACAAGGATGATGAGGAAGGTGAACTTACGCTTCAGACGGCATATGCGGTACATTATTGTGTATACCCTCTTCAGGTCCATATCGGGATCATCTCCAATGACCGCATCCTGAGTATCAAGAGTAAATTAGCCTTTATCCTACAGCACAGCTACACAATCTGAAAGATCAACTCACCTCAGGCTGGAAGAAAGCCAAATAACCCGTAACGACAATATAAGCTACAGCACCAAACCTAAGATACCCCGATAAAGAAACAAGAGGATAATCTAAAGGTGTAGATCTAAAGTATTTATTACTAAATTCGACTGAATTGAATGCTAAGAAAACTGTAAATGATAGGAAATAACCGCAGTTTAGACCTATTGTCTGTGCTGTACTTGCGTAGCTAAGATTGCCCTTTGATAGTAAGGTCAATGCCCAGCCGTCTACTGCTATGTCTGTTTGATCAATGATCCAACGTTAGCTTAATCACCTCTTTAGTAGTTAAGGATGCTAGACTCACCTTGTGTAGCTGCGAAAAAGACGAGGGTGAAGAACAGGAATGTCAAGGTGCGGACATCCGGTATTTCCTATAGAAGAGTGGAAGATGTGAGTCAGCTGGAGCACTACAAGTAATGTATAGCTCCCTCACCTTGTCCATATACTGATTGATATTCCGGCTAAGCCACCACAGCATGAGGCCGACTATAGTCTGAATTGGGATGATCCACGACTTTCTCCTTCCAATTCTGCGTGAAAATATCGAGTCTACTATAGGAGACCATAGTAGTTTAAGCGAGTAAGGGTATGTACATAAAGTGAATATCCCAATTTGCGAATATGAGAGTTTGCTTCGAAGAAGGTAAGGGATGGATCCAAACGCCAATCCTACGGGTATACCTTGCAGCAAGTACAAAGCAACGAGCAAGACCATTGCTTTCTTGTCTTTCTCGGTGAGGCCTGTTGAAGTGATTGCAGGCTCTTCTGTTTTCCCATTTGCAACGACAGGATCATCTTGTTTTGCTTTGTATTTCTCCTTTTCGCTGACTGTGCTACTTAGGCCGTTCAGACGTGCTTCTGGGCCATTTGAGAGGAGTGGAGAGCTGGACGAGGTGTGTACTCCGCCCTCGAGCTCATCGAGGTCGGCCGCGTCAGGCACGCGTGTAAACTGGCGTTGCTGCATTGCGGCTGCTATTTCTTCGTCGACGGCGCTGTCTTCGCTGCTGCTGTCGTCTACCTGATATCTGAGCCTGCTGACAGCAGAACTCTTTCCCTTTGCAAGGCTGCTGTTGTTGTCCGTCTGGAGCTGCTCTCTGCGCGCCCGTATGCGAGATGCGAGCGGTGTGTTGCCTGCGATGGGCTCAGCGTGGCCGTTCATCGTCGTCGCGGCGTGTATGGCATGGAGGAGTGTGTCAGACAGCAGCCAATGCTGTGTGTACGAGTGCTGTATGTAGACGTGCAAGTCGTGCTCGTCAAAGGGCAAGCGAGAAGTGGAAAAGTCGCGACCAGCGGACACGTCGCATGCAGAGAGTGGCGGACGTTGGCCAGCAGAGCAGCGGCGAGGGCTGCGAGCGACTCGATACCATGTTGGTGATACCATACACTGCTGCATGTCTGCTGTGATAGTCTTTCTGTTTCCTGCGCTCTCAAAGCTCTTCGTTGTCCATTCAAACTGCTCGATTGCCTTTTTGTGCAGAGTGCCCTCCAGCAGCAAAGTCAAGCGTCTCTCCTCGACACACGACAACAGCAGCAGCAGCCTGCTCTTCCATATCGTTCGTATACTGCCTGCCTCATCGCACAACCTCTGGTCTGGTCCGCTTGAAGAGCTGTCCCGCTTCGAGTAGCGCTCGTCATGGCAAACCAGCAGCAACCCATGCTGAGCTTCCCATACAAACTGACAGAAGAGGTGCGTCAGTCCAAGCACAGTGTAGTCCATCGAGCTATAGCTCACATGCTCACCGCAGGTCGACCTCGTCTCGGCTATCCGCGATCATGCCTCATCAGCCTACAATCAATCCAACGACCCCGACGCACACCCAGATGCACTCGCTCCAGAAGCCAAGAAGCTGCAAGATCTGAGGAAAGATGCTACGTTCTTGGTTGGAAGCTCGACTGACTCAGCTCAAGCTGGTATTCTGCCGAGCATGCTTCTGTAAGTGGCTGACCCGCTTTTCAGGTGCATTCAAACGGCCCTACAGGTAGCCAAGTTAACGCCTTATGCTCCTCAGATACCATGCCCAGCTAGTCTTCATGCTGTCCAAGTTTCCTACAGATGTAAGCTCGATTGGTCGCCCGCAGATGCAGCAAGCCAGCTAATAGATTATATTTACAGATTGGCGTCTTCTTCCCATGGTACCCTCTCTTCTCAAACCCATCAGCTCCAAACCAGCAAGATGATTTCAGCTTGCCTGGAAACCTCCCTCAAACATCACCGAGTGTCCTACCAGACTTGCAATATGAGCGTGCTAGCGTTCTGGTCAATATCGCCGCTACGTATGCTAGAATGGCGGTCGCGGAGGATAGAAGCAGTTTGGAGGGTAACAAGAAAGCAATGGCACATTTCTCTGTAAGTCATCGCGCTACGAGTACGATTCCCACATAGTCACTGAGGTGCGTCATTATATGACCGCAGCACGCAGCAGGAATACTAGGCTTCATCCGCGACTCTGTCCTTCCTCTTATACAACTCTCAGCCGCGGATCATGACCCGCCATCACCAGACCTATCACACGAGACACTCTCAGCTCTTATGTCATTCTGTCTAGCTCAAGCTCAAGAGTGTGTTTTCCAACGAGCTCTAGTTGACAAGTTAAAGAATGGTTCAATTGCTAGAATCGCTCAGAAAGTTGGAGATCTTTATAAACATGCGCTAGAGGAGGCGAATGAAGCTCGAGGCGCTGGTGGTGTTTGGCCTACCTTCGTCTTTCCAACGGTGAGTCGGGACGTTTCTCACAGCAGTCAATACCTGACATTCTCTGATCTTGACGAGCGTGTTTCTTCTAGAGTTGGCTCAATCATGTCACGTATAAACGATACCACTTTGCTGCGGTTGCACAGTACCGGAAGAGCTGTGAGGACTCGGCAAATAACAGATATGGGGACGAGCTTGGAAGGCTGCATGTCGCACAGAAATATGTAGACCTCGGTTTGAAGACATCTAAAAAAGGTGTTTCGCAGGGTGTAGTCATTGATATCAAAGTAAGCCACAAAATAGGCTCGTAGAAGTACAGGCCTTGCTTACATATCGTGCTCCGGCAGTCTCTCAAAGCAACCTTACAAAGTCTAATAGAAACAGCTGAACGCGACAATCGGCTTATCTACCTACAAGCAGTCACGTCGGAAGCAGATCTGCCGCCGGTGAACGGTATGGCTATGGTGAAAGCAGCGATACCACAAGAGGTCGAATTCCCAATACCTCGCTTACATCAAGGCGCTGGTGGATTGGGTATGAGACCTCTCTTCGAAAGGCTAATACCTTATGCTGTTCACCTCGCTATCAGCCTGTATGAAGATCGCAAAGATACATATGTCAAGGAACAAATCGTCGCCAGGAAGGATGATTTGGACCAAGCGTCGACAAGTACATTACAATCGCTCAATCTTCCAGGATCAATACAAGCCCTTGAGATCCCCGATGGGATACCTTCTTCCCTCCTTCGAAGAGCAGAAGAGCTGCGACAAGCAGGAGGTACGAAACGATTACGTACCACGATGCAAGATGCATTATCAGTAGCTTCGACAGATCGGAAAGTCTTAGATGATGTCACGTCCCTATTGGATGTAGAGGAACAAGAGGATGCACAGCTCAGAGCACATTTCGGTACAGATCGCTGGGGACGACCAACTTCAGAAAGCTTGAATTCACAACTTCGAACCAAGATTAGTAAATTCAAGAGTACGTTGGAAGCAGCGGGTCAAAGTGATAAGGTTGTTAGAGATAAATTCGCAGAATGGGAAGGTACATTGTCCATTATGGAAGGTGATAAAAACGCGTTGGAAGCTGCTATCCCTTCTTCCAAAAGGCGGCAAAACTCATACGATGAGATCACCTCGCCATCCTCTCAGACTGCTTTAGTGCGCCAATTACGGCATATGCTCGAGGACCTTGAGGATCTAGTCGCAGCACGAAGGAGAACTGTTGAAGATGTCAAAAGGACAGCACATAATGACGATATACGTCCATTGGTTCTAAGAAAGACAGGAGAGATAACAAGTACTTCAGGCGATAAGATCGAAACTGCAATGTTCGAAGATCTATTCCAGCAAGAATTACGAAAATACGCGTTTTTCAAAGATACACTATCTGGAAATGAGAGGAAGCAAGAAGATCTCCTAAAACGTATCGCTGTAAGTTACGACCAGCAGACATTCGGGCTATTTTGGGTAAATGATTGACCTTTGTGATCCAGGAAACAAACGCAAAGTTCATAGCAGCACGTCAAAATGATCCAATTCAGAGACAGCGCGAAGAAGTACTTCAACGGTTTGAAATTGCTTTCAGCAAACAGCAAGAAATCGCTCTCAACCTCAGCGAAGCACTTCAATTTTATCAAGACTTCGCAAAATTGTTGGATCAACTCAGGAATACTGTTCGCGAGGTAAGGCATTTCAACTCAATGCGTGTAGCCTGTTCCGGAATAGACCGCTTATAAAACAATCTGATTACAGTGGGTTCAAGCACGTCGGATGGAAGCGCAGGTGCAAATCAGCACTATCGAGATGAACGATCTAAACATGCAAGAAGACAGATCAACCACACCAACTCAAACACATGCAGCGTCTACGCCATTGCCGGAACCCAATACCCCAGGACAAGCCCGTCGTCTCAGAGTGCAAGAAGCAGGAACGTGGCAACCGGGTATGCCCGTCAGATTTGGCTAAGATAAATCGTCGCCGGTCGTTATTGTAGCCTACAACAGCTAGATCTACGGAGTCACTACGGCGTAAGTATTAACGGTGAAGCCATGTTTTCATCCCAACCCCGTGCTATGGCCTACATCATGCCGGAAGCAACCAGGCTAGGTAAAGGGTGCTGGGGCCTTGGCGTTGATGGAAGTTGTCGAAGCTGTATCTTCACGTATGGTGTCTTGCCTGACCGACGGCTTTCGACGTGCTTTCTCGCGACGGCGGATGGAGATTGGTGCTGCTGCGGGTCTCTGCATCCGACCTTCTTCAATCATCCAATCGTCATTTCGTGTTAGAAGAGGAAGGAGATCACTGCAAAAGAACAGAGTGTTAGCTGTGTTAGTACGCATTTCGATTCAGCATATCGCAATCTACTATTTTTCTAGCAGCTCCCGCCCTCTCTCTTCTACGACCTGTCTTTCTCTCTTGTCGAGGTCCTTGCCACTGAAGCCAGCAAAGGGATGTCGAGACCTGTCAGTCTAGGTTTATTAAAACTGCACACACGCAACTTACAGTTGCAACTTTACTCCCTGAGTCAGGAAGCCAAAGCCCTTCTTCACGTCAACGGCCGTGAGCTCGTGCGTTTGTGATGATGTGGTCTTGGCCTGAGGGTGGAGCATCTGTACTATCACGTCAGCGCCATTCCACATCAAATACAGTACACCTTACGAGCAGCAATGTGGAATCGAATCGAGTTCTCAGAAAGAAGCGGAAGCAGATCACAGCAAATCCAGCCGGCGCGCTACCAAGATTCCCTGGTTCAGTTGACTTGCTGATTTTGTGAAGAATGACTGGACTCACACCATGAGAGCTATCTTTCCATCGGTCATCTGGAGCGCACAAGTCAAAGCCAAGCACCCGTGGGATATCAGCAGAAACAACAGGAATCGATCCATTTCGGGTAGCCAGAAGCGAGCCCCTGTTTCGGCTACAGTCTCGAAAAGTAGAACAGCTTGCATCTTGTGGTAAGCGTATTGTAAGATCAACCCCAATGTCAAGACGGGCGCAACAAATGGAACCAGAGGTGCATAGATCAGACCAAGAATCGTCGAAAACCTGGGTCGGATGGTTCAGAAAACACGTCGAGGAGTGTTCAATACTATTGTGATTCAACCTACATGCTACTCGGTATTCTCAAGGTATACTCTGCTGGCGCAGCTTTCTTCGCATGATCTTGAGCCGTCAATCGGCTGTAGATAGCCTCCAGTAGGCGCGTCAGTAGCCACGGAATCTGCGCCAGTTGGATTGTGTTAAGTAGCCACCGCAAACTGAGCCAATTGAGCCAGTAGCTGTGTAAAAGGTATATGGGCTTGATGTCAGGGGCCTTCGAAGACAGAAAATACCAACAGTCTCTACGTACTTTGCTTGCGACAAGTAAGTACTCGGTACTTGAACGAAGAAAAAGACTGTATCAATCCATAGCCGCAGGATCCAATTGGTCTTCTGTTTTTTGACGTCATCTTTCTGCGATATGATTGTAAAGAGGGTACTAAGGCAGGGAAGCAGGACCAGCTGGGACAGGACCAAGAAGGCGAGATACCAATGTATTGTGCGGTGCTGAAGTGCATTCAAAGTTTTTGCACCTTGAAATCTAGCTACTTGTTCTAGAAGCAGGGGCATGATACTGAACATGGCTGCTGATAAGGCAGGTGGCACGGTGGCTTGAACATTGTGCAGAAAAATTAGTTTCGCGTCGCACGCTTTTAAGTTCAGGGACCCACCAGTAGCTGCCACAAAAACCAGTGGTTGACTATCGGCGAAGTGCTTCAGCCATGGCCAGAAGGACGTTAACGCGCGCGCGTTGGATAATAGTGCTACAACGGCCAATGGCTGCACTACGAGTTAGCTTGGATAAAGCTCGGCAGTAGGTCTGCCGCACTTACAGGCGTATAGACGATCAGAAGCACAACAAGTGTGATATAGCCAACCAGGTAACTTGTTGCGCGCACACCATGCAGCATCCCAATATTGCGCCAGATAATGCCACTAGGTCTGTGCAATGGAACATTACCATGGTCAAGCAAACAACACCAAAAATCAGGGCTTACGTTGGTGCTAGATCCAGCTCCCAATCGCCTAGGCGCACCTTCCCGGTGCTCGAGGCGCATTGTTGAATGAAGATACTACAATTGCCTGCTGATCTAAAGCTGAGTATTGCGTAGCGCACTACATCGTCGCTAATCTTGTACTTCTTGTCTAATTCTTGAAAAGCCTTTCTGTAATGCCCCAGGGCGTCGACTTTCTTTGTTTTCCATAAGCCAGGCCTGGAAAATGAGCTCAGCTTTTTTCTCTTACATGCACTTCTTTGTCTTGCATACGGGTATATCTTGGGGACTGGTTCATCTCGGTCTGCACATTATCCCGCATTGCCCTTTCTTGTCTTCCGGTCAGGCGATAGATAGTCGTCGAGAGTGCGTTGAAGATGCATGACCAGCTCATTGCGTGCCGCCATCTTAGCTTGCTTTCCAACAGGGTCTTTGATCGCAAAGACTTGTACCTCGTGTGTCTTGTCAAGCAGGGCTGAAGTCGTGAAGATCTTCCGTTTGACCATTTGCACCACAGCGTTTCTGCGAACTTTTGTTTCTTCTCCATTCTTTCTGATCGTATAATCTCTTGGTTCCACGTCAGTGGGCTGTATATCGGCAATCTGACGGTTCGCGTATGTCAATATGATGCGTGCCAGTCTGCCTGCGGGAACGTACACTCACGAAAACACAGCGTTTATACATGTCGCTGGGGTAATTGAGATATGCGGGGTTAGTATAAAACTCAATTCGGAGCTTTTCGAGTCCAAGACTGTCTGTAAGCAAACGTGAGCATTATACCCCGATTGATGAGCTTGCGCCAATGAATGTGGCACCCGAGCCGATATTTCTCCACATACCATAATAGATACGGGAGCAAACAATGATAGTCACAATATAGGCAGCCGCTACATGCCAGTAGAGTGTCTTGCCTTCTATGCCGCTGATTGTAAAGTCCATGAGAGATGTCTCAGCAAGCGATTCAACAAATCCCCAATCTTTGCCTTCGTTATGCGCTTTCCAGTCCACAGCAGCAAGCATGGGGAGGCTGATAACGGTTATCAGGCCAAAACAGGTCAGATTCAACCATAGAAGACGGAGGTATGCGACCGAGTCCAGGCCGGACTGGGCAAGATGATGCTCTTCTTTCTGAAGTACAGCATGGTATGCCTCTCGCACTGTTCACATCGCCCAAAGTCGGGTCAATATCCATTTTTCTGACACAGCAGAGAAGGGTTGATCACACTTACAGCCCTCCTTTACTCGAGCGAACCATGGGGAACCTTTAACAGTTTTGTGACTTTCCCTGAGCGCCATCTTCTTCTTTTTCTCTTGCGGAGTCATCTTGTTGTGCGCGATTAGCTTGTCCCAGTGCTGTTCTTGAGTAAGGTAGTGTAGCTTCAGTGCGATATCAGCTCGTGGTGCCAAGTAATTCTACGCGAAGAGGGCACGTCAGCTAATCCATCCCCGTCCAATTGACCAACAGAGCCACCCAGCTGACCTTGTAGCGTGGCCGGAGTACTAAGAAGTAGGCCATCAGAACAAAGCCTGGTGTACGAGATCAGCGAAGGGGACCGCGTTTGGCCCGAGTGCTACGTAATGTTACCTGTTGCGAGAGCCATACCAACGGCTTGACGCACGACTCCAGATGCATTGACAGAGTTCAGCTGAGCGGTGTACGACTTGATGAGGGCAGAAGCTGCTGCCCCAAGGTCGCTGTCCTTGTGTGCTCTCTTGCTCGCGTGTGGCGGATGCATAGCTGTCATCGTTCTGCCTTGTAGTAGCCCGACCAGCGACGCTGTTGTTAGTGTGGAAGGAGAAAAGTGCTATTATACAGATGGCAGAGGTTAGCTCGACTTCAATGGAGTAGCCGTCCATTACACCCTTTGAAGCTAGCTGCCAGCTGTATCGCCGCAAAGGACGTGGGCCGCCCAGTCTGGCTGTGAGCGACCGGCCTTAATGCAGGCAATAGCAGCTTCAAGCTCATGGTCATATAATGTGTTGGCGCTTGTAGCGAGCGTGGTATCTGTTGCATGCAGTTGGAAGCAGAAAGAGCTGCAACGAGAAGAGATGTCAAGCTCTTGTCTTTATACAATCGAGAAAGACAGCACCTTTATCATGGCAAGCTCTTCGAAGGACAAGGAGAAGCAGCACTCCAGCAGAGAGCACAAGGAGCGACGCAAGGACGACGGCGAAGAGTCCTCCTCGCGGCACAAGGACAGGCATCGCAAAGAGCGCGGCCGAGACGAGGATAAGCGACATCATCGAGAGAAGCATGCGAGCAGCAGCAGCAGCAGCAGCAAGAGGAAGAACAGAAGTGAGAATGCTGGCCAGAAGATCATTGATGACAATCCAGACAACGAGGAGGAGCTCTGGGTCGAGAAAGCTGCTGATGAGGTGTGTCCATCTCGAGGAGACGCCGCTGCTGAAGACCAGCCTTTGACCATGTATGGCGGCCTTCCAACACAGGAACCACCCTCTATCGCTAACATACCCACGCGCGAGTCGTTAAAGCTCACTTCCCACGCTCAAGCTGGCCCGAATGATCCATCGCTGCCGAAAGCTGTCGCTGCTGAATCGCAGCCCCGCGAGCGGAGAGACGAATGGATGCTGGACGACCAGACTATCGCACAAAAGGCCAATCCCAATGTCATGCGGCAATCTGATAATCTTACCAATGGCGGCACTTTCAGTCTCGGCGAAATCCCGTCCGGCATAGCGCGACCAAACGCTCATGACACAGTCGAGGCATTCACCGACGGATACGGTGAAGGCGATGTCGGCACGAAAGGTACTTTTGGAGGGGACTTCTTCTCCGCCATGGGGAAAGAGCGCAAACGCAAAGAGGTCGAAAAGAACCAGCCTATCGCCGCCCCCAAGATGTCGTCTCGCGAGATCAATAAGGCTCTTTTCGCTGAAGACGGTAATCGTCTAGACTCGTCGATCCAAGCTATAGCAGGCTCTACACTAAGCTCAAAGTCAGGACAGGCTCCTCCGACTCCAGGTTCAAGCGGATCAAATTGGCGTATGATGAAGCTCCGACGAGTGTACGAGACCGCGGAAGAAGACAAGCGGACAGTTGAAGATGTTGGTCTAGAACGGTTTGGAACAATTGAAGCTTGGGAAGCTGCTTTGGAGGAGCGCAGAGTACTCGATGGCAAGCCTTCGCGACCAGTTATGGGACGCGCTGCCCCTGCGTCAGGAGATGCAGAGGTAGATGAGTTCGGGCGGGAAGTACGGAAAGAAGGGACACCTCAGCCGCAGACTCGGTACATTTTCAATGAGCCTGGCTCAGCAGGCTCTTCGCGTCCACCATCAAGGGCAAGTTCCTTTAGACGACCAGGAAGCGCGCCGGACGACGCTGGGCCGTCCTCAAGACCGCAGACGCCTCAGCCTAGTCATGCAAACCAGCGCACCTCGAAATTGTCGACGCCTATTCCGTCGGTGTTCACCCCTCCTGTGGGTCTTGGCCGAAAGCCATCTCAGCTACAGACCTCTACTACTGCAGACGATGTCACGAAATCAGCAGTGCAAAGGTCGCAACAGAACGACCATCTGTTATCGAAATCACCAATGTCGCCGACATCGCTCAACAGACTGCAAGCGAAGGTCCTGCGGATGCGCTTGATGGGTGGCGACGCTGAGGAATTGAAAGAATTGGAAGCGACATATGAGGGTGAATTGCAACGAAGTAGACAAGGAGATGCAGGAGGGGGATATTTTTCGGCTACCTCCGCTGAAGGGCAAGATACGGAGGTTCGCGTCCTACCGACGTTGGATGGAAGAGGCAGGCTTTATGATGTTGGTACTGGGAAGGAGAAAGATGAAGGACCAGTCGGACCTGGCAACAAAC
Organism: Cystobasidium ongulense; assembly: GCA_022835595.1. Taxonomy (NCBI): domain Eukaryota; kingdom Fungi; phylum Basidiomycota; class Cystobasidiomycetes; order Cystobasidiales; family Cystobasidiaceae; genus Cystobasidium; species Cystobasidium ongulense. The sequence goes on from BQUP01000003.1 coordinate 1,011,986, forward strand.
GGAAACGGAAAGAAGCAAAGGTTTGTTTCTTCCCTATTTCAAGCTTTCCTGTACAAAACAGCTAATGTTTCGAAACATAGTTTGAGACCAGGGATCCTAAAACTGGCGAATTGCTGCGTATCAATGCAGACGACGATACCGTCACCCTCGAAGAACTGCTACGAGAAGAACGCTTTGGGGGAGGAGCTGCTGACCAGAAAAATATGGACGCCGAGATTGCTGCACGTATCGCAGGGGACGGAGCTTTCAGAGACAATCTCGACTACATGGATGAAAGTGCCGAACGGTTGGCGAGGAAGAAAGTCAAGACTGAAGCACAGAAGAAGATGTTCGCAATTCAAGATTATGCTAAAACTAAGAAAGCACTGGATACCTGTCAATTCTGCTATCAAGATACGGATACAGCGACTGTGCCGCCGCAAGCTTGCATGGTTGCTCTTGGGACGAGAGCCTACCTTTCTCTGCCTCTCACAGAGCCTCTTGTAGACGGACATGCCATCATCGTGCCCACTCAACATCACCTTTCGAGTTTGGAAGCCGACGATGACACATGGGATGAGATCAAGGTGAGTTTCCCTTTGAAAGGAAAGGCAAGGGCAAATCGCCAGCCTTGCTGACCATCGCTCTTTTCAGAACTTCATGAAGACTTTGATGCAGATGCATGCGGACCAAGATAAAGGTGTACTCTTCTACGAGACGGTGACGTCTTTCAAAGGTCAAAGACACTCATATATCGAAGCTGTTCCTGTTCCATGGGAGTTCTTCGAGCAAATGCCTGGATATTTTCATGAGGGTATACAAGCGTCGGAAGCCGAATGGTCGCAGCATCAAAAGCTTATAGACTTTAGTAAGCGACCAGGTGGATTCCGAAGAGCTATGGTACCCAATCTACCTTACTTTATGGTTCAATGGGACTATAAAGGCGAGAAGGGGTACGGACACGTCATAGAAGGCGCTGAAACAGCGACTGGTGAAGGTGAAACATATGATTTCGACGAAGGTGCAAAGGGAGGAGGGGAATTCCCGCGGAACTTTGCAGCTGAGATAATAGGCAATGTGCTGGATTTGGAGCCTCGCAAATGGCGCAAGCCCAGACGAATGGACCGAAAGCTCAATGAAGAGCGTATCAAGGCCTTCAGAAAGCACTACGACAAGTTCGACTGGACCAAAATGCTTTCACAGACGAGTGATGCGTAGACGGATAACGTTCAATGTAGACTAATGATTACAGCAACTGCAATCATTGATCATTGATACAGCGCGAGATCAGCCATGTTGCACGATCGCAGTATGATAGGCTGACCCATCAAACGTTTGTTATGGACGACTGTCAATCATTGCTGTACAACAGACTGGAAAGATGAAGGCGCAAGCCCAAACTACCTCTTAACAGATTGTTTCTCGACTACACCTGTATAGAAAGCTTCCTAGTGCTCGTAAAATGTTACAATGGGGAAGCGAAAAGTCAAGAAAGGAAATGCGGGGATGGGCCAATTATAGAGAATGAACTCGTCCAGGCTAGACTTCCATAGCTACTGGGAACCTTGAAAGGGGAAGAGGAGAAGGAAATAAAACCAACGATTTTATGCAACTAAGTTCACTACTCATTTGGATACTGATGGAGGACTAGGCGGTCAAACCAACGGGCGCCGCTGTAACGTATCCCTGCATGCCTCGTATCACAGGCGCTGTTGTCATCCGCCTTGAATTAACCACCTTGTTAATCATTGAGAGCAAGTCTGGCTTTCTCAGAGGTTTCGTCAGATATTCGTCCATTCCGATATTGATGCTATAATGGTGTCAGAATTAGTGACATGTTCTTTGTACTATTCAACCTCAATCATCCATGACGTACCACTTTTCTCTATCTCCCAACATAGCATGCGCTGTCAAAGCGATGATAGGGACGCGTTCGAGACTGTTCGAATCCTCGTATTTCCGAATGATGGAAGTAGCTTCAATACCGCCCATGAAAGGCATACTACAAAGATGGAGAAGTATCAGCTGCGCCCTCCTTATATAGTCTGAGCACAGATCACAACTGACCTGACATCCATGAGAACACAGTCGTAATCGTGCTTCTTGACCGCTTCCACGGCGAGCGCGCCGTTCTCGACAACAGACACGCGGTGACCGGCGGACTCGAGGAATTTGAGTGCAACCTTCTGATTGACGACGTCTAACGAAAAACTTAATCATCAGTACCCGGAACTAGACCTGCCTCTCGGTCGATGGAAAGGACAATGTGCGCTTACTGTCTTCAGCGAGTAATATCTTGAAAGTGCTCTCCCCATTGAGATCCGATGGATTTCTATTACTAGTCTCTAGCGCCGGGGTGATTGCGTTTGCTAAGTCCTGAGCATCGGTAGGCACCTCGACACAATTGGCAATACCAAAGTCGAGTGCGTATTTGAGGTTAAGTTGTGGTATATGTGAAGAGACAAGTACGAGAGGGATATAGCGCAATCTTTCGACTTCGCGTAGGGCTTCGACGGTCGCCAATTGATCGACAAGAACAGTATCAAAGACACCATTCAGGTTGCATGCTTCTTCAAGTGAGCGGACGTGCGTAACTTCAAGTCCGCATGCTTCAACTGCCGCGACGACAGTCTGTTCTTCTTCTGTATCAATGAAAAGAACTCTTCGACCAGGATGAGACACGGTCATTTTCTGTCGCACAGAATCGACTGTCCAGGTACCTCTTCTAGCTTTTGTAGTGAAGTAGAATTGTGATCCTTTACCATATTCGGATCTGACCCAGAGCTCTCCGCCCATGAGATTGACTAGTCGCTTCGAAATGGTAAGACCGAGACCTGTACCACCATATTTACGTGTTGTAGATCCATCAGCTTGAGCGAAAGTATCGAAGATGATATTGAGCTTGTCATTCTTGATACCGATACCAGTATCGGCAACGCAGAATTCAAGAATATAATTCCCTTGAGGGTCCAGACCTGCTAGCCTGCAGGATAAAGCTACTTGACCACGTGTGGTAAACTTGACTGCATTTCCGACGAGATTCGTAATGACTTGTCGCAACCTGAAGGGATCACCAACGAGGAAGTCGGGAATATTTGGATCGATCTTATATAGCAGATCGAGCTTGTTTTGAGACGCCTTGACAGCCAGCGTCTTGAGCACACCAAACACTGCGGAGCGGACGGAATACGGGATCTCTTCCATGGTCATTCGACCAGCCTCGACTGTCGACGGTCCAAAGGTGTGAATAACGAACAACCTCGATTTAACTTGAGACAGGGCACTTACTCTTCGAAATATCGAGAATATCGTCGATGATGAGAAGCAGGGAGTTGGCAAGCGTTGAGACGATCATCAAGTTCTCTCGTTGTGCTCTGGTAAGTTCCGTTTCCAGTGTGACGCCAGTCATACCGATGATACCATTCATAGGTGTACGAATCTCGTGTGACTGACGGACAAAACATACGTCAGTACCAGCCCCGAACCGGATTCAACACGGCCCATAGACATAGCACGGATCACAAGGACTCACCATATTGGCCAAGAATTCTGATTTCGATCTATTAGCCAGTTCAGCAGCTTCTCTCGCAGCGGTATTCTTTTGCAAGGATTCTCTAAGTGAGAATACCATCTGATTGATCTTAGTCTTGAGCGAATCCATTTCTCCCGAAGCTTCAACAGTGACGAACGAGCTAAAGTCTCCTTCTGTTGCTGCAGCACTGATTTGAGCGAATGCTCTGACTTGTGAAGTAAGGTTGAGAGCCATTGTATTGACATTTGAGGTAATTTCTTGCCACGTTCCGTCGATGTTGTCGACTTTGGCAGTGACGCCGAGATTACCTATCCAAAAGGAATCGTCAGCACAGCGTCCACTTGACTCCCCCAGTTCTACACAGGGATTTCAATGAGAAGACTTACCCTTTGTGCCTACCTCTCTGGCGACACGTGTTACCTCAGCAGCGAAGATAGATAGCCTGTCAATCATATCATTGATAGTTTTGCATAAAGCTGCAATTTCTCCCGCTGCTTCTATATGGACCTTGACTCCTAGATTACCGCTCGCTACAGCTGTAGTAGCTTTCGCTATACTTCTGACTTGTTCGGTGATCTGTAAAGAAGACAATCAGTATCAAGCATGTCGACTTCAGACTGAGGATTCAGATTCTAATGATTGAGGACTCACCCTCGAAGACATAGTATTGACATTATCAGTCAAACTTCTCCACTCTCCTCTAACAGATGTGACTTTCGCCTGACCACCCAGAACACCATCCGTTCCGACTTCTCTAGCGACACGAGTAACTTCAGCAGCAAACATTCTCAGACTATCTACCATAGAGTTGACAGTCATCTTCAAATCCAAAATTTCTCCTTTTGCATCGACTGTGATTTTCTTCGTAAGGTCACCATCTGCTACTGCCGTTGTTACTGTTGCTATTGAACGAACTTGATCCGTTAAATTCTTGGCCATTTGATTGACATTATCGGTGAGTTCTTTCCATGTTCCTCGTACACTTTGATGCAGGGATACTTGGAGATCAGCATTTGATCTGTTACCTTCACGACATCGCTACTGCAAGCGATGAAACTCACTTTTCAACCCTGGCACTACCACCAAGTTTTCCTTCTGTACCGACCTCAAGAGCTACCCTAGTAACTTCCGCGCCAAAAGTTCTCAATTGTCTAACCATATTATTAACAGTTTCTTTCAATGCTAATATTTCACCTTTGGCATCAACGTCGATAGTTCTGTCCAAATCGCCAGCCGCGACAGCTGCAGTCACTTTTGCGATTGCTCTAACTTGATTTGTTAGATTGGATGCCATTGAATTAACACAATCTGTAATTTCTCTCCATGTTCCTTCTACATTCTCTACTCGCGCTGATCCTCCTAATTTACCTTCTGTGCCGACCTCGACGGATACCCGGATGACTTCGACGGCGAAATTGTTCAGTTGATCCACCTGTTTGCCGTAAAGGTGTAGTCATTAGCATTAATGTCAAAATCGCCAGTGCGGAATGCACGGTTCGATGAACAGGAAATGAGGTGAACGAAAAAAAGCACTCACCATGACGTTAATTGTTGTTTTTAATTCTGCGATTTCACCTTGAGCTTCGATTTCAATCTTTCGACTGAGATCACCCTTGGCGACGGCCTTGGTGACTTCGGCGATGGACTGCGAGAGAAGCGCAGTGAGGGAGTATGTCATCATTACGGCATTGTGTAGGTCGAGTGGATGGAAGCAGAGTGATATCGGAGTGCATGTCAACAGAGAGTATTCAGAGAAGCATGGTCAAATCGTCAGCATGATGTCCTCGTTTGAAGTTCACCCTTCACAACCTATCAAGAGAAGAGAAAAGAGAGGGAGACCAAACTCACCCTGACTTGCGTAGTCAAATTCTCAGCCAATTTATTAACGACCGCTGTCAATTCCTGCCAAGTTCCTTCAACGCCTTCAACGACAGCTTGACCTCCCAATTTTCCTTTGGTACCGACATCTAAAGATACTCTTGTGACTTCTTGAGCGAAAGTAGTTAACTTTTCAACCATTCCGTTGATGTCTTCTTTCAATTCAATCAGATCTGCCCCTTGGACTTTAACTTGGACTTTTTGTGATAGATCTCCTCTAGCTACGGCCTGTTTCGAGGAGCAATGCGTATAAAACAAGAGCGTGACCCGAAAATAATTGATGCAGAGTGGTAGATGATGGTTAGTATTTGATCATTTCATGAGCAAACAAATCAAAGGTGACACACCTTGCAAACCCTAGCGAAATCCTGGACCTGTGCTTTGAGCAATTTCAGTTCCTTCTCAGCAGAGAGGGATTCAGATTGACCATCAATGACATCTTCATCGGCTAGGCCGACTTCGTTGGCTCGAATGATGTGACCACCACACCTATGGCATAGCTGTTCATCTTCAGAGTTTCCTTCGCCTTCTTTCTCCGGGCGGACATCACCGTCGCCTAGGGTGGCTGTCGTTCCAGATGGGCGACGTGTGGTGAGAGAGGTCGTGGACGAAGCCGAAGTAGGTGATGCCTTTGTATTGTACATGCCAATCAAGCGGGAGACGGCATTGCCGGTCCCTGTAGCAGCTGCAGATGCGGCCGATACGGCCAACGAGGCAGCAGAGGGCGGAGAGCCATCGTCGGTGTCGGTAGATGGAGTGGTATTGTTGCTTGACAATGACAAAGCGGCGTGCTGCTGCAGCTGCTCTTCAGCGCGTGCGAGGCGCAATGCTACGCGAGCAATGGACGCTACGATTGCCTCGTTCGGCGCGTCGGGAGGGGGAGCAAGAGCGACGACACTGGAAGGGCTGACCGAGGCAGGAGGAGGGGCGTGGTCGAGTGGTGGGATGATGCCTGCTTTCGAGAGCTGTTCAAGCGAGGGCGTCCCATGGGCCTGTCCGAGTGCATGTATCTTTGTCGCTATCTCTGCAGGATCCGCTTCGAGGGCGTGCAGGAGCGACAGGACAAGGGCCGAGGTCGAGTTGGGCATGGCGGATGGTGCAGCCTTTACAGCCAGTCCAGTATATGCAGGGTACTTGTCGTCCTCGTTGTCGTCCACGGCCGTAGTGGCCTGCGAGAGCCGCGAAACGAGTCCTGGCCGAGCAGCTGGGTCGAACAGCAGCCCAGAGTCGTCGGTGGACGAGACAGCGGTGGACGATGTTGATGTGCGAGAGAGCGCGATGGCAGCAGTGTGGTCGACGTGCAGACCTGGCTTGTCGGGCTGGATGTCGTCGGTCAGAGGCAGGTTAATGCTGCTGTTCACGTCGGGCATAATGGCACGCGGTGGTCGTGGTTGATAGTGTGGCGTGGTGGATGGGAGCAGAATAGAATAGAATAGAATAGAATAGATAAGATAAGAGTGTGTGTGTAGCGAGGTAGAAGCAGAGTCGAATAGCACACTGCTTGCTTGCCCTGTTTACCTGCTGCAAGTCTGACGCCATGCCATTCTCAGTCCAGTTGCAGTCAGTAGTGTGATTATCATATATCGTATCCAGCGTGGCTGCAGGGATGCACATTCATCACCGTTCCTGGACACTGCTATTCGTGAGCAGGAGAACACATCCAGTACTCGAGGCCACGTCGCGCAGAAACGAATCAAGACGCCGTAACTATCGTACCTCGTACACGCCAACTTGGACCCTCGGGCTACAGGCTGCCTCCGTCGGAAAGGCATGAGCACAACACACCACACAGAACACAGTCCTGCAGCTAACAACACGCTGTACCATACACTGACTGCATTGCATGGCATTGCTTGGCCTACCTGCCTGCCTGGCTGCAGTCGCGTGCAGTATTTCGCCACCATCCGATTACCGTCAGCTCCCTCAATTATCTGATATGCAGATGAGATGGTAACTCATACGAATACCGAATATGGCAGCGGTAATATAGCCTGAAGTCATCATGTCAAGGATTTGCGAACAAGTAAATCTAGAGTATGGTAAAGCTCGACCAGGCTCGACACCTTGCGTATAGACCTATGTTAGCTCGTCTCGTCCATGAACGGAAGTATTTCACCGGCAAAACGGTGACGACCAGGACATGTTGCAATTTCGGAAAGGTAAAAGGCTATATCGGAAAATCTAAACTTTGGGAAATTGACAGAATTTTGGTGCTGATTTCGTTGAGCGCCTTTTAGCTCGTGGTCTCCACGACTTTGCCTGTCAGCGATTATGGAACAGAAGACAAAGGTTTTCAGTGCACACTCTCATACACATGACTAGACTATACTGCATTGCACAGATTCAAGTAGAAATACACATTATGATGTACCTGTCTAATATAGAACAAATTGTCGGGGGCAAGCCAAAAAGATGTATTCAATAACCGAAAACAGAAGACGTGCTATGTGAGTTGCACAATCGAATATGCAAACTATAGGACCTGGTTTCGCTGTGAAATATTCACGATAATGATATAGGCTTCATCGTTTCTTTCTATGTTCACCTAGTCTCTGATACTTCGTCATGCATTCATCGCCATTCTCTTCCCTCTTCATAGCCTTCGTACAATAGGTACCCTCTGAGCTCTTTGAACGACAAAAACAGTTTCCATACTTTCCGAACTTTTCATTTCACTTTCTTTTCGACCTTGCTTGGAATCCTGTGGTGATTGTAAATCATTCCCCAGTTTCTCCTTTAATCTCCTGCTTTGTATTTGCTCTTTTCGAAATCCATTGGTGGTATTAGGACTATTCCGAGCTGTATCAACAGGACTAGGTGAGTAGGCATGAGAGGAGGAAGCTTGTCTTTCACGACGCATTTGAGATGCTAATGCGAGATGATTCGGAGTTGTTGGACTTGACATTGTAGGTCTAGGAGAGGAAGAGAGCGTCGGCTTGGGTGAGTTCAAAAAAGGGGAAGAACGATATGTTCCTGCTGACGGGGTGAGAGCTACTGCCGGAGAGGATGTTATTTTAGGAGTAGATTGCGACATGCCCGGTGAAGAAACGTTAGAAGGTCGATAGTAGGTTCCGTAGCGATATTGCGAGGTGGAACTAGACGATACGGAAGGAGTGTCTCTAGTCATGCATGTACTCGATAGAGGTGGCGCCCTAGGGGAAGATCTAGCAATTGGTGACTTTGAAACTGTCGCTGCTGAGCGCTGCTGAAGGTGTGGCGAATGGGAAGGTCTTGTCTTTACAGCTTGCATCGGCTGATATTGGTGACGCCGGTCATTCGATCTATCAGATCCATGTCGCGGCTGACGTACCGGGCGTAGCACTTCTTCTTCTTCTGAATCATAGCCAGGCTGGTCTTGATCTTCTGTATCATATTCACTCCCACTGATGTCCTCGTCACGATCTCGATAATCATACTGCCGTGCAACCCTTGAATCACGGTCTATAACATTCTCATCGTCTTCCTCGTAGCGCATGTCTTCAAACGTCTCATTCTCTTCATTGTCACTATGAGTTTGAGAACTCTCGGACATTCGATGTCGTGCCTGTCGAAGGTTGTAATACTGATTTTCCTCTTCTTGAGTAGTGTCTCGACTATAACTGATAGCCAATCCAACAGATTTATTAGAAGATCCAGATATCATTCTAACTCCTTTTTTAGCTTCTTTCATGACGTCCTTCAATCTTCTTTCATTGCCTTTGATCTCCCGTAATGCTCTCAAGAGTGTGAGAGGCATCATAGCCTTCTGCTCATTTCCTCCTTCTTGACTAGCATCGCTGTTCAGGTTCGCATTGATCAATTCAATCTCTTCAATGGCACAATGCAACAAGCCAGAATTGATGACATCATAAATGAAAAGTTCATAATCTTTCAATTCGTTCTTGATCTTTTTGTATCGATAAGACCAGAATTGCCTTTCTTCCCTTTCTGCTGTGTCATCGGGTCGACGAGAAGAAGCATCGAAAGCAGGCGCATCAGTATCTTGCCATCCTACAGGTGTACGTGGCGCCGGCTCCATCGCGCCGTTGTAACAATGAGGGTCGGAAGTAATAGTCGGTTTGAATCGCTGTTGAGAAGGAGAACGCGGGAGGGAACTTGAATCTTCGGACCTGCTATTGCTTGTCTTGATACTTAGATTACTGCCTTGCCCTTTTCTGGCGGAAACCGTCCCACTACGAGAGCGAGTCCTAGGTTGTCCGTGTGCTGGTGGAGCGGAAAAAATAATGTCTTTCAAAGAATGCAGGTAAGACCTGTCCAATGCTTCGAGCAGATGTGCATGGTCTGCTGAATGACCATGGAGATCATGATTTAAGGTGGAGGAGGACGGGCTCCGTCGATGCGAAGAAAGTCTAGGCGCGCTTGGTGTCACGATATCAGGCATGGTGATGTAGATTGATGTGCTTAAAGCTGCAGTACGTAGAGTGAAAGGACGCTTTTCATCCGTGTCACTCCAGAGGGGAAGCAAATCAAGTTTGAAGAGATTCTCGTGTTCTACGAGCATCGAGGAAACATATCGGGTCAGAGCGACCGCATTAAGGATTAGAAAAGACAGTGCAAAAAGGACTGCTCACCTGTCCGACCAGAATACTCTGTCACACCAATCAATTTCGCTACTCCCCAATCATCCACGACGGTGTACCTCGCCGTATCATCCTTCTGGCTGGAGGCGTTCAGAGTGGTGCTAGAAGAATGTGCATTCAAGCTACTCTTCGACGGTTTACTTCCCAGGCCACCTCGCATTCCAGCAGGTACCAAGCCCGTCGATGTATTCGACAGAGTGAAAAGCACAAGGTCATTGAAGACGGACATTTGCATCGGTCGTTCTCTACCACTACCGTTCGTCCAGTTGTTGGTCGCTTTTGACAATGCAATAGAGGAGGTAGATTTTAGAATGCCGCGCAGGGTACTAGCTGGAACAGCTGAAGGGGACATCGACTTTTGACGTGAATGAGCGAAAGAACCGCTTTTGCTAGGCAGTGGAGGGGCAGCTGGCGAAAGCATGGACTCAGGATGAAGTGAAGATGATGATGCATTCGGTAGCCTTGCACTGCCCATCGCATGAAGAGACGGAGAAGTCGTACGGCTGTACGAACTTAGGGATGTCGACATGGCGGGTGAAAATGTCGTACTGCTATCACATGTGACCGAGCTTCCGGAGTAGGCAGTGGATAGTGAAGGAGCCAGTGATGCCGCATCTGAGAAGGAGGATAGAGGACGTGGTGAAGCGCCGTATGCTGAATCCGAAACAAATGACCTTCGCGTAGACGACTTGGGAAGAGCGTCCTTTGAACCATTTCCCCTTGACATAGGTTGGCTCGTAGCATTGGTGTATATCGAATCGCCTTCTTCTTGTATGCATTCGATAGCGTGTCGTTCGCTGTCACGCAATTCAACACGGTGTACTATGCCCTGAGCAAGGAGTCGACGATCCCGCCTTGCTAGAACCAGACCGGTAGGTAGGCCGATGGTCTTGCTTGCGAAGACCTTGAGAGACTCGTACTCCTCTTCCCTGACTTTCACACCTTCCATATCTCGTATCATTGTATCTGTTACGTCAAAAAGCTCTTGTGTCGTATCGTAGTCTGGATGCTGGGCTGGCGTCAAATCGCGTAATTGCTGTGATATTGAGATAGTCATCACCTATTAGTATCACCGTTGGTTGACCGACGAAAAACGATAGGAAATGCTCACCTTGAAGAAAAGAGGGTACTTCATGAGTCGTTGAACAGGCTTGAGCAAAAAGCTAGATAAAGGCATACCACCACATTCCGGCAAAGCCTGTTGCATTCTAACAAATTCGCCAAAATCAGAATCCGGTCTGATAAGCATATCATCTATGGATTTTGTCACTGATTCAAACCGAATGAGATACGGCTGATGGACTTCCAATCTTGGTATAAAGTCGAGTAATTGATCAGCAACTCGGTATACGACATGACCTTGAGCATTCCGAAGATCTGCTAGGATTGCAGTGACTTGCGAATGTAGATATACGATATCATCTAGCCAATCTAGGAGCCTGGCTATGGGTGTCGGCACTCCAGCTATCCATCGGCCTTGAGGGGTACGCAGTGGTTGCGAGAAAACCCTCACTACGCCTTTCAGACCGTTCACGAAAGATTCTTCTGTCCGATAGAGCTCGTAGATGACTTCTTGTCTCCTCAGCTCGTTTCTTGAATGGGTGCGTGCTAGTGTAGCGTACAAATGATCAGGGATTGTGGAGCGCCATGTGTCCGTTGATCCTGGAAGCTGACCCATCGTCCCCGACCGAGTAGATTCTGAAGGTGAGACAGAACGTTCTTGATTGCTGGCTAGATTGGGCGTATTTGTGACTTCATTTGCGATATCTACTAGTCTCGGTGGTCCAGTCCACGCCCTCTTATGCTGTGGGTGGGGTTCAAGCGATGTCATTTTCACAGCTTGCGGTGAAGCTGTTGCTGTGGCTGGAGAAGGTGTTGGCGCCGCTAAGCTCGCACTAGGAGTCGGGCTCTTGCTCGAGCCTACGAAACCACTCAAAAAACTAGGCAATCTTTTCCGTGATTTCGGCTTATTATTTGAAAACCCAGTGAATGTACTGCTCAGACGCTGGAAGGCACTGACAGATCTTGTCCTTTTTCGTGCCGATGAATTTTCCACCGGCTTTGAAGCTTCATCTTCGGAAGGCAATTCAAGAGGTAATGGGCGTAAAGCAAGGGCTTCTGATGTTGATAGAGCACTATTCCGCCAAGGTGAATTCGGCGGGCTGGGTTTTGAAGTATTTTTTGCTTCTGACGGTATTGTTTGAGGTTCATGAGTAGGCAGAGGAGGCAGATCCGCTTCATCGTATCCCCCGTCCGGTTCCTGAACGACTTCGACCGGGTTCTCTGACAGATAGGATGGAAATCTCTCCTTGAGCCAGAATTTGGGACTGTGGGCCGATGCTTCCGAAGTCACAGACCGGTACCTCTCTCTTGCAGCATAGGGTAATGAACTAAGGGTGTGACCGCTGGCTGTCCTTCGCGAACGATTGAAGTTCTCGCTTCCTCGCTTTTGTCTGTCTATACTAAGTCTAGCTGCTATCTGCTCTATACTGAGCCGGACGCCGTCTGGCAAGCAGAACGAGTCTGTCGCTAGTATACCAGCTAGAACTGAATCTGTAATACCAAGACTTGCACGTTGTTCTATTATGCTTCTTCGTACGTCATCAATTGAAAACTCCGGTGGAAGGGGTTGAGGCCTGTCGCCATAGGATTGGCGTAAGCTGTACTTGGAGCGACTGTCATGGGTATACCAGCTCTTCTCGTGGGAGCGATCGTCTACTCCAGCCTCCTCGTGGTCTGCTAGCTGGTTCTCCTCCTTGTCAGACACATTTTCGTCCTCTGAACAATCTTGTGAAGGAAATTCATACTCCATGCTTTCCCGTGAGTCGCGATGACCAGGGCATGTACGAAGATTGCCATGCGTCCAGATCTCCGTCCCTTCTTCTGGTGCGGTTTCAAAAGATTCGCCGGTAAGCATTATACTTCCGTCCTCCTCGTCCTCCTCAGTCTCGCTGTACATGTCAACTACACTCGAACTTGAAGTTACTGGCTGCCAGACCTCCTTTTCTTCACCTTCTTGTTCGTCGACTTCCTCATCGAATTCCATCTGTGAGCACAGATCAGGCGATTCTGCCCGTGTCTGAATGCCTAAACCTTTGAGCAAGCTGGATAGTCTACGGTTTCGTTCATAATCTTCCCTAGAGTGATCGTCGAATTGACTAATAAGGAGTTTGGCCTCTGAAGGAGACTCGTCGAGTGGAAGTGACGTTGATACTTGTTGTTGAGGTGTAGCTGTCTCGTGCGTCGACGTTTCAGATTGCGCCACATGCTCGGGTGGAACTTGAGGAGTCGCGGGAGTCGCAGGAGTATGAGGAGTCATACGCGTGTCATGCTGGACTGATTTTGACGGCCTTCTCGAAGAATTGGAATACGACCTTTCTCCTCGAATCCTACTCGGTCGAGTGGAAGATATTGAAGTCCGCCTAGAATAGCTGTTTTGCGCCGGTTGTGGTGCAGGAGAGGGCGGCTCCGGGTCTTTGTCTTCATCAGCGTCATCAAAGACCGAGGCATACGTAAGCTGGCTTGCGCATGCACCACTCATAGACTGCGGTTGTGGCTCCTCTTTTGGGGCCGCTGATGAACGAGCCGGTGATGCCGGCGAAGGTGATGCCGATAGACGTCTCGATGATTTGGGAGGGCGAGGCGGCTTGATACTTTGTGTCGGACTTGGCTGGGGTGAAGGTTCGGGTGGATGAGGGGATAGTAGTGGGCTAGATGGTGGCGGTTGTTTAACGGGTGTTTGCAAAAGAGGCGATTTTACTATTGTGCGTCTTTTAGCTGCCCTAGCCAGGCTTTGCGCTACTTCAGCACCTATCTCAAGTTGGTGATCACGAGCGAATTGAAGAATAAACTCGCTATCAAGATCATCTGTGGAGGTAGTGCTTGCAGATGCTATATGTTGCCGACTGGAAGGGCTAGAATATGGGAGTTGTTCGTACTCTTTCCTTGGAGATAACTCGCTCACTCGGGTTCGAAAGGTTTGTTGACGTGCATCAGAGCCTTGACTACGGTTCAGAGGTCTATCTTGCTCGTATCGAAACGTTTGCGCTGCCGTGCTCTGCTTTAATGGTGGGCTCTGCGCTTCTCGTCGACTAGCCTTTGCCGCCACTAGATTGCGTGGAGTTTGCTCTGGTGCATGATTGCGCTCTTCATTTGCAGTAGTTGGAGATGCGACGTTACTTCTCGCGGAATCAGGTCCTCGTAATACTACTCTTCTCGCTACACTTGTTGTCCGTCCTGCTTGCGGAGCAGTCTGTGGCGTGTTTCTGGCTGGAGCAACGCGATGGGTAGGTGTTTGCGAGTTCTGCCGGACGGTATTCTCAATATGAGCTTCATGCCGACTATGTGACAGTGCTGGTACATGGTCTGGTTCTGTGTAGCGTGGAGCTGCTTTGAGCTCCTGCACCGAAGCCGATGCTGGAATGTAGTATCCGCGAATCTGTATTGTGCGAGCAGATATGCATTTGATCAGCGGCGACTCTTACAGCAGAGTCGTCAGGTATGGTACTACGTACAGGCACTTGTTTCTTGCTGCTGCCTGCCCTTTTAGCAGGCGTGTTGTTCGCTGTCCGCCGCGCTGGCGAGACCAGGCCGAGCGATGCCATCCGGCATGGAGCACTCTAGCCCGATACCGCGCACCAACAGCCCTGCTAGATACGTAGTCTGATATGGGTGTGGTTTGCCTTCTAGGCTGTATGTCTGCTGAAGCGTCCCTGAACTCGATGGGCGTCTGTTGGTGACCCGAAAGACTGTTCGCTGGTCGGAGATTCCCAGCTGCTGTGGCCGCGTTGGGACTGGTATGCAGCCTCTGCCGTCGAGGCAAGGAACAGTCGCAGCGCAGTGGGGTGATGATCGCTTGCCAGTTGTTGTGTTGTGCGTTTGTGACCCTGCTTTCAGTGCTGCATGCTCGAGCAGGTCTGGATTCGAATTCCCATACCTCGCGTCGACTCGATGGCCAGGGCAGGTGAATTGTTCGAGCTTCCTTCTTGCTTGCCTTTGGAGCAGCCTGCTTGCTGTTTGGGTACAAGAGATGGATTATTCAGTCCTTTCACGTCGTATTAGCCAGCATGATACCTCTTTCATGGCTTTCTCAAGCTACCCTTCATCAAGCTCTTGCAAACACGGCAAGCCAGCGAAGGCCGTATGCAGGCCGTCACCACGGAGAGCGCCCATTGTGAATGGCTGTCTGCCTTTGCAGGCTGTCACGATGTATGGTATTGACGTTCTTGCTCCTGCTTGCTACTGGTCACAAACAGAGCACCTTCATGCATGGCCACTTTCGCGCCAAACGAGTGAGCGCGCCAACTGCTGTGCGGTCTTCAAGAGAAAGCTCCTCGTTGACAGTCTGCAGTGATGGCATCCATCGCCAGCACCATCATGCCTGCTCGAGTTGCAAGAAGCAAAGAGCAACAAGTGCAGTCTACTCGCCGTGTCGAGCAACACGATCAGTGTTGGATTTGACAGATCCTACTGATTTGATCAGGAAGATTAATCACTATCGCGCTGAACACCTTCTGCGTTGCTTTGCTTCTGACCGTACTCTATGTCACTCATCGCCGTGTTCAAGACTGCTCGCTGCTTGCCAACTCTACTCGGCTTTGGTGCAGCTTTCCGTCAGGTCAATAACTGCTCATACTCCAGGAAGATGCATGTCAACAACCTATCTACATCCGCTGGGTCAAATGGGTACCTTGATGCTGCCGTTACCACTGGATCAACGCCCGAGCATTTCATACCGCCGCCTGACAAGCCAGAATATCACCCGTACAGGCTCGCTGATTCTCAAAGTACAGGTGGCGAAGACTGGCAGGATGGATTGGAACTCGATACAGCTACCATGCTGGCTCAACAGCAACCCTCGCCGCTCCGCTTCTTGGTCCTGTACGGTAGTCTGAGGCAGACATCATACTCGCGCCTACTGGCATTCGAGATGGCCCGATTGCTAGAGGTGCGCAAATGTATAGAAAGCTATGCTGAAAAGCCAAGCTAACTCGGCAAATCTCGCTTTTCTCGACGATTTCTCACCGTCGCCTCGCTCACTCTATCAGAGGATGGGCGCCGAAGTTCGCGTCTTTGATCCCTCCTGGCTGCCAATTAAGCATGACCAAGAGCCAGTCCCAGAAGCAGCGCAAGAGTTGCGGAATCTTTCACTATGGTCGTGTGTGCACAATCTCTTAGACGTATACCCATGATATCTTCTGATGTATGTCAATTTGCAGGGATGGGCACGTATGGGTCAGCCCGGAACAAGTGAGTTTGGCGGACATGTGAGACGAGCGTATTGCGCGGTAGCTAAGTGAGGACCATCTCTTTAGCACGGTCAAATAACTGCAGCTTTCAAGAACCAAATCGACTGGATACCATTGTCAACAGGTAGCGTACGACCAACACAAGGTCGTACACTAGCAATAGCGCAAGTGAATGGCGGTTCGCAGTCTTTCAACACGGTCAACACACTTCGTATTCTAGGTCGATGGATGAGAATGTTCACAATTCCCAATCAATCAAGCGTTCCTATGGCTTGGAAGTCTTTTACTACTGCCTCTGACGTAGGTTCCGATAACCCGGTACTGATCAATCGGATGAAACCTTCATCGAATAGGGATAGAGTAGCTGATGTGTGCGAAGAACTTGTCAAAGTAACTTGCTTGATGAGAGGGAAAGATAGACTATTCTCAGATCGCTACTCGGAGCGCAAAGAAAGAATGGAAAATGGAAAGTTGCTTACTCAAGCGGAAAAGGATAAAATGCAGAGTGAAGATGCGACGAAGAAGGTGAGCGCCCCTACTTATAGACTCGCTGGCTTCCTCGGTTTGCTGACAATTTACTCGTTAATCATACAACAGAACGACATTCTGGAATCGTTAGGGATCGGTCAAGCAGGAGCTCGGTCGATATGAGTCTGTTTGTTGATGATATTATGTGCCATCGATGTCGTTACGATGCAATTAGACCAATCAGCAATGATATACGGCGATGTGTTAGAATTACAATTTTCTAAAACGAAAACGACATTTGCTTGCTTATTTACTAGAAGTGCGCTTTACACATACTCTGACGGGATCTTCTCTTCCGGTTCTATCCTTGTCCAATTTAAACGTCTTTTCAGCCATAGCGACACCCATGTCAAGGCCAGTAAGACGGGCACCTCGACAAGCCTAGGAAGACCAATCAACATATGGTTCAATATAGTAGTTCACTTGAATGCTTTAAAGCTTCTCTGCAACTTACGGTCCTATTGTAGCCGCTAAGGCTTGCTTACTATCCACTCCATAGATTGCAATAGCCACTGCGATGGCGAGTTCGAAATTGTTCGAGCCTATTGAAAGCCAAATCAGTCGCTGTTTGTTCTCATTGTCTAACATACAAATGAGGAGCTGGTATAGACCTACCAGCAGTGAAAGACTGAACGACAGCCATTTCATATCCGAAATGTGAGCTCTTGTACCTCGATAAGTAATATGTGAAGGCAAAAGCGCCTGTCCACATGATAGCGAAGTAGAGAATCATAGGCACAAATGTACGGAATACCGGTCCTAGATTGTGCACGATACTGTTGCCTGCAGCAATTCCCATCGTCAGAAACCTCCTCTCTCTATAGCTAGTCGTAGGGAATTGAAATACATACCTTGATACGCGAAGAGAACGAAAATGGTGTATAAGAGGCCGATAAGTGCCAGAGGACCAAAATACGGCAGGAATCGAGTCTCCAAGAATTGTTTCGAGAAGAAGTACCAGATTGCGTATCGAGTGACTACTCCCGCAAGCAGTGGTATGCCAAGATACTGTATGTACAGTTCATGTATCAGTATATACTTGGCGACAACGCCGCCCTTGTTTCGAACAACTTACAATTAAGACATCAATGGCGACTGCACCATAAGCAATGCTGAATTCGCTTTCACCGCTAATGATGTTGACAAAAAAGATTGCCATGGGTGCATACAGTGCAATTTGCAAGATGGAATTGACGACCACGATAATTGCGCTGTTCGGTTCGAGCAATGTTAGGGTATACAGCACAGGGGTTGAAGATGCGTGAGTGAGCTGCTTACCAATAGTTATGATCCCCTCCTGCGAGCTGGTTCCATATCATAACCTATAGGTGGCATTTCAGCTAACTTGGAGGGTGGTAACAAGTACAAGGACGTACCATAGCTATGCATCGTGCTATCCCAACGAGTATCACACCAATCCGGTACTCGGGTTGATCCTACATATCAAAGATCAGGCACCATCAAGTCAGGAAACTATGATTGTACTCACAGGTAGTGTTGCCCATGCGATCCCAAGCATAAGAAAGGGGCCTGCGATGGTAAGTCTCAGCTTGTAGCCCTTGCTACGCCCTAATAATAATCGCCACACACCTATAACCCAGTTCAGGAAGAGAGACAGTGCGATCTGATACCACAGTCTTCTCTCCATAGCTAATGAAGGTAGCTTCTCATACTGGACCTTTGTCAATACAGGCCACATCATGACCAGGAGACCGATAACAATGGCTGGAGGGCGAGAACATCTTACTTAGCTTTAAACTGATGAAAGGTAAATAAGTATGTGACATACGAAAGGAAACGCCTTTGAACTGGATTTGATCAAAGGCATCTGGAATAGCTGTACCAGTTGTGGCTCCTACAGCTGTACCGACAATCATGAAAATGAGTACTAGTGGCGCAAGCAAGCGATCTAGAAGACCGAGTCCCATGAAGAGTTCTGAAAGGGATCCAGTATCAGTATATGGATATAAGAATGATGGAGTATAACTTACTCTTAGACATCTCCGTTGATGATACGGCTTCTACATTTTCTCTGTTGTCGAGGTTCATTGAATCTCCGGCGCCTTCAGCAGCCAAAGTAGTTACGGCCGGGCTCGGAGCTTTCGACGTAATCGCCATCTCGAATATTTGAATCGTAGTTTTCAGTTGGTGTGTTATGGATACAAGGATGGCATAGTAAGTGCGCTTTGAGATTGAAGAAAAAAGGCAGATTCGCGATGACAGTTTCTTGGAAATATACAAGTTTGATCGGCGATCGTGTCTCAGATTTGAGCTTTTCTATACACGTTCAAATGGCTGATTTGAAGCTTTGTAATTATCAGTTTTGAAGGCTGATGACGAGGACTGCAACATGTCGGTGGTACTCTCTAGCAAGTATGCGGATTGCTAAAGAAGGTTGGCTTGGCCTTGGAGTTGTCTCCGGTGAAGCAGCTTGGAGGGATCAAAAAAGACGCGTCTACGGGTGGAGTGGATTGTTATCCATAGCATTGCCATCCTAAGCAGATTGATTATGTACCTTGCGAGCCTTTCAAAGAACGACTCAAGCTCTATATCTATTGGAAGTGAATTTTGGTGTAGGGTATCCCGGCCTTACGAGCCGCCGATAGAATCCATTATTGCCCGGCGAACTGCTCCCAATTGTTTTTTAACTTTACTCCTGCTTGCTCAGCCGTCCATCCTTTCGCACTACACACGATTTGTAATATCTCCCAAACTCTAGTATCGTTCATATGAATATCATTGTAATCACTTTCTATCAGAAGGCGGTCGTCTGGCACTGCCTTTATCAGCTCTTCCAACCGCTCCAATCTGGCATTAATAGTGGTAGAGAATGAAAAATAGATTCTCTTCCTGTCGATGTGCTTCGAAACTCGTTCAATAACATCTGCGGAACCTCCAAATGAATGCAGGCATATTTTGGATGTGCTCTTTTTCCATCTTTCAGAAGTTTTGGTAAGGGAAGAGAGCAAATCCACAACCGCTCCATGAGCTTGCACATCATGAAAGGACACGTTCCGGTTGAGTTCAAAGGCTAGGTCTAATTGTGCATTGAGTAACTTCAATTGGTGATCCATTGGGACTTTCAAGTTTGTGAACTTCTTCGCTTGCTTGTGATCTGATCTGTCGCTTTTTGCATCGGTCTTTGGGAAGGGTATTCGAAATGAGCGATCCAGGCCAACCTCGCCTAGCATTGCAGCAGGATATCGCTTTAAAAGAGGCCGAAGAACGTCTTCCAAGAAGGTGGACATCAATGCCGGTTCCGGAAATGAGTCGTATAAAGCTGCCGCTTCGTCTGATCTGTCGCCCTCTGTTGGTAAGTAGGAAGGGAAGACTTCGGCATAGTGATCCTGCTTAGAGGGTACGACTCCGTCTTCCCTGAAGCTAATATGATGGGACCACCACGGATGAAGTCCAAAAGCAGGCACAATCTTGTCAGGATGCTCATCAGCAAGCTGCTTGACCAAGTCTTGGTCTTGGAGATGCGAGCTCATTGCACAGACCTACGAAGTGGGAACGACATCAGACTTCTATTTTGATGATTGCAACTATTTGGTTTACCTTGTGCAATGAAATCTTAGCCGCATAGCTTCTGTAGTCTGCGTCTTCTCGGAATTGTTTGTAGTCTGTTGGATGAGCATGACTGTCGACGATGTGACCTAGGATTGCGGATTGCTGGGTGATCGGCAGAGCGTGTCCGGACATGGGCTCGGGAGCCGCTCGCGAGAGGCAGCCAGGGTGGTATGAAGTGTATCCTGGTCTGAAGTATGTGCCAGTCTGAGTCGTGCGAATGGTGAGTTGGCCTTGAATCGATTGAAGGAGCCGAGGACCGACCGAGTCTCCTGGGTCGCAACGACACGACAGCCGATTTCAGGGTAAGAACACCATATAATCTGTCATTCACCAGGCTACCACAGCTTTACTCTCAGCCACTTGGACTCTACCAATGCCCACGAAGCCGGCTTATCGGTTAAAGGTTGAAAAGAGAGGCGATCGGTCCTCTTTACTTCAACCCACAAGCTTCTCTTTTCTTTCTCTCACTGCCCAAGCACCATGCAACGATAGCATCGATTCGCAGCCCGCACACCATGTCAGACAGCAGCCCGTCCACCCGCCAACGCTCAGTCGACTCCGACACCTCCCTCGCGCCCGATCCAAAGCGGAAGAAGTCACTCGACACCCAGCGGGCTTTTCGAGCGCGCAAAGCTGCCCATGTCAAAGACCTCGAGGTAAAAGTAGCATTGCAAGAACTTGAAATCGCACGTCTTAGACGAGAGAATGCAGTTCTCCAGGCTGATATCGCAAGACTCGGGAATGGCGCACCTATGCCTAACGCCACGTGCTGCCCCAAGAACCCATCTAGTGCTACGGTGAACGACCAAAAGAGCACGCATCCTTCAGTCTTGCAGCCTATGCCTTCTGTTATGCGCACCTCCGTGCCGGAGCCTCCAGTGAGCAGGGCTCTCTTGCGAGCCATGACACGCGCTGATCTCTATTCCCTGCCTGTTCAGACAGCATCCATAATACCAACAGCTCCTGCCCCTCTTCCACCCGTCGGCGCGCAAAAAGCATTAAAAAGCGTGTATGGCACGTCGAGCCTACCCGTGGTGTCGTCCGCAAGCCAACCAAGAGCCATTCCCTCGTCAACAAGAGGACAAATAATCTCATACTCCGGACCCAATTTAAGTGATACACAAACGCCGGCCCCATCACGACCACCTCCCTTATCCATCACCTCTTCGACCACAACTTCCTCAGAGTCAGTTCCATCCGTTTCGGCTTCTCCTGCAGTAGCGCTCACTCGTGTCGTCTGCTGCAACAACATGTTTACGTGTGAAGACGACAATGAAAGTGAGGCGAGGTGGCTGAAACAGAATACTGGTATTCAAGGGATAGGAAGCAATACGATGGATGACTTTTATGCACTATTTGGTGGAGAATCCGGTAGCGCTTCTACAGCTGGAAATGGACAAACGGGAGGCTGAAGTGGCATTACAAAAGGGTCAGGCTATATCAAGCGAGCTGCACATTGAAAGCACCACGACGTGAATGGCCCAAACCCCTGAAGATACCGTCTTCAAAATTGCCATCGAGACACCCGTCGAATCGGATCGTATATGTTTTTGGCGTTGAAGCCAAAGTGTCACCGACCGGTCTGGTATCATAAACTGCATTTCAGATGCACTTGCAGATCTTCGATACTATCGGAAATGGCTATTCTCCTATGTCCAGTCTTAGATGTCACACGTCTATCTATCTCGGGGAGCTTCACCAGACGCACAACGGGACCTGTTTAGACAGGACCTTTTTAGGATGGAGCTAGAAGAGGGTGCCTGGTTTTGAAGAGATGTGCTTGGAGTCGAAGATACAAAGCCTCCTCTGGATCCTCCAAAATTAGGGCATGTGCTCATTATCAGCCTCGCTATTCGAATAGGCCGTCGAGATTCCGAGCTCACGGAAAACTATACATCTCTCCATTGAGGGATTTATCACAGACGAGAGATTAATACTTCGCCTTCAAGTTTGCATCTTCGATATCACCTTCACCCTTGACCTTGGTAGTATGCTGCATGTCTTCGAACGAATCAGATTTTCTCGTGTTGAACATGCTGGAAGTGGACAGTGATCAGAAAGCAGGTGGGAAGCAAACAAAGCAGGAAGATAGCAAATCCACCTTAAAAGCACTATCCCAGTATCTGTACCCGTAGCCAAACGTAGACTCAACAGGGTGCTCACCACAACCCCCCAGAAGATCACCTTGTCCAGAATTGTGGGCAGCAGCATCGCTAGATTCCATGCGAGGAAGAGCATTGCCAATAGCATGCCCGTCTCTATTATCACTGGAATACTGGAGTGAACCGTGGTCATTATGAAATTGTTTGAGATGCTAGTTGGCGCAAGGACGAGAGTACAACACGAGGACTGGAGACGCGCTACATCGGTGTTTACGTGCACAGACCACTTCTTCGAACCGACTCTGAACACGCTCAAACTGGCACAGAAAGCGAGTCACACCTACATCCTATATAACTAGCATCTTGAAAAACGATTCCTTTCCGCGCCTGGTCGGTCCTATCCTTCTAGGTTCACCTTGCGTAAGTGTTTGCTTGCCGGGAAACTTTGGAAAGCAAATGAGAACGCCCTCATGTTTCCCCTTTGCCCGTAGCTAGCAATGGTGAAATCTTAGCCCTGAGGTACGAAAGGAGACCGGATGGATCTTCTGAGGCCAGCAACTGGATCTCAGCCTTAACTCTTGAATGTAGCAGGTGCTGTATGTGGCGTCTAAAGGTGTATGCAGCCAGACAATAAGTTAGATGCACAGCAGAGTCAAATTAATCTAGCATGCTTGCCGCGCACCTCATGTCTGCCTCCAGGTCAGGTATTCGAAGCAGAGAAATGCCTTTTTTAACATCGTGTGGGGTCAGAGGGATGCGGCAGTCTTGGTCGAAGGAAATGCTATACAGCCAAAATGTCAATACGCAGATTCATCTGATTTTTGACTATATCGTACTTGGCTATATCCTCTGATGACAGACCAAGCCATTGCAATCTTGGAGATACCAGATTAACATTGTCAAATGACATTGCTCTAGAGCCGTTGCGATAGTTCAGGAAGATATGCAAACCATGCGGGTCTGCGTCGATAAGGCATAGAACTGGGACCCTGTCACAGAAACTTACTCCGATCAGCGCTTTAGGCAGGTACGCAGGTCGGTGGAGTGACATACTCTTGATGTAGCTGATTGCACAAAGCTCGGACTAGCTCTCGCGTGGCAACATCAGGGTAGCCTTTACCAGTAATGAGTATTGATTTTCCGAGTAGAGCGTCGTTGGTGAAGCGATTGCTACACAAAGTCTGGAAAACGGCCTACTCGTATAGCTACATCAGCAGCGTTTTTAGGGGACGAAATCAAAGTTTCACCCTAACCTCTTTTTCGACAACTAGGACAAACTTGACTGCAGGATTGATAGTCATGGCTGTGATCATTTCGCCAGGAGGAATTAGATGGCCCTGAAAACGAAATAGCATGATTCTGTGTCACAATGTGAGCCAGAAGGACAAGCTTAGGTATGCTTCGCTGACTGTAGCTGCTGTCTGGCAGTCCATGATATGCCCTTGATCGGTCTGCAGTTGTATAAAGCCATGGACGAGGCCTTTGGAAGCTGCGACCTAAGAGCGAGTAGAGAAGTGAGCAATTCAGATGATGCTATCATATCAAGAAAGAGGAAGGCTAGAGCAGGCTGACCACATTCAAGTCTCTTCTACGTATTCCCAGAGTAGCAGCAATATCATCGACCAGCTGATATATGCCGGAGTCAGCAGACGCTATATATACTGGTAAAATCCACGTCTCACAGTATCAACCACCTTTTGTGAGCCGAATAATTTGGCGTCACGATAATATATGTCTCTTTGTGAAGCCAATTCGATTAGACCAGTGCTAAGACGCGTATTCATAGGGCTTACCTCAGGGTGGAAGGTCCTTCATCAGCCAAACAGTCTGTCAACAGATCTAAAAGCCTCAAAACAACGGCTGCACCATTGCGTCAGAACAGAGAATCGTAACAAAACTTAATGACCTACCTAGCTGTTTTGTTGACGCTACTGTCGAGGGAAAGGTGAGGGTCCTGAAGGTAGACCCTGAATCTGAACCATGCCTATTCCGCAGCTTCAACTGAACAGGGTCATAAGAAAGCTTGGACCCTCTCTTTGCTATCTTCGCTTGCATTGCACGATATTGCGATTCTTGCTGCATATCCTCCTCTGGCACGTGAGTCGCGCTGATAGGGTCAGGCGTCATGGACAAAGTGAGCTGTATCGTTATTGAAATGGCATAATCGCAAAGCTTCTGTTTGACCAAAGACCTGAAGTACCATACATCTGTCTATTAGCTGGCGCCGTGTCAAGGACTGGGACGGTACCGACCTTCGAACTGAACGACTGGCCTGTGGCGGGAAGATAACGGGCTTGTCGAGGTCGAGAGCCAGGAGAGCATCCTCAAGCTCCTCATTGGAAATATCTAATGGAGCATATGTTAATGTTTGGGAGAATGTCGCATCATCCAGTGCGTGATCGGCGTCAATATCGGGGTAGGACTCGTTCGAGGCAGAGCTCGAGTCTTCTACATTGTCTGCGTACAGCCCCGGACACTGTGTATCTTGCAATCCCTCATCCATGTCCTGTGAAACGGTAGCCGGCTCGGGGAGGCCTAGGAGACCCGCATCTACGGAGTCCGCCATATCCTGCGAGAAGCCTTTGAGGAGCATGGGCTCATCGTCACAGCGCAGCAGCACGTCTCGGTCATGCTGCGATTCACCGCAGTCGTCACCTGACCCGTTTGTCAGGCGTGAAGTAGCTCGGGTGCTGGTAGAGAAGCCTGATGCACTTGTCGTAGCGATGCTAAGGCCTGAAGAAGAGGAAGAACTGGCGACAGGATGAGCGAATGACAGGTGGTGAATAGGTAGAATGCTGAGCGCCGCTGTCTTTGAGGCGTGCTCGCTATGTTCGTCGTCGCAGTCCATTCTGCCGATACCTTTTCAACGTGTGTGCGCGAAGGCAAGCTGTTTACTCTGAGCGCGTGGTTAATGCTGCAAATTACAAAAGCTACATTGAAACCTCATAACTTTTCGGAGGGCGAATGCATCTCTTCTAATCGTCTCACACTGTGCTTTACGCTGTTCTGCCATCTTTCTAATGCAGATTCCTGGAACTCCTTCATCGCTTTGTCGGTGCCGCCATTGGAATACGCCGCTGCAAGCAAGTCGGCAAGCTCGATAGCGTCTTGAATGGCTTGCTCACCTCCGTCTCCGCCCTTGAAAGTCTCAATTAGCCTGAGCGCAATAGTATGAGAGAAGCAAGGCGCACCAGGATAGGCGTGGCGTGCATGGCATCGCCTATTAAAGTCACGCCTTTCGGTAGGGATTTCAAGTCTTTTCCTTCCACTTCAATAGACCGCATGAGCCAACTCAACAGTTTGTCATCTTTTATAACCTCTTTATTCAATTCATCGCTGAAGGAGGATGCTTCTATCTCTTGGAAGAAATCTTCAGGAATCGTATTTGCTTCACTCGTAGATCGGTCAGGCTTGAAGAGTGCATCTTCAGGCTGCCTCTGCGGTCTGGAATATGTGAAGAAAGAATATGCCTTTCCTCCCTTTACATCATTGAGACCTGTCGACAGATGCGTTTGGTGGGCGCCTTTGTTGTGTTTGACTGTATCTTGGTAATCTTCCGAAGCGTGTTCCTCGTGGTACTTTTGGAAGGCAGTCCTTCTTTGTCCATTGATTGCAACATATGGCAGAACTTTAGACTTGACGTCGGGTAAAACAGCCGAGCGAACTGTAGGAGAAAGTCGGCATCAGCCTAGCTAGTGAGCCTGCACATCGTGTATGTTATACGACTTGCCTGCTGAATGAACACCATCCGCCCCTACCACTCCAACAACGCTCGTGCTACTTTTCGAGTCGTCTTTTGCTTCTCTGTACTGGACTGCTACTCCATCTTCCGAGGAATTGGCGGCAGTGACCTGATGTGACCATCTTACATCGACTCCTGAAGCTAGATATTCCAGTAGCCTTCGCTTATTGACTCGCATGCCAGATGACGGAGGTGCATCTTTTACTGATTCCTGTACTTCAGCCGTTACTGCGGTACTCGTGCGCAAATCTCCAATAGGTACTTGTAGTTCGGCAACAAGCGATTGACATGTCCTCGCACCAAGCCAGAGACCGTGGTTTGCGAACTTGCCCTTCGGTTTTGATTCGTAGACGATGACAGGTACTTTCTTTATTGTCAAAAGACGCGCGACTGCAGGTCTCAGTTAGCTAGGTTCTGTAATGTGGTCAACTGTCCGGCTCACGTGTCAGGCCGCCGATTCCCGCTCCGACGACTAGAATTGGAGCCTGCATAATACCGTCACCGGGCATAGCTATAAGGATGAGCTTGCTAGAGGACCCTAGGACTGATTAGCTGTTCATTAAATCTGCTGCAATATAGCAAGTCAGTTCTGGTCTGAGCAAGGAACGCTACTGCCATCGAAAAGCTGATCACAGCATCGCGATCGCGGCGTGCGAATCCGAAGCATATAATATTGATTTGAAGTTTCGTTAAAGAAGGCGTCTTTTGTACAGTAAATCGATGGCATCGTCTGCTCTACTTGGTCCTTCTAGCTGCACATCTACACCAATAGAATTTTGACTCGTTACAAGTGCTCCAAGTTCTCCTTCAACGCCAGAAGAATGGTAGCTGCACTCTTTTGAAGACTCCAAAGCCCAACTGTGCGTACTCTCTTAGCATTACTCTCTTGCACATGATTAGCTAGAGCAGAGTAAACCTGCTCAGAAACAGCATCTAGCAGTCCAATGTCATATGAGGTCCAGCTGCCATCGAATTCATCGAGATCAATGTCGACATGACATCTTATCGGAATGAGGGTGCGATTCGCGTTCAAGAAAGCGACAATGGGTCGCACGAGGGCGTTGTTGACTGAAGAGAGGTCATCGGGGAACATTGGGACTGCGGCTTTCACATCGCGGAATCGAATATCCATCCGCATGCAGACAACTCTGTTCTTCTTTTCTTTGTCTTGATCCCCGTTGATACCCAACATTGTCCGTAGCGATACAGAAGGCGCTTCCAGAGGCTGACCTTTGGACAGCTCACGTTGCCCTGGAATGCGGTCACCTCCATCTGCAGCTGTGGCCGATGAACCCGACCGTAAAGCCTCGTCGAGATTGTCGACAATGTCTCCGAGGATCGTGTTCAAGTCAATGTCGTCTTCCGGCCCTCGAGGGAAGCGGATATCTGCCACAAGATCTGCTCGACCTGACATTATCCATGACAGTGGCCCTTTGTCGGTAGAGGATTGAAGGTGATCTATCGGTACTCCGTCCACTCGGAAGCGAGACTGCCAGATTAAGAGAGTCAGTATACATGCAACTTCTGAAGGAAGCATAACTTACCATTCTCTTCCAAACATGATCCTTTGCGTCATGTTCGCTTGTAGTTCTCATGCTCTGCGGCTTGTGCAATGAATACAAGCAATTATCCACTTGTCCGGTGATACTTTCAGCGCTGAGAAGATCATAGAAGAGCCACTGCTTGCGGAGGTTGCCAATGTTTGCCTGGAAGATGGAGAAAGTATAAGGCCTAAATTCGTTTGGTTGGTATATGGTAGACAAGAAGTCTTCGATCTGTAGGCTTTCCAGCTGGAAATCCCCGGGATTGGCCTCATGCCGGAATCGCCGGTAATCTAACAGGCGATCCGCTTCAGAATGCGTGAGATGGCTTCTGTCTGTGAAGAGATGAACGTCAGCTCGGTGCCATTAGAAAAGTAGGGGCTCGGTTGCCTTACCGATGATCCCGCGAACGCCCTTGACCTTAGCTTCTTTCACCAATCCTTTTCCATCTAGCCATCTTGGCAGACTCAAGGCCACCTCTACAGAGTCGATGTTGAAATGAAAGTGAGTATATTGTGGGGTGCTAGCTTGAGGTTTAGCTAGAAGTTCCTCTTCTTGCGGTTGACCATGGTGTCTACGGTGTTGTTCTTCCAGGCTGTCGCGCGAGCGTATATCTGCCATCTGCTCGCCTGACATCCTGACCACCCGCGAGTCGCTGCGTCGGCGTGCGTGTTGTCGGGAGTTGCTCTGCTCATTCTCTCTCTCTCCGGCTACTGGTAACTGGGCCTCGACATCGTCTGCATGCTGATCGCTATTCATGCCACGCGAAATGTAGACATTTTTGAATGTGATCCTTGAATCTCGCCAGGAGAACTTGGGAACGATAGCCGACTCGAAGATGACGGTGACACCCGAAGAAGCGGTCAGGTACGAGCCAAGCTTAGCAGCCATCCATTCTGATCAGCAAATGAGATACTAGTCAGTTTTTATGATCAAAAACGCAGAGCTGGACCATGTGCTTACCTTGCATTTGTAAGGAATTGGCCAAGAAGAACAAAGCGGATGCGAAACTGGTACTGTGTGGAAGTGATATCAGCCCCATTCCAACAATAGTGTTATGCTGCAAGAGAACTCACGTTCCCAAGACAATCCAAATACCAACACCACCCACTATCCAGCTTACAAAAGCACTCCAGTCGTCTGCGCGGAACCTACGGAACCCGCGAATCGTAAACCATTTAAAGCGTATGCGCAAGCGTTCTAGGAAAGATGAAGTCGATGCGAGAAGTCTGTAGAGAATATCCGAGGTTAGATTGGCAGAATTGCAGCCTCTCGAGTGTACGCTCTTACTCGTCCTTTGTGGGGCGCCTGAGAGAGGCCGTAGGCAATGACATAGCAAGCTGGCGAAGGGATTTTGGGAAGGAAGACACATGGTCGATGACGTCTGGCACCGGCGCAGATGGTCCAGACGCAGCTGTTGATACCTTGTGAGCCTGCGATGTGCCTGCTTGACCATCAAGGCCGCCATGATCTTCGTCAGAGCGCTTGTGCTCGTGATCGGCCGCGTTCTTCGACGTCTGCTGCTCTCCCCAGCGTTGTGTACTGGTGAACGAGCGTCGTTGCAGCAGCAGAGTACTCCTGTGTCGTGCATCTGCTCCCGCTTGCCAGCGTGCCCCAAGTTGACGGCTGCCAGTCGGTGCGCCCGACGCTGGGTGCGAGTTTGCCCTGAAAAAGTCGGACAAAGCGACATACGACTCGCGCAGTGGACGCTGCCGCGCTGAGGCAGCTTGTCGAAGCATTCTCTCGCCAGATGGCTGCGATGTGACCCTCTTCTGGCCATGTCCCAGCGCTTGCGATGCTAGACGGCGCATCGTGCCGAATTGCACGTGAATGTTACGAAGAAAAGAAGCAACGCCATCGTTCAAAGCGAATGCCATCGATACTTCTGACAGCGCCGACAGACAGACGGGACCTGGCCCAATGTATATAGCACTCTTTGAGTGCTGTGACAGCTTTCATGCTTCCTATCTGCCAGAAAGGCGTGCTTTCCTTCACATTACTTTTTGGCCACATTCGCCACATTAGACGCGTACGCATTTCTAAATTGTCCGTGTCCTTTACTATTGATCTTCAAGTTAAAAGGTTGTCACTATTAGTTGTCTATGCTACATTGACTCACACACCGAGCGGATCATCGAAAGGTGTCTTGAAAGGATTCACTGAAGATGGCGGTCTGGCTGGTCGAGTTCGAGCGCCTTCCGGGGTCCGCCTTGCGCCATACAGGTATTGGGATGGCAGCATATGCGTCCGATAGTCGTGCTGTTGGCTCGTTCTAGCAGCATCGTCAGACCTTGTGGGCGACACCCCCGGTGATGAAGGCTGTGCACTGGCTAGGGACTGTCGACTTTGAGTCGCTGACGGCAAGTTGAGCGCACCTAGCAACGACAATGTCGAGGGCTGGTGTCGCCAATCTGAAGCTGGAGGGGGTGGATACGCTGGGGGAGGACTGAATGTGCGATGTTGAACTGCTTGTGCGCCTACGCTTTGCTGCTCAATGCGTGTGTTGGGGGAGTTGCCACGGGCGTTTTCACTATGCGACCTCTTCTCTCTGAGGTGAGCCAAAGGAGTCGCGACTAGGCTTCCGACCTTCTGTCTAAAAGCCCCAAGTCTCCTTGAAGTCGCCTCAGCTGGATTGCTAGGTCTACTACGCATCATGACCGGCTTCTCGAGCTTGAGGTCCTTGAAGTCTGGATGCTGCTTCCTTCTCCTCAAATACGGTCCAATCTTCTCATGCCAGAGCAGCGCAAACAGTCCGAAGAGAATAACGAGTCCATATAGACCAAGCATAAGGTAAAAGACGGTCCTTTCCTTTTCCAAAGCTGAGCGATACTGTCCTACGAGGGTTTTCACGATTGAACTGCTTGCTGATGAGTCTTCGGGATTCGACCCATCCAGGGATGAGACGAGCTCATTGCTTCTTTCTGACGAGAGCATAAAAATCTCGTCCGAAACAGTTGGCAGCGTGACTTGGGCATTGCTGTGGTATAATATCAGTATGACCCAAAACCAGGGAAGGACCGCGACATCTCACTCGTGCAACCATGTCATGGCGGTCGAGATAGCTTCAATCTTGGTACCAATGAGACAGTGGACTACGCCTAAAGCTGCAGTTGCAAAGACTGTGTCCCGAAAGGTACTTGTTATGGCGCCAGTCAAACCATCATAGAACTCGTTGACCGTAGTATTGATAGTGATAGTTGTCGAATTGACCCATCCGAACTTGAATGGTATGTCAGCATGGGCTTGGTGAATGGTTGTCAATAAGATCAGAAGCTCACCATGTCCTCATTGATGCCATTCTGGACATTCATCAAAGCAACATTACTCCCATTCGCATATTGGATGCTTTTTGCAGCTGTTGCATTGTTGACTTGTGCTAGAATGTCTGACTTGAACGAGACCAATCCACTGTTCACTTGGTCTTGCGCAGTCTGTTCCGTAGGCTTCAACGCAGCAAGCTGAATTTCGATGGAGATTATCCCAAGCAAGGCTATTGCCAATAGTAGCAGAGCAGGAGTGTAGGTGATATAAGAAACGAACCAGGTCGCATTTGATCTTGCGCGGGGAGATCTCCGCAGTGGAGGGATGCGGTGCATGAGCTTAGGTAGCCAGCTGCGCAGAAGCGGGCTGCGGCTCGAGCCAATGAAGCCCAAGAGGGTGGGGGCGTTAATGACTCGATCCAGGTCATTTTGATGAGAGGGTTGTCCGACTGGACCATAGGTGTGATCCGGACGTAGCGCCATATCAGACGCCCATGTTTCTCGAGACCTGTCTACATAGTCGGCGAGATCGACGAACCAGCGTCTCTCCATGAAAACCATAGCGCTGATGTAGAGTATAATGATGACTATGATAGCAACGATTCCATATTGAGCGACTTTGACCAATGACTGACCCACATCATCCACGAAGGTGTAATCTAGACCCTGGATGTGAAAGTGTTAGTGTTGATATATTTGATGCGAGACCGCTCACTTACCTGGCAGAATGCTAAAATCTCTTTCTCTGGCACAGGAAAAGCGTCTCTATCGACAGTGATATTCCCAAGGTTGGTCGCAATATCCCGACGCAGGGCTTCGAAAGGTATTTCGATCACGCCATTCATTTTATCTTTCAGCTCGTCGAGGGTGGGCAGAGACTCATTGAGCGAGACCAAAGCTTTCAGGAAACCATCAGGGAGGTTGACATTGTTCAAGAAGTCGATGTTCGGATCGAAACCAGGAGGGTTGATGTCTACTCCAGGTATGCGATTGACCACTTCGACAGCTGAATCCAAAGCAGAGTTCGCTCCACTGACGGCTTCTTGAAGCTCATTGCGGAGAGTAGCAACCGTGCTGTCGAAGAACTCGGTGAACTCTCTGTCAAACAGAGAGGCGCAAGCCAAATGTCAGTAAAAGACAGACGTAGACTGACGTTTTGGCTGGCTTTTGTGGTGGACTCAGCTCACTCGGTGGCGCCAATAGCTAACGCCATGCTACCTCGCACAACAAGGTCTACCAAGCAGAGGTACCTGCCAGTCAGGCATGTCAGTCAATTTCTTTGGATTCTTCTGGTGCTTAAGCTCACAGTGACCGATACATGTCAACTATGAATATCAAAATCTGCTCGACAGCTAAGACAGACATGTCGAGGACCGTGCCTGCAAAAAAGGCAAAGCCGACATGATCAGCACAGTTGGGTGCTTTCGCGCACACGATACGCACTCAGTCCATGAACCAGAGCTTCCGCGCCGCTAGCAGTGACTTCAT
Organism: Cystobasidium ongulense; assembly: GCA_022835595.1. NCBI lineage: Eukaryota > Fungi > Basidiomycota > Cystobasidiomycetes > Cystobasidiales > Cystobasidiaceae > Cystobasidium > Cystobasidium ongulense. The sequence goes on from BQUP01000003.1 coordinate 1,044,434, forward strand.
TCATATTTTCGGCTAGATAATGTGGAAATGATACTGCTACACTTGCTGCTTGTTCCAGGCCTAGGCAGCTCGAGGCTAATTTCAATTTTGCAGTATCGACAGAAGTATTTGCGGAGTTGATAGCCAGTATCAAGCGCATGATGACCAGGATTAGAGAGAGTACAATTGGTGAAGTAAAAGCCAGCGAGGCGAGTGCCCATCCCCCCAAGTAGGGTGGAAGAGGTGCGTTCGAGTTGATACCTGCCATGATTATGATGTTGATGAAGAATGTTAGATGTACTGCGTCGCTGCAAGCATGAGTAGTTTCTTGCTTCTTGGCGGGTTGATTGCCTGCTGTAGGAGAAGCAAGCGCTGCGCCTATCAAGCACGCAGACAAGACCGCATGCCAAAGCAAACAGCATTGCAAAGGCGTATCTTGTCTTTTTAGGTGTTTGTGCGCTGCATGCGCTTCGTAGCAGCTTTTGTTCGAGTGAGCATGGCGTGCGGTTCGCTCTTTTTTGTTCTCGTGGCCAGCTATAGCTAGCGCTTGGACCGCCACACAAATTGTGGGTCCGAGAGCAGTCATGCACAGCGCGAGGGCCTGACCTCACAGACATACCCAAGTTGATTGCAGCACCACCTATAGGTGTACATGCTTTCACAAAGCCCGTCAATATAAACTGTTCAGTATTTGCGGGCGGTATCGATGTGGTCGCTGAGGTAAGCGGCGATCATCTTGTGCCAGAAGAGCTGACAAATCACAATTCACCTTGTCTAGCTGACACTTGGTGACGGGTTGACAGAGCTCACAGGAGTACGGTAAATTACCCATTTCCTGATGATGGTGCTGGATGCAATGCCAATAACGGTCATTACGTTTGTGAGCGCGGCCATGGAGTGTCGCAACTCGCAAAGAGGACGTCTTTCTACGGTTGTATGAGTCCTCCAAGGCGTAGCGCAATTCCACACCGCCGGTATCTCCACACCGAATAAAAGGTGAGAGAAGCTGCTTGATGATGGAATGTTAGTCAGGCTGATACCGTACGGTGCTGGATCACTAACTTGTTAGCCTAGATTGTGCCTCTGACCCAACGCATAAGGCTCCTTGTCTTGCCTTTTCCGGCTCGAATTGGGGCTGTCCGAGAAAATACACGAACTATCGTATCAGAGGTGTCACCGTGTCACAGCGGCAACGCACTTCCCGCGCCTGTCACGCTACTGTAAATTAATGACCAAACCTTTGGCAAGGTTGGGTTTGCGGGTTAATGAATGCAGCGCGGCATGATATGCAAAGGTGAGCGGAGTTTTATTTCCAAAAGGCAAGCCACCTCTGGACGATCAACGGCTGAGGAGACCCAGAACGCCTGCATACTGTAAACACAGGTCCAGATCAGCAGAGAATTGTGGTAACGCTGCGTCACTGAGCAGAACAAGGCACTGGAGGGGCTGCTGGTCAATTCGGATTGCCAACCGCGCGCCAATTTGGAATTGCAAGCTTGCCGAACAATAAGCCTTACAAACCGAGCAGCAGGCAAAGAAGGCTCCTTCAATAAGATGGACAAGGTTATCCCTTTTGATATTATTTGGTTGTGATTTCCTGTTGATATCCCCGTCAATAACAAGCATATTTATCTATCCGGCCCTCCACGCGCAGATGCCACGACACCATCCAGCATCGAGATTTTGCAGATTCAGTTAAGGATTGCATAGCCAAGGTTCCGCAACGGGCAAGGAAGGACAGCAAGGACCGAGAAAGAGTAAGATTGCAGTGTGCTGCTGCTACTGCCCCAAAGGCTTCGTCAACTCCACCAACTGGGCACACCCACCCACCTCCACCAGTCGGCGTCGCTTGCGTGCTCTGCTTCTGCAGCAGCGACATGTCTTCCATCTCGCAAGCTGCAGGCTCGCTGGTGACAAGCATGCCCGAGTCGCCCGCAATCCTGGCCAATCACGCCGGGCTGTCGTTCAACAACAGCATCTACAATGTCATCTACGTGCTTACTGGCCTCACAGCTCTCACCCTGGTAAGTTGCGGATGCCCTTTGGCAACAATATCTGGCTATTGACATGGCTGATTTGTTCAATGCTGATCTTGATCGGACTTTTCGACCTTCCTATTCCCGCAGGCCGTCGCGATTGCCGCACTCACGACCCAGCTCGTGCGCAAGGAGCAGCGCAGGCTCGTCCAGAGAACTGTACGCTCAGAGGGAGTCTACGTCCTTCCCCACTCGCCAATCCTCGCACCCATCATGGTTATCTGCTACGCCACCGTCGGCCTAGCCACTCTCTTCGTACTCAAGGCTTTCCTATGGCAAGGCTCGGCAGTCGCCGTCATCCAACGACTCTCCCTGCTTCTACCCATGCCATTGCTCTTGTTTGCATGGCTATCAGCATGCGCGAATGCATTCGCATGGCATCTCACACCACTTGGAAACAGCAAGTTTCAGCATCGTCTGCGCCTGAGACCAATGTCGCTCAATCTCATAACCTGGATAACCCCACTAGTCATTTTCGCTATCAACCTTACTCTTACCATGCTTTGGCCTTCGGTCCAGGCTGATGCGAAAGCTTTGAAGGCTCAATTGAGTGAGTCTTTCCCTGTTTTGATCCAATCCATCACTTGCCCTTTAATTTGCTAATATTGCCAATGCAACTTCCAGCCATACTCGAAAAGGTGATGCCAAACGATCCTATGGAAATCATGGATCTGGCGGTGCGATACAAACGGAAGCTAAGACAGGCAGAAGGTCTATATCAAGCAGTTTGGGCAATCTGGGCGTTGGCTTATGGTCTGTGCTGGATGGTGTGTCTTTCTATTCTGGCCTTCATCTATTGAGTCGTCGCAGCTGACTCACTCTCGTCTTTACCGCGACAGATATACACCACATACTCGTCCCTTCTCATCGCACTTCTAGGGCGGCAGATGAAATTTATATCCAGTGCCACAGTTGTCACTGATCCGCAACAAGTAGCTTCAGCTGTCAGCACACCAGGAGAAGCATCATCCCAAATCGGCTCTGTATCAGTTCCAAGGCCGTCATTACAGGGCAAGGAGGGCCGAAGATCATCCAATGGCGATCGCAGAAGCCTTGGTGGAAGCGTTAAGCGTAGCAGTAAAACTACATTACACTTTATAGCCTCTGTTGGCCCTGAAATGCGGTACATCTCGAAGCGGGAGTTACTGCGCAAAAATACGAGGCTTGTAATAATGGAACTCGTAGCGTTTTCAGTCTTTACCATAGCGTGGTGGTGAGTCTGTCATTGTTTCTCACTTCTATTAGTCAGTTGTCAATTGATGCTGACGGAATTATCATCTACGGCAGGGGATTATCCATCACCAAAGCCTCGATGGGTTACCGTATCTTAACGAATCCAACCATTGGCCCAATTACTGTAATCGGCGAGCTCTTCGAATCAACGCTGTAAGTTCCGAAGCATTTACATAGTGCTGGTGCTTGACGCCAAAAGCTGAGATACTCCACTCTTCAATCAGTTTCGGACTGGTCGTCGTAAGCTTACTTCTAGGCCGCGGCATCAATATTTTACGCAATCGTAAAGAGCAAGTCATCCACGGCGTAACATCTACACATAGCTCACAAATAGAGTCACGCAATCCTGAAGGTGGAGAGGGAGACCGTGAGAAGGGAGAAGATGATGGTTCTCCCGAACTGGAAAGACCGAATCTCGCAGCCCGCAGAGGCAAAAGCCTGCTTGCCATCAATCTAGGCAGCGGTACCTATTTTGTGCCAACAGCCACATCGCCGATAGGAACACCGTCAGAAACACCAAGTCGAAGGGGTAGTCTGCAACCTACTAGCGATAGCCTGAGTGGCGGGTCGAGCACGCAATTCCTCCTCCCATATTCGGATCGCAGCCCTTCATCAGCAACTTCTTCTGCCCAAGCAGGGGGGTCAAGGCCCGTGACGCCATACAGTCCTTTTGGACCCAATTCACCATTCTCAGAAAAACTGGCAGACTTCAGTCAAGCACGCCGGAAAGGATCAGTGACATTTGCGGACGGCATAGCAGCTCTGTCTACATCGCCGCTTAGATCACCTGCTGTGCACACACCAACGCTGGAAGTCGTTCCGCCCTCGCCGCTTTTACCAGAAATCTCCATACACGATGTACTCTCTACGAATTGGAGCGAAGCTGTACGGACACTCGCAAAGGACGAAGCACCGGAGCAGAAGGCGTAGTAGCGGTATGTATAGACCCTGTTGTTGTTGTTGTAGTATGGCCATAATAGTTTCGTCATAGATTAATACAGTCTGATGTGGGTTGGCACAGACTCGAGGAGTACACAGTCACAAGTAGCGCGGTGCGAGTGAAGGAATTCGTAATCAGTCGGTAAGTAGAGTCAGAGTAAGGCATTGAAATCATACGTTAGTACCAGTTTTCATAGACTACCTCAGCCTCAAGTGGCCACAATCAATGTAAATCAAGCATAATGCACGCAACTGAAAGTAATAATGAAGCACTTAAAGCTCATGACAATGCATTGGATACAGTATCGGAAGCATCGGCGCCATTTTTCCTGCCAGTTTGCCGCCTTTTTTCGGCTCTGTTTCGTTCCGTTCTAGAACGGTCAGCTTGACAAGCGTGCCGGTTGTTCTTGCGCAGACATGTTCGGCCTCATCGTAGCTGGTCGTCTGGTGCAGGTGCGTCGCGGTCATTCAGAGTGCACACGTACGAATACCACTGCTGACTGGTCATACGGCCAAATGCCATCATGCCAACAGTCGGACGTGCAGCAGGTAGCGGAGAATCGGTTCTTGTTCACGATAGCGCAAGCTGAAAAAGCAAAGTGAGTGGAGCAGCCAGAGCGTGACTGCAGAGTGAGGTGTGCTGATAATATTCACCTCACCCTTTCTCGTATAGGTAAGCTGCGTCTTCAGGCTTCCACATAGCTTGAGCGCGATCACCTAACTTCTTCTATAATGCTAGCCATATCGTCGTCTTTCTCACAGGACAAAGTACGGGCATTACTCATGGCGCAAAAGAGCTTTTCCAAGATTCTTGTTATACTTTCTGGCCTGACTATCTTTCCTCTTTCCAGTCCCATTCCCTGATGGCTTTGCCGCTACTGTTCATCTGCAATGGGCAGACAAGCCCGAATGGAAGCTGTTGGGCATGTAAGCTAATGCTATTACGAATGCAAATGGATGTCAAAACGCTGAATATTATGACTCCCGTCTTTTGTTCCAGGCTAAGTAACGATAAACCTTCAGCAATATTCAAGATCAAGGGTCCGGTACCTTCAACACAACCGAACCTATCATTCGGCCAAGATGCATCGGTCGTCCCTCCGTCTACAGCTGGCAACATAGGCATCTCATGCGATACTATAGATGTAGTTCAAGCTCAAATAGCCACACTTCAAGCTGGCTCCTCTACCTCTGGCGCGAACGCTAATCCAGGAGCGATGATATCAATACGTAATAACCCAAATGAAGTACTTACAATAGCCCTCAAGTGCGCAAAGAATTTTTTAAATTATCTCTCATCATTCGTAGCGCAATCCGCGCCTAGTGGTAGCTCGTTACATGCTATATTACAAGATCCATCAGCTCAGTCTGCTTTACTGGGGATGTGCGAACGCTGGTATAAAAGCCTAGAGACGAAAACGAGGAATGGTGTAGATTGGCTCAACAAGGAGCAGGAATAACTGAACGTAAATAGACTACATTCTTCATCATAAACCGGCAATCATTAGCAACCGCTACCTTAGACTTGCTGTATGCCATGTCCCTTGGTTATATCCAAGACTGATAGGCGCTCGGTCGTATGCGAACATGGCAGCAATTCCAGCCCGATGCATATTAAGCGAAAGGAGAAGAGGCTTAATGCAAAGAAGAACACTTCAATTTTGATTCGCCGTGAATAGTGCTTTTTATTGCTGACGGAACGCAACAGGTTATCGAATCAAAAGAGGAGTATGCTCTTATTCCATCTCTAAACGAGGGAGCACAAAGGATAATGTATTGTAATGTAACGATCCACTGGCACGAGAAAAAACGCGAAAAACGCGCTCCCTGTAAAAGGAAAAAGGAAAAGTGAATTTGATGCGTAATCTAATTTATAAACAAAAATTCTTCGGTAACCTTTCCGAAAAAGAAAGTTGATGAAAAAGTGTCGAAATTTGAATGCTTTTTTGGTTTGTTTTGGTTGAATTTTATCGCTGAAATTTGGATGTATCCTTTGTCATTATATTGTTGGAAGGTTAACAACAGCTACTATTACGAGCAAAATTGAAAAGGGAAAGTTTGAAAAGAGCAATTAAAATCGAAAGGAGAGTTTGTCTAAGGAAGGGATAACATAGGCTATCTTGCCAATCTTCCGTTCACTTAGTGTATATATAGGATAGACGTCATCGGCACTCCGACTTGATCTTTTCAGAAAGGCACTCTTGTAGAATATGGATCTTCGGGCATGTCCCAATCGGTATTATACGCGCCATATTGTAACGCCGTATTATCATGCTCCTCCTCGTCCATGGTGGTAAACATAGCTTCTTCATCCCTTTGGAATGCATGTTGCTTTCCCGTCTTCTTGACTGATTCATCGAAGGGAGCCGCTCCAAAAGCTTTGTTATATCTTGGTCTTTGCTCTACTTCTAGAGGTCCAGCAGCATCCATATCAAAACTTGGTGATGCGGTTCTATCATCGCCATTTTCCCCCGATGCAAAAGGTACCATATCATCATCCATCATTTCGAAAGCACGGGATGTCTTCTTTGATTTGATAGAGCTCTTATAAGGAGCATCATCTTGCATGCTATCGAATCTCTCCATATCAGGAGCTGAAGAACCAGCAGGAGAGTTGAATAATCGAGCATGTTCCTCTTGATGAGCCAATACACCGCCGATAAGAGGTGTAACAATAGAAGCCACATCGACAGCAACCTGCGCTTGTTCCCCTCCTGCAGTCGTAGCAGAGGATGAGAAACGAGTCGTACGTTGATATTGCAGGTCTCGCAACCAGGCGAGCCAGTCGGAAGATAGAACATTGATATCGAATTCCAAGCTTGAAAGCATTGAAAATTCGAGAGCGTTCACTTCGGGTAGTGTAACATTTGCGACTTGGGCAAATGTAGAGTTGCGGAAGGAATTATCGTCGAGATGCTGTAAATACATCATGCGAGTCAGCACAAACGTTCATACTCAAGGTGTGTCCCAGAGGGCAAAGAAGCAGGGACTTACCTTGTTAGCAACTACCAACGCAGCCAACAAAAGTTTAAAAGGAGCCGAAGTGCTTTTGAGTGCCGATTGTGAAGTAGCCGGAGGATAAAGAGGGCAGGTATGTGGAGTTTTCGCTATAAAATAAAGTGCGAGCAATAAAACTTGCTGACTTAGTAAAGTAGCTCCTAGTAATTTTTGAATTTGTTCAAATAAAGCAATTGGTGGAGTTAGATGATTCGCTAGCCTTTGTTGCTGTTGATGAAGTGCAATACTGGCATGTTGTTGAAGTGGATTCCTCAACAGACCAGCAGAATATATATCCTTATTTGCACTTGAAAAACTTTCCAAAGATAATTCTTCTCCTTGAACGAGCCAGTTGATTCCCGCTCCAGTAGAAGCGACAACAGCAGGATGACCAGTTGAAAGTCTCTTGCTACTGCCAATCTTAGCACCTAATGAGCTATCTGAACCAGTCTTGACGATACAGTTATTATTCGACATGCCAGAGTGAGATTCAGGAGTTCCAGGTGCTGAAGAAGCAGGACTGCTAGAAGATTGTGGTGAATTTTCATTCTTGTTATTGGTATTGCTATCTCGACGACCAGCGGGTCTTCGTTCACCTCCAATAGCACCATAAACATTGCCAGCAGGTGTAGGATAACCCGAATCACCAGCAACGACATCTCTGGGTACAGAAGTCGCCCTCTCTCCATTCCTTTGATTGAAAGAAGGAGAAAGAGATTTTGAAGTGGTTCGAAGATGGCTTTTCTTGGGACCTACAGAAGCAGGAGTACGAGGGTATGTAGTAGCACTATGAGAAGAAGGAACGTAATTCGCACCTCCTAAATGAGTTGAAATGTTTCCTCCAAATCCAGTGAAAGGAGATAAAGATCCCCGATTTGCTCTAATCTCTGATTCCGATCTAAACATAGGGCTTTGTGTCCCAACGGAAACACAAGGCATAGATGGAGAACTACCACTACTTCCATTACTACCCGATAAAGCACCAGTAGCAGTAGAAGCGGAGGAAGATGAAGAAGCAGAAATAAAAGCGTCCCAAACTAAATCAGTAGCTAATGCAGCTAAAGGATATGCCGATTTCTCAATAGTAGGAGGTGGTGGTATAGCAGATGCATCTTTAGGTATAAGTTCAGGTTCATCATCTAAGGTGATTTCTTTCCCTGGCAATACTATCTCTGCCAATTCCATCTGTGCCATTGCTTCATTCTGTACTCGATTCTGAGCTAGATTCGAAGTATGAGCAGGTTGGGCTTGTTGTTGTTGTTGATGAACAGCATAATCAGCCCAAGCAGCCGCAGCTGCAATTTCCTGCTCTTGCTGTTGTTGAGCCTGAGCAACAGCTAAAGATCTCCTCTCCTGCTCAAGTAGAACTTCGTTATATCTGATGTTCGAAATAGGCATTAATGAAGCTTCTACAGCCTTTTCATCAATTCCACCACCATTTCTGTTGGAAAAAGCATTTCCAAAATCGAATGCAGGTTGTAGGCCAGTTCCTTGATGTGGTATAGGTAGAGCAGGTGCCATAGTAAGCTGACTAGCTTGTGCATAGCCATGCTGATGCTGCTGGGGATGACCAGTAGGCGCCCATAGCTGCTGCTGCTGCTGCTGCTGATGCTGAGCCTGTCTGTTCAGATGCAGCTGCTGTTCACTCTGTCGACTACCCGCGTACGGATGTACCACAGCTCTAGGATTAGATTGCGCCTGATGAGGCACCGGTCCATGGGAAGCAGTATGATGTACTTGAGCATGAGGGTTCGCGTGTGCGTGCGGGTGTGCAGCGGCAAGTGCGCTAAACAGACGATCGAGGTGAGCTCTTTCCTCGTTCGACGAAGAGGATGAACAACCCTCAGCAGGAGAATCAGCAGTAGAAACGCGATGTCCTACAGCCGCTCCTGCCTCGGGGTTATTATAAACTGACAGTGGGTGACCCTGTCCATTATCTCCTCTTAGCAATTGCTGTTGCTGATGACCTTGATATTGCTGCTGGTAAGGAACAGGGAATTGCTGAGCTTGTGCACGATATCCATTCGTGATCGCATTCTCAGTCTTCAGCTGTCGTGGCTGAAAGCTTTGAAGCTGATGATGAGGAGCTACAGCATGATGCATAGGAAGCGGGAGAGAAGGAACAGAGTGAGGATGGTGTCTTATCTGCGCACTGAAATCCAAATGAGGAGCATAGTGAGCAGTAGAGGGCATCATATTTCCATGCATGTTAGGAGGGAACCCAAAAGAAGGAGGAAGACCTCCTTGGTATTGATGAGCGATCATGCGGTGTAGAGAGTTTGCGATAGTCAAGAAGAAGGGACTTCAGATGTTTCTCTAATCAAAGAGACCTGAAACCTTTCCTTGATATCGGGTTTCTTCAACGAAGGAGTGAACCTCCGTGAAAAGGGTGTGTTTGAGGCTGGCCTTGTAGTCAAGATACCAATCGCCTCTTTTTGTCGGCTAGAGAGAGAGAGAGAGTATTCTTCTCTCTTTAATGCCTGAGTTGTGCTTGTGCGACTTGAAGTGTACGCGATTGCAGGTGACTCGTAGTTGTGTTTGTACCGATAGGCGTACACCGGAACTGACGTCGGGTTTTGGTCTTGATGTGAGACTTGACGAAGCTGAAAAAGCAGAGAGAATGCACTTTTGCAGACGTAGAAGTCGCGTCCTGCTCTTCACTCCAGATGACGAGCCGCTATCGGTTGCCGATTGTGGCTAGGTCGAAAAGGAGGCGTTCTTCGCGTCTATCGAGGTGAAGTCGGAAGCCGGGAAGTCGAGAAAATATTATCTGAAGGGCGCGCTCTAGATATAAGAGTATCTTGTTGATGAATAAAAAGCCTTCTAAATGAATATATGTATCGTCGCTGCAGTATCGATGGATGTCGTATGTACTATACGCCTCCTAGTGAAACGAGCGGAAGAAAGTGGAAATACCGAAAATTGAGTAAAAACTTGAGAGTCTGAGTGGGAAAGTCTGGAGAGTGGAGAGGTAGAGGATGTTCGTTATACTATTGATTATACTATTAAAGATGGGGTTACACTACGTTTGTGTCTGATGTATAATATTCTGGAAATAAAAGTCTTGCGAGAAATGAGTTGGCTCTTATTCGTGGGCTTGCTGGGGCCTAGAGAGACGTTTTTTGGGGGGGTGATTGAAGTGGAGGGTGCGCAGATGGAAGGCGGCGCGTAGGATGTGGGAGATACAGTGCAACTGGAGTATGTATGTATACCAACTAGCTACCGTGCTGCCTGCTTACGCGTCTCTTGTTGCGACTGCCTGTCTGCCTGCTCGCTGATGACTGTTTCGCTCGCCTGACGCTGTAGTCCGACCGACGAGGGATGGAGAGGGCTAGAGCTGGCTTGTACTGCATGTGTGTAGTTGTGTGGAATGGGACGGCCCTACTCAGAGTCACTCAAGACCTTTTCGGGGGATGGAAGCTGCTGCTGCTGCGTTGCTTGCTTGCTTGCTGGTGGGTGGGTTGACGAGTTTTACGCAGAGTAACGGCAGGCTGGGGGGACAGTAGAGGATGGAGGGTGAGTGGGAGAAGGTATAGGATGGTGCAGAGTGGCCTACAGAGTGTGTGGGTGATGGATGGCCTATCCACTCGTCTGCCTGCCTGCCCGGGGTGCTGTGGTGTGCTCGCTGCTGTCTGCCTATCCTGCACCGCGATGAAGAAGACGGCGCTCGCCAGTCGCCGCAGTGCAGTGCCGTGCAAGGCCACCGTGCAAGGGTGCAGCGGGTGGATGTGATGAGAATGAATGCAACCTCCGTCCGCTGAGCTCAGTGAAGAACTGCAGGCTGGATGGATGGGTTGGGGGGCAGTCAAGAAGGTGCATTGCGGTCATGGTGGTGGTGGTGGTGGTGATAGATGACAGATGACAAGCACGGCAGCGTATACAAGCACGACTGACTCGCTGGACAGCTACTACTCACTGTAGTTGCAGTGACTATCCATTCTGATGCCACTGCTAATCACCATTACTATTTCACATTACCCTCGTACTCGGGCTACTACAGTGACGGCCATCCATTACAACTACAGCAGTAGACTAGCAGAGCAAGGACTACCACTCCTCTAATACCATGACTACTCCATCATACACCATTCCACATAATATGTTGACATCGCCGGTCCCCTTCATCGATCAGCCACTCTCCGGCCAACGCAGCCCAACAGCCGAGGGAATTCAGAAAGAAAAGAGAAAGAAAGAAAGAAGCAGGCTTGACTTTACTCGCATCGACTACTATCATTACTACACTTTCATTGGCATTAGTTGGTGTGGTGCCAGCTACTCTTGCTCTCCCTCCTCCCTCTAGCTTTCTCCCACCGTGCCTGTCTCTCTCTCCGGTCTGCCAGAGTCGCATCCTTGATAACTACCCTTAATCACCTACAAGTAAGGAGCTTTACATTCTACTCTCACACTCTACTACTACTAACACCCTACATTGCAACAACCACCTTTCAATCACCACCCGGGACTCCACCTTCCCCAGCTCAACTCCATCCATCATTATCATGGCGACAACTACCGAAGACAAGCAAAAACTACTAGCAGAAGAAGTAAAAGGAAAAACATCAGCTCTCAAAAACTTGGTAGCAGGTGGTGTGGGTGGATTATGTGCTGTTATCGTAGGACAGCCGTTTGATATGGTGAGTTGGGATGAGTGGGGATGGCTCGAGAGAGCTCTGGCAGCAATGTGGGACCTCGCCAACTGACCCTGCGGTGTTCTTGCAGGTCAAAGTCAGATTGCAAACTGCACCCGATGGAACATACACCGGCGGAATGGACGTAGCGAGAAAGACATTCGCAAAAGATGGTATATCGGGGTGAGTTTGAAGAAACCGACGATCACCCTTGCACTTCCGAGACATTTGCTGATACTGTATACCCTTCACTTTTACACATGTCACCTTGATGAAATCGCAACCGCATCTACGCTCGCTCCCGCTCTTGACAATCCTACATTCATCATACTGTAATCTTGTGTTGCGAATTGCAGCTTCTTCAAGGGAATGGGATCCCCTCTAGGTGGGTCAACAATACATAGCATGGCTTACACCTCAGATTCAACACTGACACTCTCTCTACTATATAGTCGGTGTCACTCCCATGTTCGCAGTCTCGTTCTGGGTGCGTCCTCATCATCTACAATCACATCTCGACGTATATTCTTCTACCAGCAAAGCAATCTAACTCGCGGGTATTTATGTTTACAGGGTTACGCAATGGGAAAGAAGCTAGTCTATGCATCCACTTCTGGATCTCCAGATCGGATATTAGGCCTAGGTGAATTAGCTGCTGCTGGTGCTTTTAGTGCCTTACCCATGGCGCTCGTAGCTGCTCCCGTAGAGAGAGTAAAGGTTGTTCTTCAGGTGCGTCCAATTCATATCTCTTTGCTCCATGAGAGAGTACTTTGAGAAGGTTCTGGATAAGGCTGATGGCATTGCCTTTGGTATGAAACGTACAATCCAGATTGATGGACAGAGACCAACTCCTCAATACAAAGGACCTATCGATGTCGTCGGAACACTCTATAAAGAAGGTGGTGTCAAGAGCTTGTTCCGTGGTACTCTAGCTACGGTAGCTCGAGATGCTCCAGGAAGTGCAGCGTGAGTAGCTTGTTCAGGCCTGGCTTAATTATCTTCAAGCGGTCGAGACTGATTCTCTTGTCTCTTGAATCCCCCTTTCTGAAAACTAATCGCACAGCTACTTTGCCGCATATGAAGCAACTAAAAAAGCATTGGCACCACCCGGTAAATCACCCGCTGAATTAAATCTATTAAACACAATGATAGCAGGAGCGGCAGCAGGAGTAGCAATGTGGAGTATAGCTATTCCACCCGATACTATAAAATCAAGATTACAAGGTGCTCCTCAGGGAACTTATACTGGTTTTATCGATTGTGCTTCCCAATTAATCAAAGAAAAGGGACCTACTGCATTATTTAAAGGATTAGGACCAGCTATGGTCAGGGCTGTTCCTGCTAACGCGGCTACTTTCTTGGGTTATGAACTAGCGTTGAAAGCGATGAATAAAGCGGCGCCTCCTACTTTGGATGTTACGAATTAAAAAAGGTCTTTACCCCACAGTGTAGTAAGGAAAATAGTAGCACCCCATTTCCCTTTCATATTCTTGCAAACTAGAGAAAGATACCAGAGAGGGATGGTGGTTTATTGCAAGCGAACGCCTGGATGCTGACAGGCTATGGCGTATAATCTTGCGCCCGGCAAACTGACAGGCCATGTTCTACAGACTTGCGTTGGTGCATCTCGGCCTGTAGTGGGTTCACTTTCGTGATCGCAATTTGCAAACCAAAGAAGTTGAATCATACAAGCATTGTATGTTCATTTGTTCAATGATCACTTGCGTTTTTGACTTTAGTGAGCGCTGTCAGAGGAACCTGTTGTAGTCGCAAAAGAGTCCCGTTTCGGTTTTGTGTTTCAATTCTCATTGCTTCAAATTCCCTTCACCTGATCTTTGCTGCCGGGTGACAGTGAAATTTGGCTAGCTTGTAATACTACCATACACGCACAAGAGCATATTACAAGGTAGATTACTAAAGCTAAAGCAAGAGATACCTTTTCTTCCATACGTATGGTGTTCTAAAGTCAAACAAATAGAATAGTAGGCAGTCAAATAGATGGGCATAGTCTTTTTTAGCGGATTTCAGTCAGATAGATTTATAGCGGGCTTCAGTCAATAAATAGATAGCCGTCGATTCTAATAGATAATCGGAGACAGGTCCAGGAGATAGCAGTCCAGGAGTTCGATATGTAGAAGCCGAAGCCAACAGGTATCGAAGCCAGCAGAGCCTGTCCAGAGCAGAGACCGAAGTCAAGTCAGTCAAGTCCAGATGTGACAACGCGGTGAGAACCTGAGAGGCTGACCAGCTGCATCCTGGTAAGGAGCTTCGACTTTCACAAGAGAAAGTTGTAGTTTTGTGTAGCCACTTTGAGAGGCGTAGTAGTATTTAAAGTCGTAGCTGACGACCAAGCTGCTCCAAGTCAAAGTTGCGTTCATTGCCTTCAATAAGTGTATGACGTTCACCACCGATAGGTGCTTGGCATTCTGGACATCGTGAAACTTGCATAGCGCCCCCGCATTCGCCCTGTTGATGTGTGAGGAGATGGAAGATGACGGAGACTATACGATTAGCTGAAGAGCATTACTTTCAGATTTGTTCCAGACACCCACTATAAAGTAAGGGTATCCACATCGGTATCCTGTGTGCAATACAGCAGTGCCGTCAGTTCCGATGAACTCATAGGGGAAAATGCATGCATGGCCTACTGTAAATGTGCCCTGCGCTTCCGAAGTGTCCCGCTTCGAAGACGGCTGACATCACCATGAGCTTTTCTTCGTCGGTGGTGACCCCATGCCAGTTATCGCTGGCCAGCTGTTCCAGCAAAGCACTGATAGCGTTGCGGAAAACCTCTTCCTTGGCTTTGACGTCCTTCACAAATTGACTTTCCTTGATTGAATCAAGGCCGACGTCTTTATCGTCGCAGTATAGATCCAGCAAGACATTGAGATATCCCTGATATGCGGCTAGTACCTCGGATTGCTGGCTTTCAACCATTTTCACGGCATGCTGTCGGATCTCTGGAGAACTATGTCGAGCCGGACGGCTCCCATGCACAATCTGCAGGTACTGGATCTGTAAGAACCATGCAATGGATTCCGAAAGCAGGCGACGAGCCTGAGTGCTACTTGTTATCTCAATACACTGCAAGCAGCATCTGAGAGAAGTGGATAGCAACAAGCCTTGATACATCCACCAGAGATCCATGTAAGGCAAACCGTTCTTCGTCTTTTGCAAGAGATCGTAAAGGCCGTTTGAGACTTCGAAGATTTCAGATTGCTGGCAAGTAAGAAACATCAGGAACACATATGCATACCTGTGAAGTACTCGGCTTCAAAACTTACAATCTTCAACATGATGAAGCTTCCTTGCACGAAATTGCGGTCGTCCGCTCGAGGAGGCGGCATTCCGACAGCTTTTCGAGCAGCCCGCTTGCACCATATTTCCGGATCACGCGGAGCATTGTCCATGGCAAGACATTGTTGTTTTTCGTAGTTGTACGCCGCGATATAGGCTGCTTCGTAAACTGCTTTGTGAGGAGGCCTTTGTCTGAGGATGTGTTCCAGTTGGCGATGGAGCGCGATGAGCAGAGCTGTTTCTTTTGCCCAAGCGTTCAACATGTCTTTAGGCAGCACGGCGTTGAAGACTTTCTCAGCTTCAATCAAAGAAGTCACACCGGCAAGCTGGTCTGGCAGTTGCATCTTATCCAGGAGCTTGGCCTTCTTCTGGTCTCCTAACCGCTTAAGGCTATTGTTCCTTGGCCAGACTGACTCATCCGCTGTTGCACGGGCGGCTAATTCATTGAGTGTATCAGATACTGCTGCGAAGATAGACCTTGCCTTCTTAAAGTGGTTGATCTCCTGCAAATCGAGATAGGCTCGTTTGGCGGGAACCGTATAGCGTGCAGTTGTAATGATTGCACTCTGACTGGAGCGGCAGGTAGGGCATAGCGGCATCCTCACAAAATCTGAGGGCAGATTTTCCTTGCGCTTCAGGGGGACGCCTTCCTCGTCGCATTCATAGTACTCCTGCATTTGCATGAGACCGTCGAGCTGTGATGTACTATCAGTTTCTTTTCTGAGAACGTGAGAGGGACATGCAACCGGCTTACAGTTTCAACGGAAAAAACATGCTGGCAAGGCAGTTTGATGACAGGTTCGTCGTCTTCAATGACTTCTTTCATGGTTTTCATCATAATCATGTCTGCGAGGGAGTTCTTGATGTGGTCTGGACTACATTCGTAACAAATGCACATTTCGCCGCAGAGACTGAAGAGAGTGTCAGAAAAAGATGGCGCAGCAAAGTTCTAAGTATGGACTCACGAGCGACATCTGTGTCCACAAGCAGGCAAAACAGTTTGGCATCTAAGATTGCACGGGTCTGCAGTGGAAGGGAATCCACAAAGGAGAGGCGTATCCATCTGACGGTGTGGGCAAGGCGCAGTTTGCACTGACTGGCACGGTGGCGCTGCGGCACTGCATGTAGAGCTTTGGGATTGGTGCCCGCACATCACATATGCTGGACTCTTGCATGTAGTGCACTTGTGGTCTTTCCTGCAGTTATCAGAGCATTCGTGTTGGCTGCAAAACCCATTATGGTCAGTTAATTCCGTAGGACTCAGGTAATTCTGAGATTTCGAAAAGGCTCACCAAAATTGTGGCTTTGAACATGCATGTTTGGAGTGCTTCTTGACTGGGCATGTGCTCGACATTCCGGTCGCTACTGTTACTCCTGCCCAGGCCTCGCTGGGTTGGTTAATTTTATCACAGTCTCCGCAGCGAGCCGAACACTTTTTGGAGCAGCAACTCAAGTCGCCATCGCACTTGGCGGTGCAGAAGAACGTTGGAGTATCTTGCCAGCAATACCTGTATAAGCAAGATTCAGAGGCAACTCGGCTGAAACAAGCAGAATCCACGCTTACATCTGTTGAACATGATTGCACTTTGACAATTTCCTTTCTACCTTCACCGTGCACTTGACGAGATTGATATCTTGGGACGAACCGCATGCTAACTCTGGTTTGGTGTGTCCACACGGCAACAGAACGTTCTGCAAGATTTCGGGACACTCTCGCGCTGCACAAGGCTCAGCACAGATCTGGTATGTGCGAGTATACTCAGCTTGCTTTTTCCTTGCAGGGTCGCTTATGCCCACATACCTTAGCGCATGGATGACCGCAGGTAAGAAGCCTCGTGCAGCTTTCTTTGCACTTGATAAAAACATGATCTGGATCATTCCCCACTGGATGACATGCTAATGGACAGATATGTCCGCAGGCCTTCAACGTTATTCCGCAGGGCATGAGACAGCCACCGTTCGGTGACCAATGTGTTATCTGACCGGGTCCATCGATCGTCTGATTCCAATCAGGGTGGCTCTCGCCTGTGTGGTGACATTCAAAAGTCAGGAGTACGTACGATCTGAAGATTCCGAGACCCACAACCAAGTCGCAGCGTGTTTCCAATTGAGCCAGTCTCTTCCAGATGATCGATAGCTACGGACAAGGTTACTCATGCACGATGTTGGAGTACTAGATAAGGCTTCTTACTTTTCCGCCAGAGATCCGATGCCCGCATAGAGCTCGCCTGACCTAGGATGATCATCCCATCTCTAGCTCGAGATAAAGCGACATTGGTCCTATTGGGCGACTGCAGGTTGGGTCAGTCGGTCAACCGCAAGCCTTGTATTAATAGATCGACCACCACTCACTTTCAAGAAGCCTATGGAAGGCTTGTACGGGCGCACATACTCTTCTTCGTCGGTCTTGGCTGCGCCACCTATGTTACGCACAAGCGACAAAAGGATGATTTTCGCTTCTTCTCCCTGCAGTTAGATGGTCTCAGTGAGTTAATGGACTACAAATAAAGAAATTATGGACATAAGCTTACTTGAAAGTTGTCAACGCTGCGCATTCAACCATTTTGTCAGCAATGTCCGGGCTCATCGAACTTGACACCTACGTTCTGATCAATACTGTCGAGTCCACCTCAACGCGACGCACTTCTAGCATATCTTCCAGCTTAGCCTCGTCCCTTTCGTCAACTACAACTTCGACTCTGAGTTTTGGGAGCGCTGTAAGTATTCAACACAAAGTTTCACTCGATGCCACTCACAATCCTTGTAGCAAACCTCTGATCTTTGATAGCTGTCCCAAGTAGCCTGTGACGATGGCAATATCACCAGGCTTATTGTAGCCTTGCCTGCGATAGTAAGATCCATCAGCATTTGCAATGTATGCTTTTCGTGCATCGTTACTCACTTGATTAAATGGAGCACGATGTCGCGGCACATCTGCGCTTCGAACATATTGAACTTCGAGTTTGTATCGTTGCTATCTTCGCGGTGGTCGTGATCTAAAAAGAAAACGTTCGTAGGAAGGGCAAAGCCGCGAAGTGGTGCTCTTTCCAAGGTGGAAGGGTGATCTTCGAGATCTGGGTACAAGGGCCGGATCAGACTAGAAATCTCAGGCCGCATACGTCGTTGAAGGAGTAGACTTCGCATAGGGAATTCCGCTTCCTGATTGAGACGCTCCATCACGCTTTTATCTAGCGCATAAAGACGTCCAGGTTTGCTATCCATCGAGAGATTGTATGAAGTTACAGACGGTCGGAGCTGAAGTGGATCACCAATGCAGACCATCATCTCCATGCTTGGGCACAAAGCAGCCAGAAGGTGTGCTTCCAATACCTGCCCAGCCTCTTCAACCAAGAGCACCTTTGGAGCGACGGCAGAGAGGACGTCGGCATACTTGGCTGCGCCGTTGGTGGTACAACCAATGATGTCTACTTGTTTCATCACATCCACGCGATCCTATGAAGTCGAAGGTCAGGAAAGTCCCCTCGTCGTTGCTCAATTTGGCACTCACCTGCTGTTTGATCTGATTTAGCTTTTCTACCGCGTCTCTAAAGTTTTTCTCTGCCTTGCCGAATTGAGAATCAGCATCGGTTGAAGCCCTCAGCGCAATCAGATTGAACAGTGATTGTCGCTCAGGGGCGCTAAGGGTCCAGGCGTCTTGTGTGTGATGGAGAACATCATTGGCCGAGCGTGAACCGGTAGGAATCGTGTAGAGCCGCGGAAAAGCTTTCAGCACATCAATTTCTCCGTCTTCATTGAGGAAAGGATACTCTGTATCTTCAAAGCCCTCGTCTTCAGTATCACTGTCGTCTTTACCCCCATCGATCTTCCTCTTTCGGCCATCGCCAATAGATCAGTCCAACCATTGGACGTCATGGTCCTAGCCGACTTGCTATGCATACCAGAATGTTCCTTGTTTTCTCCACTTTTAGTGATCTGCTTAACCGGTGCTACCTTCGATGAGCGAGCTTCCTCATATAGTTGCAAGTCGGCAGCCGTGCGCCACCAGTCAAGTAACTTTCCCTGCGTGGTTTTGCTGTCAAACCCATCCTTCAGCTTGCGACTGTGCTTGCCCTTAACTTCGGTCCATGCTTGTGAGCCGTTCGCGACGTGATCGAAGCAGAGATTGATATACCCTGGCGGGTAAGAAAGAGAATGAGCGAGCTTCGGGTTATAGTGCGCCAACTGATTGAACAGCGCCCAGAATGTTCGAAAAAATGAGGGTTATGGTAAGCACATATATAGGGTGGAGAGTGCGCTGTGATTTGCTCACAAGCTCAAGGAACTTGGGAGAAGACATTGTTCTGTCTCGCAATAAAGACACGGTCTCGTTCAGCTCTCTGGCAGCATCGACCCTGTGAATGCGTCGCGCGTTCAGCAAGCGATGCGAGGAAAGAGACTACTCGTTCTCACCTGGCCGTTTTCTGCTCGAAATACTCGCGTCTCCGAGGGCTAGGTTTGTTGGACTGCGCTTTGAGTAGATCTTCAAGGTTGAACTTTGCAATTTTATCGTCACTAGACCGTGATCCCAAACGAACCAACTTATTCGTAACCCCCAAGGCTCCAGTCAGGAACGTGTCCAAGGCATGGTTCGTCTCGGCTATGCAGAGAATCGGCTTGATCCCACTAGCATGCAGCACTTTCACCAATTGCCCGCCTATGTAGCTCTTCCCGGTCTGTGTAAGTATCAATTAGCAGGTACTTTGCCTGAGTAAAGAGAGGGATCTGCTTACTCCTGGAGGGCTGCAGAGACGAACATGAAGCCGACAAGCACCAGTCTTAGAAGTTGCATGCAAATCATAGATAATTGGACTGACTCACCCTTGGATGAGCGAAAACTGCTGGCTCAACGCGTCTAGCATGCAGTCCACTTGAGAGAAGTCTAACACCGATTCTTCATGAAGGCGTTCTGCAGCATTTACCTTGGAAGTCTCACACACTACATCAAGGTTAAAGGGAGCACCATCTCGATACTCCTCCTTGAGCAGGCAGTTCAATTTCCAGGTAAAACCTGGCTTGGCAGTAAAAGGCGGTGGATCGATTGTGCAGTCTCGCAGCGAGTAGGAGTTGGATCTAGCGATATAATCTGCAAAGGGAAGACGCCCTGGATCGGCTGATTGTAGACGTTTCAAGAAAGGTGCTACAGTGCCGTCTGTTCTCGCGATCGAATAAAGAACAAAATTTTAGCTATTGCTCGCAAGAAGAATCTTCCCGTTTGAAGAGAACGCACAGATGATGCTCGAAGGCTCAAACAAGAGGTGCTGGGAGGACCTGTGTCCTTGTGCACCATACTGCTTCAGGTAGTCTTTCACGCGCAAGGTAACTTGATCTGTTGAAAAGGTCAGCCGCACAATCGCACTTAAACAGCATCCAGGTGAATTCTGACTTACGTTCCGCTACAAATGCGACACGCACGGTGAGCGAGTCTGGAGAGCTGTCGCCAAAATCGTCCTCCCTGTTCGTTATTTCTCCGATGAAAAATCGAGGCTCCGACTGAGCAGCCGGGAGCCACACCAGGCAGATGAGAGTGCCAAATACAAGAGTTCGCTTTTTCGATGCTGCTTTCCAGTAACTGATGCGCTGTCCAGCATTGCTGGCCCGACCTTCTCCTGGGGGCGCAGCAACTCGAAAATGCACGATAGTGCGATCCTATTCATGAGACAAAGTGAGCTTTAATAGCAGGCTCTCTCCAGCACCAGATAGCTACCTACCGCAAAAGTTAAGCTGGATGGAACTACATTCGTATAGACTTGGAAGTCGGTACCTCCAGCTCCGAAAGCAGTTCTATACCGACCTCCTTGCTGTTTGATGATTTGCTCCAGCTGAGGAATGCCTGCGCGTCCCAGCCTTTTCTTCGAGAAATGCTCTACGGCGAGAGAACTTATCTCACGTAGTGGAGCAATGAGATCCTGTGCAGAAGCAGATTGCAGGGAGCGTTAGCTACATTGTTAGTAAAAACTGACGATTTACACACCTCTCGGAGAAGTCGAAAGTGGACATCGATCTCCCTATCCATGGAGCCAGGCGGAAGGTGATGAGGTGAACCAATCAAGTTGGCTGGCAGGTAAGGCTCTTCTCGAGAGACTAGCTCAGCATGTGTTGGGAGGATAGAAATGTCCTCGATGTGGATATGATCGTTGTCGTGTCGTGGTCCCTCTTCACGAGCTTCGCCGGGAGGATCGAATCGCATTTCTAGAACGCGAATATCAGCCTTCAATTGCATGTCGGTTGGCTCGGCAGCAGTATTTGCAGTGGTGGAAGTGACGAGATTATGCGGGATATCAGACAGAATGAGGAGTCGAACAAGTTCCTTCGTGAGCTCGTTGATAGTCCACTCTTGGAGACGCTCAGGTTTCGTTGCTAAAGAATCTGCGAATTGACCTTCCCTAACGAGAAGGGTCCACTCCTCGTAGTACTGTATATAGCGAAAGGTTAAAGAGAAGCCAAAGAATCGATGTTATTGATATACAAATACACTGACGTCGGCAATCTGCGCAAGTGTAGTACGAATGCACGGAAGCTGAAGTGGTGCATCCTTGAAGGTACGAAGATATCTGATGAGTAAAGAGTATCGGCGCTGAGAAAGTGAAAAGACACATGTCGCAATATCTGGAAGTAGCGACATACTGTGAGAACAGAGCAGTCAGGACTTTGATGATGTCTGTAAACGACTGGGGAACGAATGGTAGTGAGGACGCTCTGATGGAAGGCAAACTTTTGTCGTTGACTGATCTCGCATCCAACAGGACCCCAAGGTGTTGTGTGAGTACCTGGCACACAGTGTCCATGCAGCCATGGACAGCGTTGTACAGGAAGTTTCTTTTGAACTGCATTGTACTGTGAAGAATAGTGTCCATAGTGAGATACTGCATTGGTTTGGGTGTTGGACAGGAGAGGGGGAGAGTTAGTACAGCTTGTTGACGGAGAGTTGGATAGATGAGATGAAAAGCTGGAACGAACCTTCAATAATCCAATGTATGTTCTCTGAAATGAGATGGCGGTCATGCCGACCCCAGCTGAGGTTGAGACAGCGTCGAAGGTGAGGATATCTTGAAGTCGACGCGAGCCTGCAACGGTCTCTGCCAGCAAAAGGAAGATTGTTTCGGCTTCGTCGGTATTTTTCCAGTCGCCACTGTAGAAGGTGTTCGAATGCACAGATAGACAATGATGGGCAGAGCGTTGAAAGGTGAGTAAGTAACATGTTATGGCAAGCTGCAGGAAGACCGCCACTAGATCTACTCACGTAGCAAGAAGTGTCGCAACAAAGACCTCAGCTGGCCTAGCCAGCTTGATCGTGGCACCATCTCGACACGCGTCTCGTATCATCTTGCTGGTCTCCTCGAACGTGTACGACGACTTCACAAGCTGATTGCCGACGGCCAGCATCTTCTGTTGCGCAACAGCAGGTGAAGGTTCGCGTCGAACGGCGTCGAGAGTGGCCTGTCGGAACGTGTTGATGTCATGACTGTACTTGCAGTTTTGCTTGAATCTGCAGCTTCCTGGTCTGAGTGCCTCGTTGCGGCAAGGCTTTTCCTTATCTCGGAGCCTTGTCACCATGGTGGTTGCGGCGGAGGAGGAGGAGAGGAGAAGTGTTTGACGTAAAGGAGAGAGGAAGAGAGGAGAGAGAGGAGAAGAAGCATTAGAGTGCGAGTGCAGTTAGTCAGTCTATCCTGTGCGAAGCTATGCTATCTGCAGGCCGCCAGGTGCTCATCGTCCTCATGTCTCTCTTTGAAACTTGGTCTCATAGCAACGCCCATCCAACATTCCTTCCAATGAAGCTCGGAGAGCGAAGTCGGACATAGGCGTGATTCTGTTTCTACGAGTCGACTAAAGTCAGAGACACGGAAATGTGAACTTCGGGCTCGGCCCTTCCGTTTAATTGAATGAGAAGCAATTCAGGCAGTGTGCGGAACGAGCGGGTTCGTTCGCTTCGGAGACTAAACAAGGTCACCGTAGGTACAAGCCAGACTGTCTGATTGACTTGTCTTGCAGTATCACCATGGACAGCGTATCAGAGCATCATTGACTTGCTTCGTCTTTGCGACTAGACGATAGCAAGGCCAGGCCAGTCTGTCTCTCTGCCAAAGGAAAGTTGCTCCGACGTGACGCAAGTCCATTGTATGGTATCCTTGGACTGTATAGGTGTCGCCATATCTTCGCGCATTCCGGGCGATGGACTCAGGTTGCACTCTTGCTGGCTGGCATGATGCTCGCGAAATGTGGCAGAGCCAGGCGAGAGGACCGCGAGCGCTGAGGAGCAAGCGCAGTTTATCATAGAGGCCTTAAGGCAGGTCGCAGGTCATCGAATAGGATTCTTGCTGCGAGTGTCAATTTGGTCGAGATGCAAGCCCGCATTGATTTGGCGCTCCCAGTCGGCGGAAGCTGGGCAGCCACAAAGAAATTGATATTGAAGACATCCGGTCGCAACACCTACTGATTCGCTCATTCTCGATGTATACGAGAGTTCAAGTCAATCACTACTCCGCCTGATCCAGGCTCGGACGTTATCAGGCCATCCAGAGCTCAATCGTAAACAAGACACAATATGATAAATACGTGGGAATGTAGTTGCAGTAAAAGATAATGATACAGAGAGTCTCACTACAGGCCACAGCGCTTGGCCAAACTAGGTCGCATTAAGAAAATCTCCGCTCACACATACGCCTGACGGGTGAAGAACCTATGAAAGGTTCTAACATCCGCCGTACCCAGCTATGGTACTAGAGCTGGGTGGCACCTGATAGGAGCGTGTCAATGACTGATTAAGAACATCTGCACCAGCGTGCCTCTTGGAATTGTGCTTGCAGGCTACAGCTCATCGTGAGGTGTACCCGACTGCGTCTCGTCTTTGCTGGAACCTTGACAGAACCCACTCCAGTCTCTACTCCGTGTATGGACAAGCAGATCCCAGAACTTCGACTCATCGAAACCGTATATCAAAGTCGCGCGATCAGCAGGGTCGATGTCGTTTTCCGCGATTTTATGTAGCATGAGCATTGGAGCCTTCTCTTGTGTGCTTGGCTCATCATCGGGATGCTCAAAGGTGAACTCGACATCTATTTCGCCTGTTGCGAGTTTCGGATCGACAAGGACAGCCATGGCCGGTTCTTGCATGCTTGTAAGGGGTGATGTTGGAAACCAGACTGAGTACAGCAGGCGTAACGGAACAGATTACAGGTTTAACTCACAGTATAGCCTGCTGGTGACCTGCCATGAGCCGTGCCATATGGCCTGACAAGTACGCAGACGCAAATGGTCGGTCACCTAGAGTAGGCGCCTCCCCCCCATGAGAAGCAGTATCGGCAGTGATAGCGTCGTGCACTCGAGTCGCGATTTCAGGCCCAGAGAGTGTTGGCTGCAGAGGTCCCATGATGCGGAACAATGGGATATCGCCGCTCATTGTCGCGAGGAAAGCATCTTGATCCTTGATGAAGGGTGTCTGAGGGTCCAGGAGAGGATCAGAAGCGTGTTCAGAAGTGCATTAGGACTCAATGACTAACATTATCATAGAAGCCGACATAGCCAGAGCTTTCGAAGTCATTGCTATCATCCAGGCTGTACAGACGTGCATGAACATAAATCAGTAATGGGTCTGCATATAACCCGCCGAAAGAGAAAAGGCGACTCACGTTGCGACAATAACCAACTCAGCTACCTTTGCAGCAAATTCTGGATCAATGGCTTGTGCATAAGCTAGCGTAGACAAGCTTGAGGAGGCGTACACTGTGACTTGATGCGGGTAGGCATTGACCCATTCGACGAGCTGCTTGACTGTATCAGGCGCGTCTTCGACGGTATACCCATCTACAGGGTACAAATCTTGCTCTTCGCTTGATAAGACAGTCACGCAGTTCGACATGCCTGTTCCATCCATGAGTATGTTGAACGTCTCGAGTTCCGGCGATTCAGTAGCTAGGACGCCGAGGAGAGTGAAGTCGTTCGAAGGGTCTGCAGTAGCTTCCATTGCCATAAGGACTGCCGTCCACGAAGGCGAATCTGAGGTTGTGTCGAGCACCACATATCGTTTTGCTGCTCCAGTTTCTGTCTTGAGTGCGGTTTGAGATGCGCTCGCTGGAACCGCATGACACGCTGCTAGCAGGCACATCACCAGCGAGCAGCCAAGAGATAGCATGAGTATGTTCTGTGTATATCAACGACACTCCAGGTGTGCGCAGTGTTTGTTCGTTGGCCGTGCGTTCTGCTGGTCAGTGAAAAAGAGAAAAGAAACCTCGAGCTCGACCCTCGATGCTTGCGTCTGCACCACAAAGCCGCAGATACCTCGACTTTCTGAAAGACTTCCTGGACATTCTGGACCTCGTGGTATCCTCCAATTACCATCCACCTCTTTCTCTGACAATTCCCGCGAGATGGCAAGAGGCAAGGATAAGGAAGACGATGGGCCGTCGAAGAACCAGCTGCGAGGGCTGTCGTACAATCACAATCTGCCTGCATTCCTGCGCAACGCACAGACAGCACTGTCAGGAGGGTGCGTAGTACATTATATCTTTGCATCTGTGATTGCTCCATGCTGACCCATCGAATGTTGTGTTGTCTGCAGAACTGGCCAGCGTCAATCTGATGGGAGACCACCTATTCCTACTAGACCGGGCGACGAAGACGATAACAAGCTAGACGAGCGCGATTTGGGAGATGAAGCGCCTCTTGTCGTTGTCTTGAACGAAAGTAAAGATCTCACAGCCGAAGAGGCGGAATTGGCAAAGCAAGGTGGGTCAATTACTCGGAACATGCTTGATGCACGCTCACCGCGCCATGACTGACATTGTAACACCTTCCTAGGCGCACCTCCAGTATCTACAGACTCGTCGGCACCAGCAGCTAAAAGAGGCGCGACCCTTCGTTTCTCAAACTCGGACAAAGCCAGCAACAAGCGTAAAATAATAGGACGTTCATATGAAGACGATGAAAATCAGACTGGCAACCAAGCAGGCGACAGTGAATCATTCAACGATCTAGTCAAAAGAGCAAAAGTAGACGCTACAAACGCGACAACAACAAAAGAGTTGCATACTAGCTCAGTCAATAAACCGGCCAAGAAAGAGAACAAGGAGGTTTCAAACGGTCAAAATGCGGCTGGAGAGAAGAAGACACTTAGCAAGGAAGACAAAGCTGCTATGAAGGCGAAAAGAAAAGCCGCTAAGAAGCTTCTGTCATTCGAAGACTAGATGTCGTCGACGCATAATCTATCAGCTACAAGCTTACCCGTGAATACACCTCCGGGTTGGAGTTGAATTCTGCAGACTTCACACTCCTCCTTACAAGTACGACGCGGGGCTCAATCACTGCTCGAAGCTAGGCGATTTACATAGCGTCCCTAGCCGGCAAGCTCGACAAAAAAGAAGGAAATCACGCTCGAATTATGAAATTCGCGGAGCAGAAGGTACACAAATGGCTACAACTCGGGTCTCACCTAAGCGAGATAACACGGGATATGGGATCTTGTCTATTACCATCAAAACGGTTGCTTCCCTATTCATTCATCTGAGGAGAGAGCAGTAATCAGCAAATTTGACTTCCGCAAGTACTCAAACAATTCCACCTACCTTGCCGGCTCGGGTACCTTTGGCGACCTCGCTCTGAGCTTCATTCTGGAAGGTCATACGAAGAGCAGATCAGTCTCGTCCGGATAATGGTCAGAAGTATAACGCATGTCGCTTACTCGCAGATAGCGACCGTAGATCTCTTCGTAATATTTAGCTTCGCTCATAGTGTTGGCGATAGAGGGACGCTTGATAATTTCTTCTTTCCAAGCTATAGTCGACGAAAGACATCAGCGAAATCTCCCTAGGTCTGGATGCAGAAGAACTGAATTGCCAGCTAGCTGAATTCTGTGAAATACTCACCTCTGTATTCTGAACTGAGCAAGTTGTCATCCAAACCTCGATGTTCTTTCAGAATATATTCTCGAAGAGTGAAAGGTGCTAGGACAAGATCGGCGAAGGTCAAGTCGTCCCCGGCCCTAATAACATTTGTACAGACATTAGCCACAAATTAGCAGACTTGATTCGCAAATGACATTTCTTCTGCGGGTGCAATCTACCTACCAGTACGGTCCTTTGACCTGCTTGCCGAACGTATCCAGCGCTTTGACAAGCTCCGTTCTCGCTTCGTCGCGTTTGTCGTCTTCTTGAGCTTGAAGAAGCCTGAAGAACGCAGGTATGATGTTCTTGCTGACGTGCTGTCAAGTCAAAGAGGAGGTTAGTCGAGGGGACCCTGGCATTACCTCCACTGGAGACCGATATTACTCACATCAACTGCTAAACGCATCCTTGCTCTCAAGTATGGATCTTCAGGCCGTAATTTTGGCCCGTCATTAGGATAAGCTGCGTAAAGGGGTCCAGAACATTCAGATGCGCGCAGTGTTGTGTACGGGCATACGCTCTGGACTCACCATCCTCTAAGAACTCGAGTATGACCTGACTTTCGTTCAAAGGTTGACCCTTGTATTTTGCTGCCTAAATTCGAGCGCGTCAAGTGTGTCGGAGAACCGCAGCAGAGCAGTAGGACTGACATACCGGGACTAAACCTCTTGGACTGACTTGGAGAAACTCCTCATCCTTGTGGTAGGGGTTCTCCTCCTCTGACAGAACCACAGGTGAGAGAGATATAAAAGGCTTGATCTCAGCTAAGAAGCCCGGGCAGATTAGTTGCGAGAGAAGCTGTGCGACGCACTGTACTGATAAGGGATGCCTTTCTCCTCCAATCTATTGTATCGGTTGTATGGCTGTCAGTATCATTCCCCGCGCTATGACGGAGCTACACCGATCTCACGCTATCCAGACCCGTTGAACGAACGGACAGAACCAGCCTACGAGATACCAGCCAGTATAGTCAGTAGGTCCGTCTTCTGAGTACGTCCAAGCAACTGGGTGCCTCACCGCTATAAAATACAAGCTCTTGCGGCTCCTGATGCTCGTCGACGATCTCTTTCGCCTTTCCCGTCGCTACTGGATGAATCTGGGCATCCGGCATGGGCATATTGGTCGTTTTAGCGAGTTTCAGTGAAAGAGGAACGCCTGTGCAAGTAGTCCAGTACCGACCAGCTATGGACAGAAGAGAACAGAGCAATACGTCTCGTTCCTGTGTCCCACGTGCAGATTGATGGGTAAGCACGTGACCCTTGCCACCTACTATTCCACAACACTACGGCAACTCAGACTTCTGTGGATATAGGCAGTATGGCATGTATAGATGCCTCTTCGTTTCAGACTGATCTGTCTCTCATATCGTAGGAAAGAGAGAAGCAACCGACTTGGGGCATGGGTCGATCACCCTCAGGCTTGCCTTCGTGACTGCAGACATTGCTGCTCTTTCCCTATCCCAGCAGGTCAAGCACGCTACGTATTCAATTGTATCCCTCTTGCAGCGCGCATGTGCGTCTTGATCACGACATGCTTTGTCCGCATCGCCTACACCAGGATGCCGCGCCTCTCTAGGTGACGACGGCTTACCAACATACTACAGCGTACAACAAAATGGCAGACCGTTTCCCTGGATCGCAAAGTCACCTTCTGTCACCACTCTCACACACGTACCATCGTGTCTCGACCTAGTCGAGCATCGCTGGCGTGTGTATCTGGCTCCTCGGGCAGAGCAGGCCTCATTTCCAGACGAGAGGACGATGTTTATGACCCCGTGCGGGCACAGCAAGGACGACTGCACTGCACAAAAAGTATATATATCGCTGCACAAGCGCCGGCACAGCAACGACTGCAACACAGCAAAGACTGCGACACAGCCAAGGCGCTGATATGGCAGACTCTGCAACGTATGCCTGATGATGGTTTCAAGCAGGCGCTCCTTGACTTCAGACATATTTGAACTCCTCGTCTTGTCTTTTTCCACAAGCTCCTCTTTACCTCCAGACTCCAAACGCCGAACTCCAATCATCCCGACGAGATCCGCGTACCAGACTGTACGGCTGTTAACGACCAATGACGAAAAACAACATAAGTTACATTGAATGTAAACCAGGGGTCATGCCATGGTATGATACTTGATGTGTGACCTGTTGGTGTGGTGTGCCGACTAAATAACATTTCTTGATCTAGCTGCCAGTACAAGCGAAATGGTCAGTCACTCACCAGGCACCAAGATAGTGAGTCCTGCTTCGCTCATCAGGAAAATCGCAATCGGGGCATCAGTCCCGTACGTATAGACGAAGACGTAAATGTGTATTTGACTCGGAATAAACAGCTCGTGGCCCTGTAAGTTTGGTATCGCCCGCGCACTTTGAGCATAGTGCAGAGTCTCGAGAGCTTTGTTTCTGAATCCTACATTATACCATTGCGACAGATGCAGCTGGGAAAATACCTGCTTTCTACCAGTAGCGCTGCAGTAATTTCTGACTTTGGTTGACTGTCTACCTCTTTCGCAGCCTTGGCAATTTTACGTGGGATAGAACCGCTCGCAATAACCACTTCAAACGAAAGTTAGGCGATACTAACCAAAGCCAACACGACATCTTTATTCAGCAAGGTAGTCCCAAACTAGACAAGCTGCGAATTCAAACCAAGCTGCGGCGCGAAAAAGACAAAGCGGTTAAGGACTATACTCAAAGTAAGCTGAGAATTCAAGCTCTGTTGAATCAGTCGAGTTCGTGAACGAGTATGCCCTGCTGTCCTTTTCTCGTCTACAAGTGAAATTGCTACCGTCATTTAGCTCCAGTTGGCCAGGCTTGACTTTCTATTGAACTAGGATCCTCACTAGACCTCGCATTTTCTTTTCGTTGTCTTAGACTTCTTCTGCGTATTGTATCTCCTCTATCTCTAGACAGCATCCATTGTTATGTTTTAGACCCTACCCCACGCCATGCTGCTTCTTTTGAGCACTTTATTCGCGAAGAGATCAGTGCTTGATAAAGTCTTTCTAATACTTGCCTCTACCGTATACTGATACAAGATCAGCAGGTCGCTGATATTTGCCATCCCAAAGACAGACTTGCCGGTCATGATGACAAGAGTTTAGACACAGGCTAGTGCAAACGATATACTGTATATACTATGTACTGGGTCGTCCCCTATTTTCGGCCAGCCATCGGTATGACCATTCTCTCTAGGAGGAGAAAGTCAGGAGATTGCAGGCTTATGTATTCACCAGCTTGCGAGTCTCTTATTGTGGAGGAAGTGTTCCTGCTCCTGTCTTCCTTCGTCGAGCTCTGATGCACTCCAAAGCTAGCGGTACCAGCCAGCACGCCTCGGGCCGCAATTGTGATATCAAGGATTTGACCGTTGCCGAGCCTGTATCATCTCGCATGATAGAGATGAGACGGGTGAGTAGCTAGATAGCTGATAGTAGCAGTGGATACCTACCCTGCTCCTGACCCAGCTCGTGTCCTGCCTTTCCTCTGACTTTGTCACTTCAACAACTCTTAGAACCCTACATGACAACCGCCATGCCTTCGAGAAGCTCGATTGCCGACTGCCTCCCGCCGCCATCTGCAAAGCAGTACATCAAGCCAGTGTCGGGCATGGAGTTGTGGCCAGTACCATCATCTTCGTTCTCGTCCTCGGCCTCCTCATCCAGCTCAGGCTCTTCGTTCTCTGCCCTCTCATCTCCTTCAACTCCGCCATCCGATCACGGCAAGGCAGCAATGGAGATAGACAGAGCGACCAGAGAATATCATGGTGGGCCAGTATTGCAGCTTTACTTTTCATCCAAGTAGCTGATAAGCATTCATCACGCTCACAGTCGCCGTAGCTGCATGGACTGCAAAAACCTGGCAAGCCGTGCGCTTCGTGATCGAGCAGAGAAGCACGCATCCAGCTTCTACCAGCAGCACAAGTCCACGACAGCGCTCAAGATCTCCTCATTATCCATTGCAGAACCCCACATCCTTGAAAGCACTCACTGCAGGTCCCGCATCAGCTTCATCCTCGTACAATGTGACACCCTCATCCCCTAGCCACAAGCATGCACGTGACACCTTATCATCAACTCATCTCTCTTTTCCAAAGAAGAGCGTAAAAGACTCGAGTACTCCAGCTACTCCAGCAGTGACATCTCCATCTTCGCCCTCATTAGGTCTCGCTCTTCGACCATCATCAGACAACCCATCCATATCAGCCTTATCGGCCCTCTTTGCTTCGCACAATTTCAATGATGCAATTTAAGAGATGAGACCACTAGGCAAAAAAATACACAAATTAAAAGCTGCTAGTACAAAGCGCCATTTCCATCCTTTATACCTTAGATGTTTGCCTTATAGCTTTAGAGGTCTTTCTTTGGAGATGCCTTAAGAGACCGCCTGTATCATACGTCTGATTTTTTTCTTTGTCTTTAACAGATTAGCTTCTTCAGCCTGATTGTTCTTCTTCCAAATTTGTAGCATAGTCTTGGATTATCCCCCAGCCCAATTGGATCTGTCCTGAACCCTGTATTCAGAATATGTAGGATTTCTCTCCAGCCTTTGAATCGCGTGCTCTCGCTGGATGTTCGCTTTGTACTTCTTTCACCACCATTCGTAACCTGCTCGCGAACGTCAGTGCACAGTTAATGAGTGAGGCACAAGTCCGCATGGATGACTGATGCGTATGATATGATCAGGGCTTGGAGTGATCTGCGAAATTGTGCGCCAGTTGCTGATTTCGAACACATTCGACGCCAACATCGATATCTCGTTCATCCCGCCTTCGTTTCTCGCTCGTGCATCCTCTTCTTTTTGCTTTTCCTCTTGACTCGTGTGATCTCCCTCGATGCCTTGAGTGCGGTAGTCCGCTCTTGTTCAAATTTGGTCGCAGAAGCGGTGTTGTTTCGTAGCAGGGCAGCTCTTCTCTTTAACATTTTGGCAATTCGATCTGCTATCCTTTGTTTTCCGAGATCTGGATAAGCTTTGACCTTGACTCTGCCTTGATCTTCTACATTTTCACGTATCTTGAGTGAGGAGCGGGTTGATTTTGGTGCAGGAGCGTAGAGTATACCAACTGGAGGTAGAGGTGTCCGGACGTGCGAAGGTGCAAGTAGTGGTTTGTGGAGTAGCTTCCGAGGAGGTTGAGGCCGAGGTGCCTGTGTGCTGTAACTTTAGAACAAGTAGAGACATGCAAATTAAAGCCGGGATACGTACCCAATGCAATGGTGTACTTGTCTTGACAATCCACTCGGCATCAACAGCTGCAGATTTGATTTGGCGTCTTCTTTCTTTGACGATAGACTTTGCTTCGTCCTCTACTGCACTATAGTCAAGCCGATATCAGCTATTTACCTGTAAATGCAAGGATGTACAGGCTGGCCTACAGTATCCTATTCAGGCTTCTACCATTTAGCAGAACTAGATCTGTTGGACTTTGTAATCTGATTCTTGGTAGATCAGCTGCATCTGCGTTTTCTCCTCCGGACGCAGTCTTGGAAGTATTGAATAGACGAAAGTATGAGGAGGTTGACTCGATAGCTGGCTCCTGTGTCGATTCTTCTGCATGTCCTAAAAACGTGATCGAGTAGGGTAACAGAAGAAGCGTCAGACTGGGCTGTAGCATATGCTCATATAGACAGTAGCATATAGTTTGTCCCACGCATACCCTCTGCTGTGTTTCCAGCCTGACCGTGGGAGCTTCCGCTTGGAAAAGCCAGTCCGAATTGATCTTGCAATCGCTGCTCCAGCAGTTGCAGCATTGCAGCCTGTTCTTGCAGCATGGCAGCAGCGACACCAGCATCATCACCAGATCCATCTTCCTCCATGCTGAAAGGTCTTCAATCTGTCAAGCGTATGCGTGTTTTCCTTTGATGGTGAAAGGCGCAAAGGCAAACTCCACCGCTGTCCATATACTCGAAGGGCGTTCGACCTCATCTCTTCTGCTCTTGCCGACTGCACACTCGATACCCATACTGAACAATCAGCTGCATCTATTACACTACAATCAACCAGAACAGACTCCCATCATGCCTGGTGCGTCTATAGCTCTGCTCACCTAGCTGCTGGTCCTCGTCGCTGATAACTTGACTCTGCACGTGCCTGCAACAACTACAACATGTCCTCTCATCGTACATCCACACCTGGCTATGCTCTGACATCTCACAACAGCCTGTGGATGCCCCGATACCAAGCTCGAAGATGGCTCTATTCGTAAATGCGCCTGCAAACCTGTGAGTTCTGGTCACCAGGCTGCAGTGGGGTGTGGCGCATTCGAAGTCAAGTCTCATCTGACTGTCTTACTGTGCTTCCTACATACTATAGTGCTCTGAAGGTGACTTGAATGCCTGTTCGTGCAACAAAGAGACTGGATGCTCTTGCATGAACGCGTAAGTAGTTGGTGGAAAGCCGTAATGACCCTATGAAAGGTATATAAACTGACGTCGTCCTGTGCCTAACACAGCGAGAGCTCCGCTGGCAAATGTGTCTGTGGAGAGAAGTGCACCTGCTCAAACTGTAGCTGTACAAAGGCAGAGGAGAACAAGGTGGACCAAGCTCCCAAGAGCTGCTGTGCTTCCAAGGGTGGTGACACCGACAAGAAGCAGGAACGATCTGCTGGTGCCGTTGTTTAAGCTTTGCTGCACGCACTTTCTAAGCCTTTGCATGATAATACCCCGTCGGATAGCCTCACGGTTACCATGTGTCTATGCATTTTGGCCGAACGCAGACTGGAATAATATAGTCGTTCAGAAAGTTTGCTTTCTAATTTCATTAGTAAAGCCTGCAGCATGATGTGAGTGTCATGCTGATTTCTAGATTTCTAGCAGCACGACACGTGTACTCTGATTGCATCTTTACGCTACTATGGACTGCTCGTCTAGGCATCGTGTTGACTGACTCACATTTCTGAAGGTAGCGTGCCTAATGCCTGTATGATCGTGGCGAGTGGAATCGTTTCGGATGCATGTTCCGCCGGCCTCTAGAAGACCCGGCTGTCGGAGGGCGTGAATATGGCGGAGCACCACCCAGGACTCCTCTCTGACCTGTACATACTGAAAGTCTGAAACTCCCTACGGTGCATCAGAAGCTCAATAAAGCCTACCTGCTTTGCTGGCTAATAACGACCTCCCACGTCGATCACGTCGCGAAATGACTACTTCTGAGAGCGAATGCGATGTCCTCATCATCGTGAGTAGACTTACAGTACAACGAAAAACAGACATTTCACTGAACATGGGTCACAGGGAGCTGGGCCTGCCGGGCTTATGAGTGCCCGCATGCTTGCAGAAGCCGTAAAGCAGCAGCCAGACTTGCGAGTTCGAATAATTGACAAGAGGTCTACCAAGTGAGCATCCCCCCTCATGCCCTTGTTATTGTTTTCTGATACTTGAACTGTGCTCGATAGGATCTTCACTGGCCAGGCCGATGGCCTTCAGGTTCGTTGTTTGCATCTCATGAAGTGGAGATCACGTCTCACCGCACGTGGCGAATATAGTGTCGTACTCTGGAAACATTCAAGACTCTAGGACTGGCAGACAAAATTCTTGCGTAGGTGTTCAGGAGAGGTAGTTTGCCGACTCTATGTGCTGAAGCATTATGGCGTTGCAGGGAAGCCAATGAGATGGTAACCATCAGTCTTTACAACCCCGACGAGAATGGTGTCTTGACAAGAACAGACCGGATCCCGGAGTAAGTCAGACTCTGAATAGGAACCCCGTTTCTAGCTGAATCGAATCTTCTCTGCAGTACTCTGCCGGATATCTCACGGTATCATCAAGTAGTATTACATCAAGGCCGTATCGAGCGTCATTTTCTGGATTCCATCGCAGAAGTATCAGATACTCGAATCAAAGTAGAAAGAGGTGTCATGCCTGAAGAATTGACGATTGATGAAGCCAAAATCGAAGATAAAGACGCTTATCCTATAACTGTGAAACTACGACATCTGAGCGAAGATGAAGCTACGCCTGCACAATTTGGACACAAAGCCGCTAACGGTCTTTTCAGGTTAGTTAGCTAAGACAGCGCGGCTACCTGCTATTGAGACACTCCGGCTGATGACACGCTGCTCAGATCGTCATTGACTTCGGCTGAAGAGGAAGATGCCGCATTCGCTGGCCGTGGCGATAAGGAGACGGAAACCGTCAAGGCAAAGTATGTGATTGGATGCGATGGCGGACATAGCTGGGTTAGGCGTACATTGGGTATCGAAATGGTTGGCGAACAGACTGGTGCGTGCACGACTTGGAACCGCTGACTGCAATGCTGAGGTTTTCGTGGTGGCTGCAGATTATATTTGGGGAGTCGTCGACGGGTAAGTGAAGAGAACCTCCACGGCGGACACTCGATTGTGCTGACAGGTGCGCGTATATCCTTTCTAGTGTACCGCACTCCAACTTCCCCGACATCCGAAGCAGATGCGCCATCCACTCTGCGAATTCCGGAAGCGTGATGATCATTCCTAGAGAAAATGGAATGGTGAGACTATATGTTCAGCTTCAAGAACGAGCGCAGCCTGGTCAAAGAGTGTGAGTATGCATCTTCAACTGAATTTGTAAAGTCCGGCTGGGGCTTAAACCAATATGTCCCTGCGCTCTAGCGACAAAGCCCGCTTCACTGCGGAGATGGTCATCGCGTCTGCGAAGAAGATAATGGAACCATACACTCTGGATGTTCCCGAGGTGGACTGGTATGTTTTTTCACTATTGTAGGAAATGTGGGCTTGTGTTGACTAGCACTCCGCAGGTTCACCGCATACCACATTGGCCAAAGGGTTGCCAACGAATTTGACCGACATAACCGAGTTTTTATTGCGGTAAGACTGCGAAAACACGAAACCTCGGGAAGGTGGAGCTAAAAATCCATTTTTAGGGCGATGCTTGTCATACTCATAGCCCCAAGGCAGGACAAGGCATGGTGAGCTATTGCTTTTGGCAGTTTCGAGTAGTCTGTACTGACCATAGTGATCTTCAGAATACATCCATGATGGACACCTACAACTTGGTAAGTCATTTGGATACCATCATTCCAGAAACACATGCTAAATAGCTATCTTGTGCAGTGCTGGAAGCTCGGTCTCGTTATAAGCGGCAAAGCCGATCGTAGCCTCTTGAAGACGTATGCATCCGAAAGAAGACCTTTTGCTCAAGCGCTTATCGATTTCGACCACAAGTTTTCGAGGCTGTTCTCTGGCAGACCTGCTAAAGATGTCGCCGATGAGATGGTGAGTTTGCTAAGACAAGGTTCTATCCCCGCGTCTCGCTCATCTGAGTTCTTTTTAGGGTGTTTCAATGGATGTTTTCAAAGATGGTACGCGTTCCGAGCTCGTGTACGCTACCAAGGTCTCAGAATTACTAAAATTCGGTCCAATCTGGTTCAACTTTTAGCTTTCGTCAAGGGTAACAAGTTCGCTAGGTCAGTAGCCTGACAATGCTTCGCTCTGTAACGGCAAACAAAGCTTACTTTCCTTTTTCTCAACTGTGCTTAGTGGAACCGCTATAAACTACGAGCCTTCAATCATCATTGGCAAAGAGGGTGCTATAGCAAGCAAGCAAGATTTAGCGAAGCACACAGAAGTTGGAACTCGCTTAAATTCTTTCAAGGTGGTTCGACACGCCGAGGGTCTTCCCATTCAGTATGTGACATGTTTTGCTCGCGTGACACCATACCAGAGAGTGAGAGATCAAATCACTGACACTTTTTGAACGGCCGCAAACAGCCTTTGCGATCTACTGATCTCAAACGGCAAATTCCGAATCCTGCTTTTCGCCGGAAAAGCATCGAAGCCGGAGCAGATGAACAGAATTGAAGGTTTCGCTAAATGTGAGTTCCTCTGTACGAAGACTGTGATCGCGGCGTATTTGACGAGTAAATCTGCGGTTTTTCTCTCTTTCGCGTTTCGTACGTATCAGATCTGGATAGCGATGCGTCTGTCATTTCTCGATATACTCCCCAAGGCAAAGCACGCGACGAGATTATCGAGGTCTTGACCAGTATGTTGAAGCAACATACTCACCGCATAATCAAGATCACCGACGTTCTCAATCTTTGCTTGCAGTCCATTCCAACACGAGGGAAGAAATCGAAATGCACGACTTCCCAGCTCCCTCGTACGTTGGGTATTGTCGCTTTCGTGCAGAGGTGTCGGTCCTTATGCTGACCTCTGAGTTACTCCGGTGTTAGATTGTTCCCCAAGTATGATTATAACAAGATTTACGCAGACTGCGAGCCTTACCACGGTGGTCATGCACACGCGTACGAGAACTATGGCATCGACGAGCAAAAGGGTGCTGTTGTTGTAGTCCGACCAGATGGCTGTAAGCATGGCCTTTTATTCGAGCAGATGCCTTATTCTAGCTGACTGTTCGTCTACATGCCTTTCGTTCTTTCCTTGGCTTGCAGATATAGCCATGGTGTGTGATTTGGAAGATACCGCGATGCTTGATGCCTATTTCGACGGCTTCATGCTCGTGCCAGCCCAAGCGGTAGGTGCTCAGACAGAGCCAGATTGGACTATAAAGGCCGCTTCAAGCAAGACCAATGGCTCCGATGGAGGTGAGAATGGCCTCAATGTGAAGAAGGAACCTCAGGCTGTGGTAGTTTGAAATCTTGACAATGGGCACGTGATTGATACTTCTGACTTGACGAAGCTTTAAGTGAGAGAAGGAGAGCGAATCTATGTATTAAGATATGTTTCGGGTATTGACAGTCTAGTACAAGTCGAGTTGTGTTGAAGCCTTTGCAATGATTTACGACGAGCGCCTCAGTCTGTCCTCGATTGCCTTCGAGATATTTGCAATGGTCGACAGAACACCGTCTTGACAATTACCAATATTTACTCCGCAGACAGAGTAGTAGCTAGAACAAGCACAATGCCCCCTAAAGCTAGCGATGCACGCCGCCCTAACGCTGGCAGCAAAGGCGGAGCGAACAATTCATCCACTTTGAACGCAGATGGACAGCCGAAACGTAAGAGAACGAGAGGCAGAGGTGGACGTGGGCGAGGAGGGCGAGGCAAGAAGGACTCGAGCGACGAATCAAGCTCGTCTGATGATGATTCTAGCGATGATGACGATGATGGTGATGATGCTAAGGAGGTGAGGATATAGCATTCTCTGAAGCATCCTGCTGCTTTCCGCCAGAGTTGCTGTTGCGCTTCCAGCGGACGAGCAGGCTCTTGGTAGCTCGAGTAACGGTGCAGACACTTTCATGCATGAATAGAGGACTGACAACTGTATACTCTCCTCTCGTTTCATCAATTCCAGCAGCCTGTAGCATCCACCTCGAAAATTGCCACCACTTCATCCCCAGCAAAGTTGAAAACTGCAGCTTTGAAGAGCGTAGCGAAGGGAAAAGCAACTGAAGAAGCTTCTACAGACGAAGATAGTGATGATGATGGATCTTTATCGGATTCGTCCTCTTCATTCTTGACGACTTCGGATGAGGATGACGAGGTGCCGACACCTCGTGCTCGACCGTCACAGACACAGCAAGGCAGCATAGCGGATGAATCTACGTATGCTCAGTCGCAGTACGATACATTTCAAAGTCAAAATCAGCCTCAAAGTGCAGCTGCAGTATCGAAACGCCCAGAAATGGCTCGACCTAACGATCCACCTTATATTCAATTTGGAGCCGATGCAGATGCGACGTCTAATATACGGGCATTTGGCAAACCTATCTTATGGGGCCTCTTACCTGGAGATGTCCCATCTACATCCTCACCATCTCTAAACGACGATGAGAACGAGGAACAAGATGAACGAATGAAGGTTATAATAGAGCAAGAAAAAGTAAAAGCAGAGGAAAGATATTCTAAATTCCGAGAGGATTATGTTTCTAAAATGATTACAAGATTTGGAGCTTCTCTAGATCAGATTAGAGTTAAAGAAGGAGATACTATGAAAGAATCTAGATTGAAAGTGTTGATTGATTCTATTGCCTTGGGAGCCGATACTTTTACTTCAAAGAATGGAGAGGGTATTTGGAAGGTCAAGAATGGGATGGGAGAGAGAGAGGTTGTTCTTGAAGGGTTGGAGATGCTTGAATCCAAGCAGACGGAAGATGAAGAGATGGAGGATTGAGACCGTACAGTCATCTGAAGCAGTTGTTCGTGAAGTGTGTTTCATTCTCTTCGCAAAGCAGCGAGTGCGAGAGCGAGGAGATCTTGATGTGCAGCCCTATTCTCGCTTCTGTTGTTATGGCCGTAAATGCCACGGTAGGATGCACGTAGTAGGGAGTACTGCTACAGCTATTTGCGCTTTGATCTAATCCTCCATCCATCACGTGTTTTTCGTGGGCCGGCGACGGGCTGGAGTGTCCGTAAAGCCGTTTGTGTTGGGAATGAAGTGTTATTATTGACTGGCTGTCGACTGCATGGTTATTGACACGGTAAGCGTCTGCAGACAATCGTATGTAGTTCGTGGATGGAAGAGGACTCGCCTTTATAAAGCAGTGTACGGCCCGAGGTCTGCAAGATGGAAGAACAATTTCCCATCCATGGCAGCAGCAGGTCAGCGTGGAGGGAGAGAGGATGGTTGCAGGCAGATCCAGGTCAATCTAGGAGTGCTATGCTACGCTACTCTCCTCTGCCTCAGTCCATCTGGTCTCCATACGCTTCGACCAGATTACTATTCCAGCAGTACGGTATTCGATGGAAAGTGCAGGCAAGCAGGATGCAGGACATGGACAGACAACAGGGAGCATAGGGCACCTCGGCTACTGTTATAACGAGCATGATGTGTATATATGCCAGTCCCAGCACCATCCACTGCCAGGCCATCCGTGCAGCCACCACTCTATCGTCCACGCCAACTCGAGGGTCATCGACGAGATTGAGCAAGATAAGGAAGGAAGATAGACAGAGAGAAGAGAAGAGCGAGCAGGAGAGACAGCTATACTTGTCGAGATAGAGTGACAGCGACACGCCATCCACTTCAACGCCTCCGACTGCGCGCGTGAACAGCACATCTCCTCGACGAGCAGCAATCCCAGTCACGACAGGACCCATTCACGCATAGCTCTACCCAGCAGCAACTCCAGCGTGTACTCAGCCGCCATGGTCGCACGAGCAGCCTTCTCGGCGTCAATGAGAGGTGCGCTTTCCCTTGTGCTTGTCGCTGCCGTCGTTGACCTTCTCTGACGTCCAACTTTTCATCAATGATCTTCCATTTCCATCCGTCCATCTGGCTGTCAATCGCTATCCCCCGTCACGACTATCGCACTGCACTCACCCATGCTCAACCACACACCTCTCCACACCCCAATCCGCCCTCAAACTCCCCTCACTTCCCTCACCTCGCTCGTGAAAATGACCTTGCTCGTCATCTAAAAAAACCTCCCTCCGACCCTCTTCCGTCGGTTATCCGGACACATCTGACTACAACCATGCATCAACAACAACAGCACAAGCAAGTCTAGTAAACTGCAGCAACGCATCAAGCAGCGCACTCCTCCGATCTACCCTCCTCAGCCGACCGGCGACTTTGTCATCTGCAATCCTAAGATCCGCCCAACAAGCGAGATTCGTGTCTTCCTCTGGCCCAAATCAGCCACTCACAAGTCAAGGCACGCCGAGGTCTTCCAACCCTGCTGATCCTATCAAGAGCACTACCCTCGGATCCAAGACTCCCCTTGCCTCGTCCACCGGCGCGACCGTCACTCCTCACCCAATTAGCCCAACTCTACACGCGACAGCATCGCCAGCTACAAGCTCCCCTGTGCTGACAGCTACCGGTCTAGGCAGCTCGTCAGGTGGAGCAGGTGGCTCAGGAGGTTCCGGCTCAGGCTTCAATGCCAATCAAGACTCGGCTTCCGACGCTCAGAGACCTATCATTATCAAGGTCAAACGTGGAAGATTCAGAACTTGGGTCGTAAGATTCGCGAGAACTGTCTTGATTTCCGTCCTTGCGGGTGCGGGATACATTGTCTATCGTGAGTTCTAGCACGACTGCATTCCGTATCTTCCAGTCTTTCGTAGCGGAGGAGGGGAAGATAGTATGCCCTTCACATCGAGAAGGGCGTTTAGCTTACTCCCGGACATTTGTGTACCACTTCTATGCCTCACAGGATCGTACGTCAACAGACATCCTCCCAAACAACTCCCTTTCGATCCTTCAAAGAAGAATTTGGTTATTCTCGGAAACGGTTGGGCCTCTACTTCTCTCCTCAAGAGTTTAGATACCGAAGGGTACAATGTGGTGAGTATCCTTCCTGCTCCTTTCTATCATCAACGATGCAGCGTATTTATTACATTCACTAACAACACTGTATCATCCTACTTACTCGTACCTCGTACAGACCGTCGTCTCGCCACGAAACTACTTCCTTTTCACACCCCTCCTCCCCTCCGTCACAGTCGGAACACTAGATTCACGATCCATCATCGAGCCAACACGTTTCATTACACGACACAAGGCAAGAAGTGTTGAGTTTTACGAAGGAGAAGCATCAGATATCGATGTCAAAAACAAGACCATAACAATTAAAGATAATTCAGATATAGTAGGAGCTATGAATGAAACAACTTTACCATTCGATTATCTAGTAGTTAATGTTGGAGCTGAAAATCAAACGTTTGGTATTAAAGGAGTTAACGAAAATGCTTGTTTCTTGAAGGAGATCAATGATGCTGAAAAAATTAGAACTAGATTGATGGATTGCATTGAAACTGCTACTTTCAAAGGTCAATCTAAAGAGGAAATTAATAGACTGTTACATATGGTAGTTGTTGGTGGTGGTCCTACTGGTGTTGAGTGAGTACATTATCCATTTCATCCTCACTTTCTCTTTTACATCGCTGGGATGGAACACCATGCTCACATTCTTTGCTTTAATCTTTATCTCGCTGGATAGATACGCTGCTGAGGTGAGTTGCGCGTCCCCACACCATCAATGATTGTCTAACACCTTTTGACGTGCTTTCTATCTGCGCATCACCACAGCTCCACGACTTCCTAACCGACGACCTCGCTCAATGGTACCCTGAAATCGCACCTTACGTCAAGATCACACTCGTCGAAGCTCTGCCAAACGTACTTCCTATGTTTTCCAAGCAATTGATGTGAGTGGCTTTCGACTGTATCAATGTTGAACAGCTGTCTCAATACAAGACACAAATGCTGACCTGTAATCTTCATAAACTATCACTTTGGTCCTCTTATCGCAGTGACTACACCTCTAACCTATTCAAGGAGAACAAAATCGATGTCCTAACAAAGACTATGGTCAAGGAAGTCAAAGAAAAGACAATCGTCGCTCAAGATGAACACAAGAACCTCATCGAGTACGTGCTTTCCCTTTCTTCCCTGTGTCCTCAGGCCAAACTGAATGATGTTCCTCTTTCTCTGCATTTTCGTTCTACAGCATCCCATACGGTCTTCTCGTCTGGGCTACTGGCAATACCGCGCGTCCTCTTGTCAAATCCATGATGTCTCAAATTGGTGATAAGGTACAAAACCAGCGCAGAGGTCTCGTTGTCGACGATACATTGAAGGTTACTGGCGCCGAGGATGTCTGGGCTTGTGGCGATTGCACAGCTACGTGAGTTGGCATTTTTTTAACTAGCTGTCAAGCTCGACATACACTATTACAAAGATGCATGCTTACGCGTTCTTCATTGTTGAATCAGCAACTACGCTCCTACTGCTCAAGTAGCTTCGCAACAGGGCAAATACTTAGCTCGTGTCTTCAACCAGCTTGCTAAGAAGGAAGAACTTGAATTGGCTTTGGAAGAGGCGCGTCATGCTTCGAGCTCGCAACCTATTGACATGGAGTGAGTTATGACCTTTCTTCTACACAAAAGTAAGACTTCATTCGCTGAGCATGACCATTCTTCTCACGATGTAGTTCCCTCATCAAGCAATACAACCGAGCATCAAATCTCCGACCTTTCTCTTACTCCCATCAAGGCTCTTTAGCTTATATCGGATCAGATAAAGCTATCGCAGATGTTCCTTTCTTCAACGGAAATATTGCTTCCGGAGGTGCTGCGACTTTCTTATTCTGGAGATCAGCTTATATTTCAACGCTGTTCTCGATGAGAAATAGAAGTCTTGTCGTCCTAGATTGGTTAAAGGTCAAGGTCTTTGGACGGTACGTTCCTTTTCAATGAGCGGCGTGATTAATTGCTTGTTTATGAGAGAGCGGAATGCTGACTCTTCATCTCGTTCCTATCGTACACAGTGACGTCTCGAGAGAGTAGAGGCTGAAAGACTCGACAATGACGATTCCATTCCGCTTGGCCACTATCAAGTGATGAGTGATACCCGTATTCTGCACGTTTCTTTACGAGTGTGTAGAATACCCCAAACACCCAAAAACCTAGACTTAACATAGCACTTAGACTCAGATTTCAATCGATCTTGCCTTTTTCTTCATATAGACCTTAATATCGTTTCGCAAGCCCTCGTGATTATACGTGTCCGTAATTGCATAAGACTAATGAGACGCATCTATGACTAAGCTGCCTGTCCCAATTGGTGCTAAGTCCGATGTACATTTACAACAGTACTTGAAGCATTGAACTGCCTA
This sequence comes from Cystobasidium ongulense, assembly GCA_022835595.1. NCBI lineage: Eukaryota > Fungi > Basidiomycota > Cystobasidiomycetes > Cystobasidiales > Cystobasidiaceae > Cystobasidium > Cystobasidium ongulense. The sequence continues at coordinate 1,087,933 of BQUP01000003.1, forward strand.
GCGTGGAAAATGACAAACTCTGAAGTCTACGTGTGGATACTGAGCATACTTTCCGAGCTCGTAAGCATTCTCAAGTCATCCAAGCCTATAAATGTGTTAACGCGATGAAAGCCCGGGCCAAACTTACGGCCATCTACTAGCAATATGGCGGCATCAAAGCTCACTTCTTCTGCGAAGCTATCTTGTCCTTTAAATCCTGGTCGAATCTCTGTTTCCAAGGGAATAATTTATGTGCTTCTTGCTCTTCCTTGCATTCTTTCTTGTGACCGTCTGACCAATCTGCTTTTTGACAGTCGCGATTGCAGTAGTACGCGACCTGTAGTTGGAAAACAGGAGGACCCTTTTCAGTATTATGCCTCGTAATCGTTGCACTAAACTGACCTTGCAACTTCCACATTTTACGGACTTCCTATCCAAAGCTAGACACTTTGCATTTGCACAGAAGCTCAGCTTCTTTGGATCTATGACTTTGGATCCAGGAAACATATCAAGACCCATCATTGGATCAGTGACGATATTCATCGTCAGGCCAGTTTCTTGCAACCCCCTCTTGACTGTTCTGTAAATTACAATATCACGAACGTGAACTGCTCCAGGTCGTCGTTGTTTTACATCGCACATGTATACAGGAGTACCAGCAGCACAGGTTTGATCCCATTGCGACCCGAACATTGCTATCAATCTCGTGAAAAGAAGCGATTGTGCCGGGTTTTGAAGTGTGTTCATGGGCTCTATACCTCTGACGAATGGACGAGGCCAGCATGTCGTTCCAGGCGTCTCCATCAAAGGAGTAGCCCAGAAAGTCTCGACGTATGCGTTAGGATCAGCACCGAAACTGTCCTTGAACATGGGCATGCGAGCGACAAAGTGCGTTATCGTCTGAGGCGTCGCTTCATTGAGGTCGAATACCCAGCTGGAATTGTCGACTTGGTATTTGTCGTCGGTAGCTGGATCCACATCTTTCAACTTCCTATAGGCATCAGTTTCGAGCTGGTTGGAGTACATTGTATCTTGCTAATAATGCTTTCGAAGTGTAACTTATCGTTCCTGCCGGGTGATCGCGTTGTTTTAGAAACTGGGGATGCGTGATTATTCTTCAATAAGAAGCGTGCTGGAGGTTGGCAGATCCGAGATCAACAAGATTGACGACTGGCGACAGATTGGTGCAAAGACAAGCGAGCAGCAGGATTCGGTCGAGATGTCGACGAGTGCGAGGACCAAGAGCGCCAAACAGCGGCCAATCTCCGTTCGCAGATGCGGACTCGGTTGCCACATTCGAACGACTTCAACATTGCTGGAGATTGGGAAAGGCGAAAGGTTGCTGAAAGACTCGAAATGCTAGTGATGCGAACACGTCCTTGAAGACTATACATCGTGCGTTTCTCTAAGGCGCGCAAAAAGCTCGTGTATATTATGTAAAGATTCGACTTCCAGTGCAAAATAGCCGAAGGATTGAAGTAAAACTAAGCCCATCGACGCACTCGTCAGCCAGAGTATGAAGGGTTGGGCGACGAAAATCTCAGAGACTCGAAACCCGCCTCAAACGATAGCAGCTGCGAAGCAATGGCAGAAGTGCCAACCGCAATGACATACATCCGTGTATAGCAAAGTATCTGAAATGGGTTTGATTACTCTTCATCGAGCGTGACCTGCCCATTCTCATGATATGTATGTCTATCTAATGTCTTTGCGACTTCAACCGGTATGGGACCCGCTGGCCTGCCCGCTCGTTCCGCACTTGCATCTTCAAGTTCCCACGCTGGTTTCCAGCCACTTGGCTGAGATGGGTCACGCAGTAAAGGATTTGGTATCGTGTTGAATGTTGAACCGAGGGATGTATATCTGCGATTTGGAAAAGCAGGGGTTGGTTCAGCTCGTGTTGACTTTACTGACTGGAACTGGTAACTCACCCATAATTGTACAAGCTGCACCACCCTATACCACCCTTATCTAGTTCCTCCGAGCGTAGGAACGCCCAAATATCATCATATGTCCAATGTAGGATAGGATGAACCCTCATCAAATCGGGCCATCCATTGTCCGTCATTTGAAAAGGTTCCAGCGTTTCCGAGTATGGGTCGCCTATTCTAGTTCCAACGAGAACAGCCTTGACTTCATTTCCAGACGAATTCAAGTGTTCCTTCTTGTATTGTTGTAATGCATCTTTCATGGGCGCTGATATCCGCCACAGGTCGAGATTATAACGTACCCGGCAGATGTCGACAAAGTCTTCTACTTGAGGGAAGGGAGATTGGCATTGTACGTATATGCATGGTATGGGTGGTTGTATGCAGTGTGTGCTGGGTATGTGAGAGGTGGAGGAGCTGGAACCGTTGGTCCTGGAAGGAGAGGCGGAGCTTGTTCCGTTGGATGTGGCAGTTGCGGGAATAGCGGCATTCGGTGAGGACGAGGAGGAAGACGAGATGCTGTTTGTATTGGCTGCGCATACAGCCGCTGCGAAGAGGTGTACGAGTACGGTACCTTTGGAAGTAGCGTGCCGCTGGTCAGCTTGGAAGGCGGCCTATGACGAAACGGCGGTCAGGTGAACCTACAGTCTTTCCCGCCATTGAAGCTCAGAGTGAGCGAGTTGCTGCAGGATCACAGACACGTAAGCATTGCAATACAGCATCGCTTCCATCAACCAGCTGCCTGGACACCTCGGCGATCGAAAGAGGCGAACCCACCCATATCGTCTGATAGCTTCGTCGATGATGTCCAGGGCTGCCTTGACCTGCTTTCCGAGCCGCGTAGGCCGTCGCGACAGCTGCCTCACTGCCATTGCGTCGTGCAGCGAGAAGAGCGATCTCTGGCCGAGCATCGTCGTGTCGCTTGCTTCGACAGCCCGTCCCAAGACTCTGATTGTATGCAGGCTTCTCCCGAGTGGATGCGAGCTTCAGCAAGACTCTGACCTGTCTGATCTCTCGAAGGGTTGTGAGCTTGAACAGAAGTGAATGAACGGTAATTCGCAGAAGCTCAAGCAGCGACGCGATCGTTCGGCCGGGCTGGGTAATGATAGCTGTCCACGAGGGAGATAGATATCCCAGCAAGGCTTACATTGGCAGATTGCTATCGAGAATTCTAGATACTGCTGCAGGATTCCACCGGTCCCACACGCAGGAACACCGGATGCTCTATCTGCTGGACCAAACCTATATCCGCCACTTTCGTTGACATATCCGCTAGAAGCCATAGGTCCATCAACAAGTCTACGGCAGGATAGTGCACACGATCCTCCTTGCATGGGGCTGGTATCTGAACTCTGTCAGGTAGAGGCCTAGAAGAAGGTATAGTATGCTGCTGAGTGGGCGGGAGCAGAGAAACATTCAATATGATAAACGCCTACCTTGCCACGTTCCAAGATTCAAGCGGCCTTTGGCTGGTAACCTTGTAGTCAGCTTTGTTCAGCAGATCACAGCATCTGCGTGAACCTACTTATGGGTATGGCTGATGGCGGAAAAGGCAGACAAGGATTAGCTTCTTGCGCAGACCATCTGTCGAGCGATCCGCTAGGACAACCTACAAACTGAACTACCTATGAGGGCAGCTTTGGTATGTGAAGCGGAATCATCTGGACCTAGTTGGGCGGATAAGTGTCAACATGTGACCTTCTAATTGGGGAGCACTTCTGGTTAAGCAGTCTTGCCTTCATCGGTATGCTTCCTGAATACCGGACGCGTCTCAGAGATTCAGCGACTGGCAGATCATTAGCCCTTGACAGTAATATACTTACCACTTCAGACTCTCGGGTACTATATGGTCGAGGGCCTGGCGGAGAGCGCGTGAGAGAGCTCTTTCGCTAGAATGATTTGCAAACATTGGCCTACCATGTCCATATCTTTGCGGACGCTATCAAGCAAGACGCGCGTAAGTTCTGATGAAGTAACAGGCGACACTTAGGACGGCATATGATGAGAACCTACTCTGGGTCGTACTACACGGCAGTCTACATCAGTGGCGAGTTTGGATAGAATGACGTTTTGATTCTTCACTCACATTTTCATTGATGGAGAGCGCGGCAGAGGTATGTTGGATGAAGAAATGGGCGACGCTGATGGAGATGACAGATGAGCAGGGTTTCGATGATGCTTTGTTGTCGGGTGCTTCTATACGAGAGTATGATTTCCGGACAACCGCATCGCACAATCAAGTGAGGCGACCTACCCGATGTCTACGCCTTGCAGTCCCTCTTTAATGGCCGTTGTGATCTCGTCTGTAACGAGATGGCAGCCTTTTGCCCTGTAGAATGCAGTACGAATACCCCGTCAGCATGTCAGTTTGTGTATCCTGCAAGTGGGGAAGCAGGCCACCTTCTTGCGAGCGTGAAAGTCTTCTGGAACGGCATGTGTTTTATGTGTTTGATGAGTCTGGTCAGTGTGTCTTCGAGGCTCAGCCTGGTGTGTGATGATGATAATCAGAGTGGATGGATTGAAGAGTGATATCGATGGTGTTCAGACGAGGTGATGGCGGCCTGGCTTCTCTTCCCCCATCCACATCACCACCAACACGCACCTTCTACACCACCTATACATCCACCATGGTGTGTCAAGGAGCCTATCAATACCGCTCAACCTCGCTAATCCATGCCTTGACATGCCCTCTGCAGTCCTCAGGCGTAGGCTTAGACGACCTTTGCGTTGAAAAGTTCCAGGAGCTCAAGCTGGGCAAGAGTGCGTTGATGCGATGATGTTACGCTGCTTCGACGGTGGGATGGTGCTGCTATTGCTGGCAGCAATCCCCATGCCTGCGCCATCCACGAGCCCGCTTGCCTGAGCCATCAGCAGCAGCACAGCAGCGAGCGACGACACGACGATGAGCGCGCAATTGGACTGCATGGACAGCGGCCAGTCAAGGAAATACAGCTGCACCCACGTCGCCTATCCATCAGCAACCATCACCACCACCGTCACCCAGCGCATCGTTCATCCGCCCGCACTCACTGACGCCGCTCCCATCTCTTCCCGCCTCGTGTTCACAGAGATCAAGTACATCATCTACAAGCTCGACAACCCATCCAGACCTACAAAGATCACCGTCGGCAAGGACTCGGAGTCTCAATCATACGATGGCTTCCTAGAGGAGTTCTCCGACACCGAGTGCTGCTATGCCGTCTACGACTTCCAGTACAACCTCGGCGAGGGCGAGAGGAACAAGATCTGCTTCTTCATCTGGTGTGTGATTGTTAGATTGCAATAAAGAGCACACCGCTAATGCTGTCTGCATGTATGAAATAGGGCCCCCGACACGGCATCAATCAAGCAAAAGATGGTCTACGCTTCCTCAAAGGATGTCCTCAAGCGTGCACTAGTTGGTTTAAGTGCTGATATCCAAGGCACAGACCATTCAGAAATCGCATACGATACAGGTGCGGGGGACCACTTGTCGTCTTCTTCTGAACATGAATCGGAGCTGATTAGCCATGCATTCTATCTCCACTCACAGTTCTCGACAAGGTCACCCGTAAATAGATAGAAGACGGCCTCTAGCATCCTCTCCTCCGATTCTTGACCTTTCTGTCGCTATCTAGTCTCTTTCCTAGTTTAGACACTTACAACCTCTTCTACGCAATTCTATACAGTCGCCGGTTCCATGTCACGTGCCAGGGGACTCCGTTTGACATTCATACGCTGACTGCTGCAAGTTGCCCCAAGTTATGTTCGTCAACCCTTGACAAAACAATGTTTTAGAGTCGCAACTCATTCGTCTTCACTGAGGCACTGATCGGTGTTGTCAAAGCATAGTCGCAAGAGCAGCCCCTAAGAATATCAGGGTCAGAATAGCGGGGTACGCTTGTTTTCATTATTGCATGGCCTTGCTAAGAAGTCTTTTCGTGAAGCTCTTACTTCTCATACATTTCACACACAGGCTGAAATGCGGACAGCAAGGTATTTACGATACGAAACTTGATTCTCGATTCTTCCGGCTTATCAAACCTTTTAGTGCGCAGGAATGTCTCGCTTAAAGCACTATCTATACAGTGTTCGCCCGAGCGAAGAAATAGCTTGAGAACGAAGACAAGACAGCATAGAAGGATACTTGCATTGGGGCCAACATACGTGCATTGAACGAAAAGTAACGATATAGAGAAAGAGAAATAGCCTTTTTGCAACTGATTCTGTTGCCTTTTTGATCTTGTAGAATAGGCTTCGAGCGAGTATAAAGACCGATTTGGGAAACGGAAGATTGCTTGTGAAACGAGGGTACTTGACGAAAAAATAGAATTTGCTTGAGAAACGAGAATCTTAATGGGAAAAACGAGGACTACTTGAGAAACGAGGATGCTTAACCAAAATGAAGATTGCGGACGGGAATTGAAACTGATGTTCTTGCAAACCAATGGTCCTTATCTCTTTGTCAGGTCTTGCAGAGTTTGGGTTTCGTTGATTTTGTTTTTTTTTATCGAATGAAGGCAGAAACGAAGAACAAAGAAACGGGCATGTTTTGAGAGAGACGATAGAGAACAAGATGCTTGAGAAGATTGGGGAACAACATAGGAAAGTAGGATTACTGGCGCATGATCCAGTCGACAAGAGGTCCGACTTGACCAAATAGATTTCAGATATTTTGCGAAGAGCGTTGCGAACGATTGCTTTGACTGCATAATCAGTAATAGTTTTCGAGAAACGACGAGATTTGCTATAATAGGTCCAAAACAGAAACGAGGTCCTCGCTAGAATCGTTTCCAAGGAAAAAGAAGTTGCTGCTAGAAAGACGCTTTGAAAAGTCTGCTTGAAAACGTTTGCTGGGAGCTGGTTTGGAAGTTTCGGGAAGCTGGGGTATGAAATCAAAGCCCTTTGTACGAGATAGTAGAAAAAGGTGAAAAATAGCTCTATGCTAGTCCAGTACATATCCTCTTACTCGGATAGAGATGATCAGCTTCCTCCGTTGCATGCGATGGCGTTTCCAATCCCCCCTGCATGGAAGGTTGCAAAGCCTGATTCAAGTCTGGCATTGGCATAGTAGGTAGATTGATAGGTTCACAAGGCAATGAAGTCGAAAGATTGTTTATATTCTGATTTTGAATTAAAGACTGTTGATTTTGATGAAGCATAGTAGAAAATCTTGGAATGTTTTGCATATTGAAGATGGAGGGACATGTCATTTGCGACATTGACATTGTTTGCATTGAATTTATTCCAGTATTGGTGATAGGAGGTTGAGCGTAAGAATAGCTATAAGAAGGATAATTTCCCATTCCAAATCTTCTCTTATGTGCATTACTCTGTTGTGTCAAATTCGCATAGGTGATACTCGGTATCCTATGCTGATGTTCCGGAGCATTTGCGACTGGGTAGCCAGTGTAATAAGGTACAGAAGCAGGATACATCGGTACGTCACTGTACGTATAAGGGGACGGTCCATTCTGATACTGATTTTGATGCGACTGTCCTTGATACGTCATTTGAGCAATATGTTGCGAAGCATTAGGATAGGATCGATAATTTCGTTGTTTCTTCTGAACCTCGTCTGGTGAATTTGAAATTGTGGATTCTGATACGATAGTTTTAGGAAGTTTGAAGCAATCTTCTTCTGGTGAAACGGGCACGTAGACTACTCGAGTATGATCAGGAGGGTGCATGATGGATTGATTAGGCATTTGCAAATGTACCATCGTCTCCAAGTATTGCATATAGTCACTGTATGATGAGTCAAAAGATGATGAGTTTGACTGTAGTGTCATTTTTGCTGCTGCACTAGGTTGGAAGTCGGCTCCACCAGGTAAATTAACTGTAGATGCCGCCGTGCCTTCTGTTGCAGGAAGACCTACTGAAGCGTCTGCAATCTTGGATTTGGCAGTTCCTTTCTGTTTTCCTTGTTCAGACGACGAAAGTAGCGCTTGAGGTGTGATGTCCTCATATAATCCGAGTGCGTTCTCTGTTGAAGAAGAAGATAATCCAAGCGCGTTGTCCCTAGCAGCTAGAACATTCTCACCATTCGTATCCGTGTTCAAAGTAGTAGGAATACTATTCACATGCATGCTATTAATCTTCTTCTGGTGTCTTCTTCCACGGATAGTGCTCGTATGAATACGTAAATTCTTCAAAGAAGGCATAGTAGCTAGATGTATTACTTTATCCGTTTCCATTTCAGGTATGTTTTCTTCATACCCTGATCCAGGTGAACCTGCTGCAATTCCACCTCTACGTGGTGTACTAACAATGCTTAAACGACGACCTAGCCCTGGTATCGGTGAAGTTGAAACTTTCACCTCTACAGTGGGTGGTGTTTTACGCTTATTGCTATTACTTGACTTTGAATTGCTCTTACTTTGCTCGAGTGCAGTGCTAGGACTTGACAGAGAGGGAAACGCAGTGGAGTATACATCCGAGTATTTCTCAAAGTAATTGGGTAGGGATTGATACCAACTTTCAGAATGGCTTGTGCCTTTGTTGAGTTGGGAATGTGCCCATAAGTCGAATGGGGTATCACGAGAATTGCCAATAGTCGGTGCAGGAGCACGGGAAAGATCTCGTATCGCTGCCTCGGCGGAGACATTTGCCTCCAAAGTGGAGGTGACGTCGGTCTTTGCAGGTGAGATATCTCCAACAGATGAAGCTTTATTCGAAGTTGACGGCGTAATACCATCCGAAGTGGCAGAGAAAGAGTCTTCGACCAGGCTCGGTGCTGAAGTGGAATCATGCAAGGAAGTAGCTGGAGTGGGAGGCTCAATCGGTCTAGCATGGATTGCACTGAACTCGTTACCATTTTGTAGTGATAAGTGTGAAGGTAGAGTTGGGATCGTGATATCGGGCACCTTGTCGATAGAAGCGCTACTCCATGCTTCATTGGTCGCACTGCGGTCCACTAAAGCGGACATTGCGCCTCTGCGAGTGATACGTGCTTGAAAGCTAGGATCCACCGAAGTAGGATCAGCGATTGATGCTTGTTGACAGTGATCTACAGTGAATGCGGATTGATTTGATGAGGGAGAGCTCAAAGCGAGACCGTTGTCGTTGGTGTCTGGAAGGATCGGAGCGACAGGGAGGATAGCTCCTTTTGGCATGCATAGCTGAGCGATACCTTCTTCCCAATACGCATTAGACTGATGATTCTGTTCTTCTCCTTGCTTTGTATCAGCTGAATCACAAGGCAAGCCGGGCAAAGCAGCAGGCGCGCATAGGCCTTCGAGGCCATTCTGATTCAGTGGGAGACGAGGACGGGAGGAGAGGGAGTGAGACTCGATGAAGGTACTCAGGGTAATTGGAGGTGACGAGGTGATATGCTGTGTTGGAGATGTCTGGATTGCATTTTCTTTCTCGGAAAGAGCTGAGGACATGGAGAGGGGTGCAGGAACAGTAGGGAAACATCGAGTGAATTGCAGGGGTGTAGAGGGAGTATGTTGGGTTCATATCAGATCATAGTTTGTAGATATAAGGGTTGTGTAGAGTGATGCAGCTTACAATGTGACAGCCTCTTCTGCTCCTCGAGAAGGCCTTTGATAAAGCCAACTGCGCGACCTAGTATTTCGCATTTCATCTCTTTGGGGTTGACAGGTGAAGGGTGAGACGTCTGTTCGTCTTCTAGTCGAGTAGGGAGAGGATTCTCGAACATGATCGTCTGTAGTTGGGCGTAGTAGGTGGCCGTTGTTGACCTCCAGTCGCTGTCTCCATTTTTTGATCTGTGGAACTCTTCAGTCAGCCGACCCAGGAGATGAGCATAAGAGAAGGCAGAACATACTGTGATTTGGGCGGGACGGGAGTGATTACCTTCAGCTTCTTCTTCTTGCAAGAGCGGGTCGAGGTGCCAGACGGGGGAGGTGCTTCGGGGGGGACGTCTTCGAGGTCGGGAGAGTCGTGGAGCGAGGACGTGGTAGAGACGGGCGACAGGGACGTGCATGACATTGTAATGAGTTGAGGTGGCAGCGAGATAGCTATCGCTGACTGGATGCGACTGTGTGAGCGACAGAGCGCGGTGCTCCAGCCTGTCAATCAAGGTCAATCAAGGTCAATCAAGAGGCCATCCAGGAACAGCGCACAAGTCCGACGAGGGTCGGGACAGGTCGCAGCGGTCTCTAAGATGGAAGGGATGATGTGAGGCTTACAGGCAAGCAGTCGAGATGTATCCTCCCATGCAGGGTAGAAGAATTGCCACCTTTTGCCACCATGGTTGCAGATTCTAGATTAAAGGTGCGAAGTCGAACCTGCGCGCGTTGGCCACGTCGGTCGTTGGCAATCAATCTCCTGCTCCGAACATGCCGTCAATGCCGACAGCCAGCCTCCGCACTCAGTGGACTCGCTCGGTCCGAGGAGACTGTGTTTGGCTCCGTGATTCGGGAGGGAGGGAGGGCTCATTTCCGAATGAAACTCACACGCTTAATTGACTGGCAGATGGGAGAGGAGAGGACATCTTGAATGGCTGCACTTACCGCAGTAGACCATCTTATCAAAGGTCGACTGCCTTGCATCCTCCTCGCTGCTCTGCTCGAGAAATCCTCACCTTTGCACTGCACCCACCTTGTCACTGAGCGGATGCTCCATTCCCATCATCACATGATGTCTCTCCGCTCCTCTCCACTCTAATTCACCAACCAGCGGCTCCCTCCCGTAGCTCGTCCAAATCATCGCGCCGCGTCGTAACTGGAGCTTCTGCACCTTGACGTCCCTCCATCACTTTGACGCGACACCCGGTCTCCAACCACCTTCCCGCAGTGTCCACTGAGACCTCGTATATCATACCCAGCTCCAGTCTCGGTGGCGATGCGATGGGAGAAACGCCCGCTTCCCTGCTCCTTCAAATGCAGCACCTCTCTTTTCCGCGTCTTGTTGCATCACGTTCATGCCGCTGTGCTGCTGTGGCGTGTGAGCGGACCGTTGGTCGTAGTCTTTCCGAAGCCGTCGTCTTGTCACCTCGTCCGTCTGCGATTGGATTTGTCGCGTTCCTTCGACCACCGCTGACACCTCTTCGTCTCGACACGCTAATACCGCGCGTATTGCATGGTTGAGCTGGTCAACTACAATGATACCTGGAGTCGTAGCGCATGGGGCCTGAATTGAGAAAAGCATTATATGATCAGCAAGGTATGATAGACAGTGTCTTTGGGATATAATATGTGAGCTCACTCACACTCTTTCTCTGTCCCACTATCGCCTGCTAGGTACTGCCTCTCAGTCGAGCAAAGCCTAAGTGGGGGTTATCAGAACAATGAGAAGCGCAAATACTAGGGTCCGACCATCTAGGCAGCGTGGTCCAAGATCATATAAGCCTCTTCGCACAATATACTTCCTAGTTGGTAATCGTTGACGGGAACCTGTCAAACAAACATATATACGGAAAGATAGCAGGATGTCCAAGAGACCCGACTTGTGATCTAAACAGAAAGAAAGGATGTACGTGAAGGAGGTATACCTTCGCAAGGTAGGCAGTTGACCTGTAGTATCTTGAGCTGATCTATAGCACAGATGTAAAGGCTAGTCGCCCCTTGACCTATGCAGACAGCGTCGATAGAGCGCCATCACGTGCATAGGCATCTCTCCAGTATCACTCATTTGCAGCTTACAGCTAACCTATCGCACCTAAGTTGAAGCTGAGAAGTAAATGCTGATGGTGGACCTCCAGCTTCTGCTTGGCCCTTCGTATAGATTCAGTTAGCGTCCTCAGTGATATTCTCCCAGAGACGATCTCTCGCCTATGGGTGTAAAGTCAGGTGCATCCTAGACATTAGTGAGGCCTTGTGAGATAAGAAGTGAAGGAGTTATAGTAAGGATGCGGTAAAAGCTTTCCAGACACGTTGTCCTGTCTTGTAATTGCACTTGGGACTCGATGATTGCACCAGTGGCTCCTGTACGATCTGATCCAAATGAGAGCTAAGAAATCACGCCAATGTCAGTCAGCTAGAACCTCATTTGATGCAACAACTCTACTCCTTACCTCTACCTTCATGGCTTCGAGACTTGGGGGGAAGAAAGAGTAGAGATGTCCGCCTAACCAATTTCACCTTGCGTGATCGAGCTCTTTGGCCACGATAGCTCTACAAGTTGTAGCTGCAGTTGCTCGGATGGCATGCTAGTGCACGTATAGAGCGATACATGATGTAGGAGGCTCTACAGTCTTGAAGCTCTTTCACTGCTTGAATTCATGTCGATCAAAGTGGCTGCTGCGAGCGCGCTCGACTCAACTGCTTCTCGACTCTGCACAACCCACCGTGCACCATGTCCTACGTGAGCATCTCACTCCAGCGCTGCTCTCCACTCGCAAGAACTCTACTGACCACGTCCTAATCTGTCTGCTCTTTAAATAGTTTCTACCAGCTCTCAAATCTGGATGGCACGTCGACCAGGCCATTATGGCAGAAGAAGACAGAGTGGTCGTCATTCGTTTCGGGCATGATTGGGTGCGTTCATTTCCACCGCTTTCATCTGTTCTGGAACGTAGTAGAGCGCAGGACGCTCATGCTGATCTTGTTGCGTAATACAGGACCCAGACTGCATGATCATGGATGAAACCCTACACAGCGTATCTGAAAGAGTAAAGAACTTTGCAATCATTTGGAAAGTTGATATTTCAGAAGTACCTGATTTCACAAAGGTAGGAAGGAAGCCCGTTTCTCATCTTCATCCATATGCTTCGCTCGCCGTCGGGATGTAGTGAAACGCAAATGGCAAGGGGTGAACTCTCGAAATGACAAGCCGGGCTGACTCGACCTTTTCGTTATTGCCGTCTATAGATGTACGAACTGTATGACAAGGTGGGTTTCTTCAAATGCTTTCATACTGTACTCTTCAAAATAAAGCTTAATGTGTCAATTATCGCTTTTCTAGGTCACCGTCATGTTCTTTTATCGAAATAAGGTGAGTCTGATGTCAAGCTAGGTAGAGCAGGAGATGGCGCAAGGAGGTATCGTCAGAGAGGACAGTACCGTCACGATAGTCCAGTCTACGCTGGTTACGCTCGTGACAGCCGGCGTCCTGCCTGACTCGAGCCTGCCTGGTCCAGAGGGAGCCAGAAAGCTGGAGAACATGCACTGATCACTACACACATATCGACCCACAGCACATCATGATTGATCTAGGCACGGGTAACAACAACAAGATCAATTGGCCGATGGAGGACAAGCAAGAGATGATTGATATCATAGAGACTGTCTATCGAGGTGCTTCCAAGGGACGAGGGTTAGTCTACTCAATCAATATCAGCGTCGAGTATGTCTGTACTTGTGCTTATGCTGATTATGCTTTGCTTCCATTCAGTCTGGTCGTGTCGCCGAGGGACTACTCTACACGCTTGAAGTACTAGATTCTATACTGGCCAGTTTGTTGGGTAGAGTACCTATGCCAAACAATAGTATTAACGACCGTGCTAGCGGAGGCAGGTAGGGCCCTTGCATTTCCAACCTGTCGTTGTAACATCATACACCTGCAGTCTTTGTAGCAATTTGAAATCGGTCGTGAGTAGGAAGAGGAGGAGCAATAAACGCTTGACTGCATCACACCATTCAAGTCACCTTTGTGCTTTCCCATGCAAACGGATCAACTTGCTCACGTGCCCGCTCAGAAGTGTGTAAAGAAATGCTCCTGATTTGTTAATAATGAATTGGTGGCGTTACCGGCTAGTTGAAAGGCCGGTGAATGAGTTGAAAGGCACGACTGAAGAGACAGGATACATCTGAACTGCTGTTGATTAGCTACCATCTACTCTTGACTTGTATCGCACCCTCTAGCTACATCTCCAATCTGCCTACACACCATGAGCGGCTCGACGGGATTCGCAGAAATCGCAAAGCCACTGCCAGTCGCAAACAAATCAGGCAAGACGTATTCACGAGCTGAAGTTGCAAAGGTGGGTGTCAATGCAGTCGAGCAGATGGTAGTAGGCTGACAGGAAAGTGCTCTGCCTGCAGCACAACAAACAAGGCGACTGCTGGGTCGTCGTCGATACTGCCGTATAGTCAGTTGCGCGTCACTTGGGCGGGCGTTCTTGCGCGTCCAAAGGCTCTATTCGACTGGATTGGCTGACTGACTGTCCTTGCATGCTCTCTGCGTCCTTCGTACACTATTCCGACATGCAGCGAGTACGTCGAGCTTTTCCCTGCTGTCATGCTCGCTCAAATGCTGATAGATACCTCTTCGATCATCGTTCCCTATCACTACATACACCTCCCTCTCCCACCGCCCTTCGTCTCGCAACACAGTCTAAGCAAGTTTGCAGGTTTACACCCAGGCGGTGAGGGTGTCCTCTACGATGCCACAGTAGCTGGCAAGGACGCCACCGCCGTCTTCTTTGGCCTTCATAGAGCGTCAGTCTTGGAAAAATATGCCAGACTCATCATCGGCCAGGTGGGTTAATTCGGCGTCTCTCAGTTTGTTGTATTCCCTTACTCACTACGCCTATTGACTTCCGCTCAGATCGAGAACGAACAACCTAAAGTCATTGTCCCACAAAAAGCTACACTCTCCCCCGTCCCCTTCGCTGAGCCTACTTGGCTATCTAAAGGCTACTATACCCCGTACTACAATGTAAGAAGGCACAAATTACAGTCTGGTATGATTTGGGCTCCCGACTGATCATCCAACTTTCATACAGGACGGCCACCGCAAGTTCCAGAAAGAAATGCGATATTTCTTCGACACATATGTCAAAGACGAAGCGGCCATGCACGAGTTAAATGACAAGAAGCCAACAGAAGCGCTAATTAAGCGGATGGGAACACCTGAATGGCATCTAAATGCCATGCGTCTCGGACCTGGAAAGCACTTACATGGTCTAACCCTCCCATCTGGCTTAAAGGGCGAAGACTTTGATTATTTCCACGAGCTTATTATAACTCAGGAAATCTCGCGAATTGGATCGAGGGGTTATTCTGATGGACTGTTGGGTGGTATGGTTATTGGTCTGCCCCCAGTCATGAGTGAGTCTTCTTTAGTCATACTAGATAGAACATGAGAGTGACCTTACACTTTCCTCACCTCGATGAGACTTCGGCCACCCTTCGATACAGAAGAAAGTCATCCCAGGCGTTCTCAGTGGAGATAAATACATTTCCCTAGCAATTTCAGAAGCTTTTGCAGGGTCAGACGTAGCTGGTCTTAGAACAACAGCTACTAAATCTGAAGATGGTAAACATTGGATCATCAATGGAACGAAGAAATGGATCACAAATGGTGGTTTCTCGGACTTCTTTACTGTTGGCTGCAAGACTGATAAAGGATTGACGTGGGTTCATACTCTATTCCGTTGTTTAACCTCGGTTGATTATGATTGTTCTGCAGCGTCTTCTTGGTCGAGCGAGACGACACCGTCGATACTAAACTGTCAGTGTGCTTGGCAACCTGTTAACGGCGAAGTACTGACTCGTGTCACTCTACAGTATTAAGACATCGTACTCGACAGCGGCAGGAACAGGTAGGCTCAGGGGTATTCCGCTGTAACGGCTGAGACTGACTTGATGGAATTGTCAGCCTATATTACCTTTGACAATACCAAGGTGCCAGTTGAGAACATGCTAGGCAAGGAAAACGATGGTCTCCGCGTTATTCTTTCCAACTTCAATCACGAGCGTTGGGTAAGTTACCTTAGTATACAAACGGCATTGTTTTCGACAGCTGATAATTGCCACCCACGCAGGTCATGTGCTGGTAAGCCACATTGGGGTAAAGTAATATAAGATGAGGTTTGTGCTTACAAATATCGTATCGCAGCGGTGCTGCCCGAGGAGCTCGATATATTGTAGAAGAGTGCTTTGTGAGTTGGTGATGTCTCATTTATGTCAACGCGGAAAGCTGACTATTATTCGTCTGGCCTAAAACAGAAATGGTCTCATCAACGACAAGTCTTCGGCAAGCCTCTCATTTCACAGCCAGTCATCAGACAGAAATTTGCACACATGTTCGCCCTGGTCGAGTCTGGTCAGGCTTGGCTTGAGCAGCTGACTTATCAGATGAACAAGATGAGTTACAAGGAACAGTCGGATCTTCTTGCCGGACCTATTGGTGTGTCACTTTCCTTGATGCTTTCTTGACTGCTTCCCGTGCTGACCTGGTCCTCGCGAACAGGTCTGCTCAAGATGAGACTCACCCGCAATCTTCACGAGATCAGTGATGATGCCGTACAAGTGAGCAATTTTTTCTTACTGCGACTCGAGCGCGAACACGAGCTTAGCAGCGATCCTTGGCTTCCAGATCTTCGGAGGTCGTGGTATCACCAAGGGAGGAATGGGTGTTCATATCGAGACATTCCAAAGAACATACAAGTGGGCAAACAAAAGGACTTTGATCCATTCTTGATCTCATCTGACATGCGATTCTCACTTACAGATTCGATGCTCTCCTGGGAGGCGCTGAAGAGATTTTGGGTGATCTCTTTGTTCGTCAAGCTATGCGGAAGATGCCCAATGCAGTCTTGTAGACTGCATACAAGACTGCATTCTTTTCAGGACATTGTCTCCTCTTCACATTGCATTGTTGTTTTTGTGTCAATTAGCAAGAATCATGATTAAAATGTCAAGTTTCAAATACGGACGTGTCCTGATTTACTGATTGAACTTTTATTTTGCACTAATTGAGCAGACTTGAGAAGCAGCAGACGAAGATATTCAATGTTGTAGCTGCAACAAGCTGAGTACAAAGTTTTCCAAGAAGGTGAGGTAATACAATGAAAGACGAAATTGATTACCGGAACTGCTCTACTAAGGTCTCGTTGTAGCCTGGATGGCTCCGTACAACGCGGCGTAACTGGTGGCGTAAACACAAGAATTAGCGGGTTCGCATGACTTGGGATTGCTAAGGTCACAAGGCTGGACGCGACTTACTACGTCTCTGTCAAAAGAGGCACCTCTCCAGCTGAAAGTCTCAAAGTCCGGGCGAGCTACGATACGAGCGTAGATTTCCGGCTGTACGGTGGTTGTTTCAATCACACGTCAGTTGTGCTTGCGTGACTGCAGGGATACCTCCGTAGTGAAATAATGGACTTACCACATCTTTTACAGCGAACTCATATGATTCAGAAATAGCCATGTATTCCATGCTGTTCCACATTTCGACATCGTAATCCGCTCCTTCTCTGAATGCGAGGTTGATCGCAGTTGAAATACCTCTTCCTGCTAGACGACGGAGGACGCCTGCATTGTGACCTCTGTAGTTTACGTCGAGATGCTCAATACCATCGTGGGTGAAGGCGCCATTGTTGACTAGAAGTTCTGCCATCAGATCTGGGGAGAGGACCATTCGTGCCGACTTCTCGTGTCGTTTTACCTGTCATGTATCCTCTATCAGTTACGGACTCTTCCTACTGAATCTTATCAAAGCGCCGTGTCTTGTGTATTGCTCACCATGTATGAATCGGGGTTGATGTCTCGGGTTCGGTGGCGTGTAACAATTACAGGAGATGTGCATACGTTACTGTAATCGATTAGAACGATCAGCAATGTACGCCTTGTACAGTACCGTATACATTGCGTCCCAAATACACAGTGTTACTCACTTGACTATAGTTTGACCTGACGAACAGCAGGTGCCCTGTCCATCTACCAGACCGCTTGTGCAGCATTGAGTCCCTTCATCATAAACAATTCCGGGACTGTGAGACGATGATGCGAGAAGTTCAGGAAAAGTGATGGTAAGCCGTTGTAAGATACCCTATAATCCGGATAGCAGCGAAGAGAAGGCACAAGCTTACGGTCTGCAGCATCCTTCACCACCGGTTGGGAAAGAACCGCTCTCGGGGAAACCACCTCCGTTACCGAAAACGACGCCGTCATCGCAGCAGACAACCTCTCCGCACTGGGGGGAGAAGACATCTTCGGCAAGACAGCAACTGCCCTTCGAATCGAGAGCGTTGTATAGACAACACTCGTTATCATCATCGAGGACTTAGAAAATTGGTCAAAGTTGAATGTATCGTGTAGTTAGTATGTATTTTGACATGTATGCGAGGATGTGAGGCGAGCAACAGCCTAGAGAAAACATGTGACTCACCGGTGGCGCACGGAGCTCCGCTGGCACGCGGTCTCAGCTGTCTAGGCGAATGGTATCTAAGTCTCTTGAAGATCTGGGCTCGTTTGCTGTGAAGCCTTTCGCTGAGGGACAGTCCAGGCTGAGCGGCGGAGGGAGAGGCAGCTACGCCGGACACTGCAGTGTACGAAAGCAGTGCGGTGATAGCTAGCTGGGCCTTGAAGAGATACATGGTGAGGGAAGTATGGGTAAACGAAGTGTGTGCAATGAATGGGATGCAGAGTGAAGAGAAGAAGCAGCACATTATTACATATCATTATCGCATCTCCCGTCAGGATGTCAGTCGTTGCGTGCGGCTGCCGGGATTTAAGCTATTCTTTGTTGTGGTTGTTAGCTGTGGTGATCCCTGCAGACCAGTCAGCAAGGTAGTCTAGGGCAGCAGCCTTGCTGCAGGTCAGTCGGCTCCTCCCATGATGTTGCGGTTCAGGCCTCCCATGCGCTGCTGTGGAATGCAATCAATTGTGCAGGGGATCTGGGAATGTCACTCGGACAGCTGTCGGCCAGTGACTCGACACTCGACATGCATGCCTGAAGTGGTGAAAGCTTGTCCAGACGCGGTGGGATTGATAACTTATGAAGAATGAAGACGTCCTTGATGTTCAGAGGTGTCAGAAGAGAGCAGAGGTGGTGGTGGTGGTGTTGAAAAGGCAATCGAGCAGCTGATTTGCAGGCAGCAAAACCAAGCAAGCTTGCATCCTTTCGAAGCAAGCAAGCAGGCACAGCAGACGTCCAGCAGTGATTGTTACGACTCTGCTGTAACATACAGAAGCGTACTACTGCAGGGATTTACTGATTTGTGAAAGAGTCTCATATGCACCGTTCGCCACATCGCATTGGAACAGGCATCATATCACACACCCCAGCTAGCATATGCGCATCTCCTCGCCCTCACATGGATTCACATGCAAGCAGACAGCAACCGTGCATTTTCAGTAGCCAGTGGGCACGTCCCACCAAGCTACCATTCGTGGGTCTCTCGCCCTCAGCATCTTATTGCCCGTCAAATCTGCATCTCCGTACTCGACGTTCTCGCTATAGGCCATATTCGTGGTCCAGTATGGCCACTCGAGATCCAGATGGAAGCCAAGTTGACAAGTGCTGTACTCGACCTTGGGCAGTGAGTCGAAGTAAGCGTCAAAGCGGGGATCTAGGCATAGATGAAATCAGTGACAGGGGAACGGTACATGTTGCAGACTGAAAGCTGTGCGCACCCATGGCTTCCTCCAGATTCTTAGCCTCGCCGTAGGGGAACAGGTGCGACCAGGAGAATCGGCAGGTAGTGCCGTGGCAGAATTTGAGGTACAGAACAAGTGCATCCAGCCGAGTCGCCATCCGAGTGGCATTGTTAGAGGCTTCAAGCCAGGCAAATCTGCCGAGAGAATTGTGGTCTAGCAACAAATTGTTCATTTGGAGCGAGTCAGTCTGTCCAAGTCTTCGTAAGCTCAATTCTGTCCGAGATTGCCAAGTTCATAGGCTGACCTGCATATCGTACAGCTCTCGCTCGCCCGTGCACCAAACTGCGTATGCCCAGTTCTGGTTTTCCTCGATGACTCGTAGGATGCGGTACGTATTGTTGGGAGTGCCAGCGGCTGAAAACATTTTCCCTGCTCAGCTTGTGCTACCTCTGCGCGGATTAGACGGCTACTCACTTCCGTCGACTCGTGTGATAGTGTTGTTGAAGTTCGACCAATCTCCCTCAGAAGCTCCGACCGCCCAGAATTCGCTGAGCTGATGAGAAACTGAGCCCATGTCCTTCTTTGAGGCACCCTTGTCGCCCCAAGGCATCACACGTCCGTCGATATCGAAGTTCGTCGGCCCTGCACCAGCAAGGTGAAGTATCGTGGCCGTGATATCGATGTTCCTATTCAGACAAAAGCTTCGTCGGCGTGAAATCTGGCCATGCAAGATAACATACTCACGAATGAGCGGATAGTCGGTCTTCGCCGTAATTGATGCCCGGACCTCGAACAACGAAGGGTACTCGAATCTGGATCAAGCCCATGCTATTATCAGTATCTCCAGACTGTGACCGCAAGTCACGTCGGGCTTACATCCTCCTCGTATCCGGTGGTCTTGCCAGGAAGTCTGCGATCTAAGCACACATTCCGCGTCAGTATCTGCCGTGACTGACGGTGTGCCGAGGTCATGCTTACGTTCGCCGACAGTGAATCCATTGTCGGCTGTGTACATGATGTATCTATTGCAAGTCTTGCATTCAGACATTGAATATTCAGACAAGAGGTAATGCTTACGTATCATCAAGCAAGTCTAGCTCCGTCAGCTTCTTCACAACTGCCTCCACGAGCTCGTCGACAGCTTGAGTAGCGCGCAGGCGGTCCCGATAGAACTCGTCAACATAGTCGACCAGGGTTTGGTTCATCTGCGCGAGGTCGCGAAGCCAAGATGCGCCACTAGGCTTTTCTGCATTGAAAGACTCGCTTCGTGGTACTTTGTAGTCGTTGAAGAGGTCCTTATGGCGATCAGCAGGTGTCGGCTGGTGAGGCAAGGATTGCATTGGTCTGTCAGAGCGACAAAGTCTTTTGGCGGGACGAGCAGAGCTTACCGGTGTCCAGACACGCGTAGTTTGGCCGGTGGTGTGCGGCCCAATGGGTGCAACTATAGATTTTGGTGTCAGAGATGGACCATCGTATGAAGAGCATACCACTTACTCCCAATGAAGAAAGGTTGGTCCGTTTTGGCGGCTTTCTCAATATAGCCCAGTCCAAAGTCTCGGATTCTGTCTGTGCTGTAATCATTGGGGTAGTGAACTGGTGCTCCACTATTGAAGCTGTACGATGAGTTGGTGTAGGAGTACGTGGTAGGATCCAAGAGACTACATTATCCGCGAACTAGGGTCAGTCAAGTGCCAGGCATAGAGCCGGCGTTGCAAGATTCCTCGACCTTACATGGCAGATTCTGTAATAGGTTTAGTCAAAGGAGAGGTTTAACGTGTCAGCTTTGCAACCCGGTAATATGTTTGAAGCTACTGGATACACATACCATCAAGTCCTTTCAATGGCTTCGAAACCGCATTCTGCATATTATCTGTAAAGAGGGTCAATACAAATCATGTGGGCTCCAGATAATGTATATAAGACTTACTGCCATTCATCAGCTTTCCGGTGTACATAGTCGCATAGCCAGCTTCTTGTAGCCAGCTGAAAATCCAGTTGCCATTGTAGCCGAAAGCCTGGAGGAGTAAAGTCTTTTCTCAATTTCCTGCCGGCTTGCTGGGAAAAGCAATACCACGTACATCGAACACATCGAAACCGCCGTATGGTGCTCTGAAAGGAGTTTCTTACTAGTCAATAGACCTCGCAGTCGGTCCCGTAGGCTAGACTCACGAAACGAAGGTGATATTGTGGGAGTGGCTGATGATGCGCAATTAGTGATCTTGATGCTGGTAACTCAGACTAACAATTCTATCTTACCCTTGCTGACCACGGGTGAAGCCTACTCTTGATGGACAGCACTGGCTGACAGGCGCGTAAAAGTTGGTATAGTTGACCCCTTTAGAGCCGATATATTTGTGCAGTAGTGGCATGAATTCGGGATGGGCAAGAGCGGCATCTCTGCAGCATATAACGGGTGTTAGCTACGTGGCGTAGGAGCTAAGCGTAAAGGACTAACTGATCATCCGAAATGATGTAGACGAAATTCTTCTTGCCAGAGTTCTTGCGCCTCGATATCTTGTCGGTCGGGCTCGCTTGAATCAAGGTAGTGGCAAAAGCAAGTGCAACAGCCCAGGCAATCTTCATTTTCCCGTCCTGTTCAATTAGGTAGCGCGGAAATGTGGAGGGAGGAAGGCAAGCTTTGTGGACCCCCAGGACTGTCACCCGACCACGAAATTGAAAGCAAGAGGGCTTTTCCTAACGCAGCAGACGGTGTAATTGATATACCGCCATTCTTCTTGGCCGACCGACGCTAGTGGGTAATGGGGACCCACATGTAGGCGTAATCGGATCTTGGGCAAGTTGAATACCGAGGAAATTACCGCTGCTCGTCAAATCAGATATTCCCCGTACACGTCTGTTCCCTCTTCAGCTGTAAGTAGTGTGCGCAGATCACCGGGCTGTATGCTCGCGGAGGTTTGTATCATACGTCCGCCTGTTGGTCTGGTGGACCATATCGCGTATCAATAGGACGACCCACCCGGAACGTCGCTCGGACAGGTGCGGCTCAGCGATTCACCAGGCATGGATGGCGTTGGTTGTTGAAAGCTTGTACAGACGCGGTGCATTGGCTTGAAGACGACCGGCCATAGAAATCACAGCATAGAGGATATGTGTGTTGTATTTCAGAAAGGCAATCGAGGGTGTAGGTGCACCCTCTTGACCTCGCATGAACTCACAAGCGAACGCAGCAGCGATGAATGATCCCGCTGCTACACATACTTGCATCATCTCCAAACTGTCCACTCGGTTGATCATCAACCATGGCCAAATGGCGTCAGATTGCACCCAGGCCGCCAGACCGGGCAAGGCAGATTTCATACGACTGGATTGAAGTTCCAGTCCACATGCCAATTCCGAATGATAGATGACTGGAAGCGACCTCAGTGCGTGCACAAGTCCGGTTGCCGGGCCCAGTCAACCATCCAGTATAACTTGAAGTTGAGATCTTAACCCCAACCATGCGCGTGCGCTGCGACTCAGCAGAGGAGACCTGCAAGAGTTCTGCAGAGGTCATATTTCCTAGTGGTATGTGTTCCTCTATGAAGAGAAAACACCAAAAGACTGGCCAAATGCCCCGCCAAGACTTGCATCGGGCAAAATTGTTGATGAATCAACATTTCGAAGCAAGCAAGGCAATTCTTTTTTCAAGAACTTGCCTCGAACAAAGGCAATACAAATTTTCCGAAAAGCTATATTCGAAGCATAAGATGCTAGCTAGCGAAGATTACTCAATGGTCAAAAACTACTATTCTGCGAAGAATCTTGAATATTCACGAAATATGTCCAAGTCATTCGACAAATAGCTGCCCTCTATATTGCATCGAGACTATCCTGTTCCTGCGGTCTGCGGCGTAATTTAAACACCTGGAGTGCTTCTACATGCCTTCTTACTCCAGCGTTGGCTGAATTGATCAAGATCAGCTTGAAGTTCATCGTACTTCTCCTGCAGATTCTTCGAGGTCTCCTGAAGCAACTCAATCTTCTTTTCCTGCTCCTTCTGAAGTATCTCAATCTTATTTTCAAGTTCTTCTTGAAGGCTTTCAATCTTCTTTTCCTGTTCCTTTCGAAGGACGTCAATCTTCTTTTCCTGTTCCTTCTGAATGATTTCGATCTTCTCTTCCTGTTCCACCGAGTGTTCAAGCATCTCGTTGCTCACTGTTCTTGCTTTATCGAGTTTGGTCCTCAAAATTGTTCTGTCAGCCTTGAGCTTATTGATTTCCTTCTTCAGATTCGCAACATCTTGTCCTTCGAAAAGCTTGTTTTATTTGGACCAGCTTGTTAGTGATGACATCGATTACTGCTTCAACAAATCGAGCATCAGCAATTTGAGACGCCTCTCGACATTCACGCATTACGTATACGACTCACGGGCGGTAACGTCTGGTATATTGTTCTCTGAACCACTATATTCTATTTCACTCCTATCCATAGCTACTTTGACAGACTCGGGATTTGATTGAACTGCAAGCTAAAGTTGATTAGGTGAAAAGGCAATCCAAGTCGTTCAGAGTTTTCAGGTTTCATCTCCTGCTCCGACCGCGCCGCGACGACAACGGCAAGCTCGTCTAGCTGATCGTTTCTCTTTTCTTCGCCAACTCGCGACTGATAATCACAGGTCAACCACAATTCAGACAGTACTTCAGACAGTACTTTCGTTCTAGTCATGGATCGAGCTCGTAAAACGCGCATTCAAGCTCTCAAAGAATACATGCACGACCTTGAGTTAGAGCTTGTTGATCGGAACATTGGTAGTCACAACCTTGGCAGGAGAGGCGAATACGACCGGGCTCTAGAGAACATCAGGAGGATCATAGCGTACCTTGAACGCACTGCCTTGTTCAATCTAGGTACTACCGTCGTAGAAGCGCCGATGTCTATCGGGGTTTCAACTCCAGCTCACTTGGACGATCCGAACGAACCGGGCGCTGAACCAATCTCAGCCTCAGTCAAAGCCTCCGATACCACTGTACATGAAACCACAAGCAACACTGAAGATAGTCCATCCCGACGCTCACAGTCAGTCACGCCGCCTCTGGTACAAAGCAGCCTGTTTTTGGCCGAATCAGGCGAGGAAGAGATGGACGAATTGCCTACAGATTCTGTCATGACTACCAATACAAAGTCCGAAGATGCTGCATCTACAACTGTCCCGGAGAAAGCCATCTCTTCTGTACAAGACTGGCGGGACCTGCAGGAAGAGATCCCAGAGCTAATAGAGATGTTCGGGGTCCACTGGCGGTACAATGGTGTCTTCGTCCTGTCATATGCGAATAAGCATAATCGGGGAAAAGGTCTCTATGCCAATATCCAAGAACTGCATGCGGAGCTGAATGCATGGCTTCCCTGCAAAAATCAACTCATGGTGAGCAGGTAACGTGGCGCTGTTAGTAGCGCTCACTAACATTGTCGATGCAACTCTTCGAAACATAGAGGAAAGCCAGGCAGGTGATGGATAAACTCCAACTACGACCGCAACAATGTTGGGAGCATGCGAAAAGGCTTAGGGGCAGAGCAGAGGATCTACCCTCGCGATGGTGCGACACTCCAGCCGTTCATAGAATGGAATACCTCAAGCAAGTGCGTGTTTTTTTCGTTTTAGATTGTGAAAGACACGCATATCAAGCTGATATACTGCTTGTCGAAAGATGAAGGAGGCTTGCAAGCTGGATGCCAACATCGTGTACGTTGACGACTGGCTATTGAGTCTATTCATCGGCAAGGAAGCATACACTCGTTACAAGGAGCGTTTCAAGCTCATTCAGCGAAAAGAAAGCTCTCTCAAACTTGTATGTTCGACAGATTGTCCTTTTTCGACCTTATTCTTGATGAAATTGCTGGACGCTCGCTTACGCTTTTCAAACTACCACTCTAGCGATGGGATCAGCAGGAGGAGGCGTCGACAAAGCGAAAATCTGCAATGGAAAAGAAAGACACAGCAAGAAAGAAGCGTCGTCTCAGTCTGGACAGCGATGACAATGATCTTGATCTCGATTTCTGGAAGCTATCGTTTTGGTCCAAGAGAAAAAAGCGAGATGAAGACGCCGAGGACGAGGACGCTTGAGACCTGTAGTACTGTCAAGGAGCAGTAGTTTTCGGGTTGAGGGTAAGGAGTAGAAGCAGAAAAGCGTTCAGTTCGATTTATGATGCATGCAATAAGTTGTATTGAGCACGAGCAACTCGCACAGCCATGACCTGGTTGATGTTGCCTTGCCGTGTCTTATTTACGCTATGCATGTTATGCAGTCATAACACGTACAAAAGCTGATTGACGGATGATGTTGCCATATAAGGGCATGTGCTTCAATTCGGTTGGCAAAAGCACGAGATTTGGTTCGGAGTTGCGTCTCTTGCCGTTCTTTCCATCGATACCAACACCTTCTAATCTCATCTTCAATACATACACCATGCTCGGCCGAACCACACTTGTACGCCAGACTGGCGCATCTATGCGTGTGAGTTGTCGAGTATTGCGTTGCCTTCGCATACTCGTGTCGTGATCGCATCAAGCGGCACATGATACGAAGGTTGTGGAGCAACAACAACAGCAGCAGCAGTAGAGCATAGCTGATGATACTCAAACCGCCATCATTCATACCTCACCTCCGCTCCCTGGTCTCGCAGGCATTCTCCACCTCGCTCCGAGCCAGCGACATGGCCAGGATCACACTCGTAGGAAGGCTCGGCGCGACACCAGTCGTCCAGAAGGACAAGCAGAACAGAGATATCATAATCTATTCCGTCGCTACGACTGACAGAGCTGCTGCTCCTGCCGCTGACGGAAGTGAGTAGGCTGAGACACACTGCATAATAGGAAAGCTAGAAGCTGATCGTGTCGACTTCTTTACGCGCTTCGACTACTCTCATACCTCTGTATACGTCCTTCATCAACTATACTTGAATGCACTACTATTGCATGTGACTCTGCAGCCCGCGCTGAGCCTTCCACCACGTGGCACAGAGTCCTTTCCTACAACCAGGGAGGCAAGGACTACCTGTCTACCTTACCAGCAGGGTAAGCAGTCTCTCTTTCAGTCGCAGTGGCTTAATACGCAGCAAGCGTCGTCGCTAATGCTCTTACCTGACGGCTACAGAACACTCGTCCACATCGAAGCCGACTTTAAGAAGCGCACGCTCAAGAACGATGCTGGCGAGTACAACGACCAGACACTGATGCTGTTGAGTAAGCCTGCATGCACATGTATACATGGCATAAACTCATGCTGATGGTCTGCTTGCTTGATGTGCGACAGACAAGATTGACGTCCTCTCCAAGCCCAAGAACGCAGAAGCTGCTGCCCCACCTTCATAGAACATCAAGCGACACTGGCCGCCTCTTGATTGTTCCTGGTCATACATCCTATGTTACGTTTTTGAAGCCAGCTGTTACTTCGAAGGTTCTTCGGTATTAGGGCAATGCGTGGTGCTTAAGCCCGGGCCTCTTGCTTGATCTATATTCTTATATATTTGGCTTGTATGTTAATGTTGGCCTATGCTGTATTGACTGCTGTAGTAGAACTAGCAATACAATAACCCACTTCTCTTCCGACCTCTATCACTCGGCTTATTATTGTTGGAGACTTGCTAATAGGCCTTCATACTCTATCGAATATACAAACCCTATGAATCGTTCAGATCCCATTTCAACTGATAAGTATCTCCTCGCTTTTCGGCGTGCCATTTCTGGGCTGCTTTGAGTGCAGCTTTTCCCCAATCAAAGTTCTGCTTTTCCTCTTCTAAAGTGGGCTCATCTACGAAAACTAGTAAATCTTCGTTTTCTAGTCTGATGAATCCGGATGATACTGCTGTTCGAACTAGATCGCGTAGTGGAGTCCAGAAATTACCGATATTGAGGAGGACAACGGCTGTACGAAGAGATGAGAGGGGCGTGCGTCAGTCAAGCTTTGACAATAGAAGATGGCTGCTCTTGAGTAACACACGCTTTTCATCTGTGTTGCGATAAGGAGGATCAGCCAGGTCTCTCTGTGAGCGTAAACTTTAGTCGCTAGACTCACGAATACGAAGCTGCGTCCATGTAACCATTTCCATTACTTCTTCGAAAGTCTGTAATGGCATGTAGTGATTAGCGTCGGCCTTGAGAAAGATATGCGCGCGCAAATTGACGGACCCCATATCCTCCAGGCAGAGCAATGAAGCCCAGCGACGAGCACATGGCCATTTCCCTGTTTATCGAGTGGAGCAGACAGCAAGTGAGTGTCAGACAACGGCTCATGACAGAAGCAGCTTAGACGTTCACTACTCACTGCTTCCTCTGGTGCATAGTTTTGACAGGCCAGAACACGCTTCTTGTGTCCTCTTTTGCATCTGTCAGTAGTACCGGCGTTTTGATTGCACCGTCAATACCCTTTTTGGATCCTACTTCATCAGGTTTGCGCTCGTACGCCATCAAAGCTCTTGGGATGATGCCGAATACGGAACCTCCGTTGGAGTAAGTCGCGTGGGCAATTGCTCCCATCTACAGTACGAAGGCAGGACATAACGAGTAAGCGTCTTTCGGCTGAGAGGAGGAGCTGTATATATCAGTATGCAATACGCACGAGGCCATTTGTGCCACCACCGTAGATTCTGTCAGGACAGCACACAGGCGTGAGTTCGCTGAGGGACGATATCAAGCACGCCAGCTGACAAGACCTACAGCGGTACATTCTGCTCTGCTAATGCTCTCCCAAGCTGATCAGCAGCTCTCTGCTCGAGTCCAATCACCACCGTCAGATGTATTCTAAAGACGAGCGTCGATCCATGCTGAACACACCTTGTAGATGGGCTGGTTGCCGTCTGAAGAGCCACAGAATACGCATGCGGTCTTCTTCCACTTGTCAGACAGGCCAGTCAGGGTCTTGCTGATGTCGACAGCTGGTTTGGTGCTGCTACTAGCAGTCGGGGTTGATGTGCCATGGCGATCTGCCCTTCCCTCTGCAGACGACGAGGTCTCTACGAGCTGCGATGCCATAACGCTATGAGCGAGTGTAGCACTGGGGATAGTGGATTGAGCGAGTTGACAATCAAACCGGAGTCGAGCTTTCAAGCGAGTCACGACAGACAGATGTAGAGGCCAAAGAAGCCAATCGCGGTCTTCATCGGCCGCCTTTGGAACACGTGCACGTCGGTTCCAGCTCTCTCTTGTCAAGCTTCTCTCTGCTCGTGAGCAGCTGCATAGCATTCATAGCATGTGAGAAAGGCAGAGTAGTATGAATAAAGAGTAGATATGAACAGCCGCGGGATATCGAGTGCGAAGGTGCGGCGGAGTCGTCCACTGACTCGCCAGGTAAAAGCAAGGAAAGGTGCTATGTAGGCTTCTAGATGGATATCCAGCATGTATGACACCACTGGAGCAACTAGATAGATAGAGGTAGGTTCATTCACGTGCGACTTACGGTGCAAAGGTATGTCAAAGGTGTGTGCAGTTCTGACAAGTGTGAAGCAAGCTCGACTTACACTCAATTATCGCAGGAAGAGGCAAGCGACCAGTCAAGTTTAAAGCTTCCATAGACAAACACAAACAATAGCCAATGTCCAGTGTGCAACGATGAGAAACTTCCTTCAGAGTGGAGCTCTCTATATCCGAACCAAGCGAGGAAGGACAGCCCGAGAAGCAAGGACAGCATCGAACCTCCAATTCGGCAGGAAGACCCAAAGCACGGCAGTGTGCCACACCCCCGAATGCATCTCAGCATCATCAATCGTGGAAAAGCTCGACTTGTACAACTTCCATTGAAGCTCTTTCTTTCTGCATCCAAGCGTCAGCCCGATCAGCCTGCGGCATGCAGCACTGGGACCGGCGCAGAAATGGCCAGCCAGACCTGTCAAGACACGGCAAGGAGCGATGTGAGTAGCAGAGTCTGTTGGTATCCGACTCGAAATCAACGGGCACAGTCAGCATGCTTGGAGGACTCTTTCAACGCAACTCGCGAAAGGCAGCAGTCGTGCAGCCGCCGCCAAAAGTGGTGGAGCCGCCGTTGATACCGTCGCAGGAGAAGAGGCTGGAGAAGGAACGACGATGGATGGAGAGCATCTCGAGCCGCGGTGGTGGACCATCCCATCCTCCACTGCTGCCGCCCGTCGAGTCCATCAAAAGGGACCAAACCCCAAAAGCATCAGGTCTGCTCACTGCAGGTCCACAGCAGGCAGATACCGCACATGGCCTGCTCAGCAGATGGAACAACTCTCATAAACGAGGTAACACAGCTGGTTCGAGCAGCGTAACTCGAGGTGCAGTCACTTCAGACAACCGCAGTCTGCGCACCACTCGCTCTGCTTCCACTCTGGCGAGCAAGATAGGGCTTGAGCGACGGAGCAGAGAACAAGAACGTCAGAAGAGCTCATCTTCAAGCGTTCTGACAGACGGCACTGCTGCTCCTACATATCCTCGCACTCCACCATTGTTGCAGCTCGGTGGTGGCGAAGACACGGCGGCCTTTGTGCACGTGCCGCAATTCTCGCCTTCTTCCGCCCTTCTGGCTCCTCCATCATCGACATCTCCCTCTTCATCGGCCTACTTCTCGGCCCATCGCAGCCATCATGGTTCATCTCTGTCGCAGTCGTCGCTGCGGCATGGCGCAAAACACAGCCATATCCTAGCTACTGCCTCGAACCATTCGCAAGCTCTCCAGGTGCCCTCGAGCGGTACACTACCTCGCCTTTCAAGCACAGAAACGACAAAACTGCTAGCAGCAAGATTGCAAGAGTTAGAGCATGCAAATGATGTCGGTCTACTCGACGATGAGGAGTATAGAGTACTAAGACAGAATTTGTTCGAGAAGAATGTGGGCTTGGAGTCGAGCAGGAGGGTATCTCACCCTCCACTACCAGCTGCTTGTGGTAACGTGGCAATCATTCCTGATTCACAAGATACTCCACACCGTACTGGCACACTTCTTGGTCTTCCACGCTTGAACATGGCAGACGGAGATACACGAGGTAGGCATCCTCATCCCTACCGGCTTTATCAACCACCCGAAGGGAACGAAATTAATCACTGTATATTTCGCTTTGCTTTTTAGCAGAAGCAGTTCAACCTCCTATAATAAATACGCAAGTCGGCCCGGCACCTTCACATCTCCACCCACCATCCTCAGATTCGGTCCACAGCAAAAGAAGCCGCTTTTCATTGCGATTAACGCGCAGTAACCTGACAACGCGCTCTGGAGTATCTCAAATGAGTCGCTTGTTCAGAAGAGCGACTACTTCTGCCCCACCTCCCTCTTCATCGTTTGGAAGTGATGCAAACAGATCCTCGCGCATGTATCACGACGAAGATGGAGGGAGACCCCCTTTGCCCATTTCTTCAGCTGCTCGAATAGCAGCTAGTATCACTCCGACCTTTAATGGTGATAACGCAAGTACCCACAGCATACCTGTTAGTATCGGTAGACGATTGAATAAGAAAGGCAGTATACCCAGTGATTGGAAGGAATTGCAGAATCTACATTTGATGGAAAAGCAAAGAGAAGATGCAAAATTTGGATTGAAGAATAGGGATAGGGACAGAAATGTACGCTCATCCATCCTGCTGGCAGATCTAGAAGATTCAGAAGAGGAAGTTGACACAAAGGCAGAAAGTCGCTACCGAACTATGAGAAGAAGCTCAGTGAGTGCTGGCGTATTAGAACCTGTTTCGTATTCCAGCAACACGCGCAACTCCATGTTCAGCTCTGAAACACCAATCAGAATGTTGAAAACATTCGAGCCGTCCGACCCGAATCCTTCCCTTGCCAATTGTCATCAGCAAGATGCGAAGCGGCAATCTCACATGCTTCCTCCTTCAAGCAGAAATTACGAGGACCTGCATAACAAAACCCCACGAGCTTCCGTGTACGAGCCATATGAGATCGATAATGTCGCTTCTGCTTCCAGTTCTATGCTTGTTGTACAGCCGGGAGATGAGTTTCTCGATTCCACAGGTCTACGCGATGCCATCGCCAGCTTGAAGGAGGAGAATCGACGTCTCTTGAATCAGTTTCAAGATTTACAGGTCGAATTACACGAGAAATACGGTGATCCAGATCTGGAGGCTATTCATGGACAAGCAAGACACCGGAGAGAAAATGTTAGTCTTCTTCCAGATGCAGGTTGGCGGATGTCCACTTCTTCATCTCTCTTCTCGAGCCAGGGTCGGAATAGCATGATAGGAGGGCATAATGGTTATGGCAGTCTAGCGCCGGGATCTTCGTTGTCGAGGAGACCTTCTAAATCTTCTAGCATAGCCTCTTCTTCTACGCGAAGAGGATTGAATAGTAGTGGTAGTACCCAGCCCGGCAGCATGGATACCTATCTCACATCGAGACCTTCTTCAACAGTGCAAGAAGAACTTTCGTTTACTGCTATGGACGCTGAAATAGTCTTAGAAGAATCATTGAAGTCTTCACATTATTCGCACATGAAAGATCCGCAATATGAGAAGGAACAAGCGAACCTGCGAGCGAGGAAGCGAAACATCGAAGTTAAGTATGCTGCTAGGCTAGAGTACTTGGAAGCGAGACTGCAGGGTCGGCTAAATAAAGAGAAGTTGCGTCGTTAAATGGTTTACTTTTCTTCAGCTCTATACATTTCCGGTATTGAATATCCCGCTTAGGCTAGAGCGCAGGTCGCGATATATGTAGGTTGTCCATTGTGATCATGGCTGTCTCGTTAGTAACGTGGGTGTGTTAGGATCTCTTTCTTTATTGCGGTGACAAAGCACTTCGTACGAGCATACTATTACAGTATCAACACCAATGCATAGCTTTCGAGGCGAAAATTAGGGGGGGATCTATGCGTATAGTAATGTACAGTGAGGAGATTTACAGCGACTAACGTTCATTGTTCTCGACAAACAAAACCTTCAACTTGGTTTTTTCAGAAGTTTGCACTCGTCCACATGTCTTGTCCGAAGAAATCGCCAGAGCCGAAAAGATCGTCAAAGACGCTGTCTTGAGCAAAAGGTGGAGGTCCGGAGTTCTGACGAGTAGGTGCGTTTGTCAAACTGGCTTGACCAGGATTGGAAGAATTAGAAGTTGAAGATGTAGGTGATTCTCGGACCAAGTTATCTAAGCTGATTCCTAAGCTCTGCAAGACATCTTGAGCACTCGTATCAATCGTAGGGACAGGCATCATGAAACGTGCTCGCAGTTGATGAGGGAGCATTGTATAGTGCCCGGTACCATCGGCTCCGGATGTTTGCATGGTGTTGTGAGGCGCTACAGTCTCCGGGCGGGATGTTGTCGGTGGCGGCCCAACTTCGGAACCGCCGGAATCAGCAACGGCTGCCATGATTCGTTTGAATGTATCGGCATAGCTTTCTTTGGCTCGATTATCACCAGCTGCTCGGTGAGCTTGGCGCTCTTTTGCGGCTGAAATCGTCGCCTTGACGACTATAAATTAATATGATGTGTGAGTCATGTTGTAATACGCAAGCTCTTGCGAAATAGAGACATACTAGCTTCGCCCATTCTACCAATACGCTGACACGTTGGCACTCTGGATGTCCGCTTGGTGTGTTGAAAAATCTCGATGGCACTCTCAGCCTGACGAAGGCGTTCTTCCGTGATGAGCTTCGCATTCGGCGCGTCCGAATCGATAGAGTGCATCAAGTCAAGCAGGAGACACATTGTCGCGCTAAAAGTGTGTAAATGGAGGAACTAAACGGATAAGACAGGTGTCATAAGCTCCGAAACTCTAGGCGCGAAGTGACTTCAGCTTACCCAAAAGCGTTCTCCTGGCAGCGTACGAATAGCTTGCAAGTTGCAATCGATGACAGTTGCTGCCGCACTCAAGCAGGTCTCATGAGCGTATGCGTATTTAGCTGGATTCTTGAAGCTTCGGAACCTGCATAATGACCGTATAAGCGGCCTGAACACATGATCGCACGCTTGACCAACCTACCAATAAGGGTTATGCAGCCGAACAAGTTGCGCTGACAAGCCTGACTGAATGAGAGACTATATAGCACGGACATGACAATGGTCAGAATACGTGGCCATTGCTAAACCCTCCATATCTACAACTCACACTTTGAGCGAGCGCATTCTTCCGCTTTGTGCCAGACCCGATGACATTCCCATCAGCATCCACTTTCGGTAATCTGCCAATAATCTTTCGTATCTGTTTGTCCATGGCTAGAATATCATCGTATGAATGCTTGACGTCGCTGTCTATGAAACGCCATATTGACTGTTGGAGGCAAGGGTAGCGTATCTCAGATGTTTGCTCAGTGCGCGAATATGAGCTCGCCTAGACGTACCACCAACTCGTTTCTCCCTCTGTCGTTGCAGGGAAAGAGATCAGTATAAGCTAGGGACACAACGGTTCTTGTGCTTACAAGAAGTACGTCATATCGGTGAACTCCGACAAGGGCTATAACTTAATTCAGTCACCGTGGAATCCTGGCAAATTCAAGCAGGCATTCGTCTTACCCTATCTTTAAGCACGATGTCTGTCCCATGAAGATCTTCATCGTTCAAATTGAATGGAACAGCAGTGTTTGCTCCACGGATTGGGTAGACTAGGAGAATAATTATGATTAGCTTGAAATCCTAATTTTTCACGTGCGCCCAATGTGACGTACAGCATGTCATGCTTCTCAAGGATGAAAATGTATTATCTAAAAAGCTCAAATGTGCCCAAACTCGACAAGACAATTGTCGCTTGAGTGCCGATGGGCCAGTAGGAAAAGCCAGATCTTCCCACGGTGGCATTGTCTTTTGGTCTTCGCCCAGACTGCCGAGGTTGAGGACTTGTGCAATTCTCATAGCAGAGGCTAGCAAAACTAGACCCTCATTTCGGTTTGCACTAAACCACACGTAGAGTAGTGTCACCGCAAGACTGAAAGGAAAAGTAGGATTTAGCCTTGATGCTTGGGTTCGTGTTGTGAAAAACGATAGCCACGTACGACTGCAGTATCCGGAATTGAGGACGTATCATCCAATCTGCCAGTTCCAGGCATCGTTTTGAAGCCATGTAAAATTGATCCGGCAAAATGGCGACAATCGCTGGATCTTCACGGCTAAGGTATGCCGTTGGCATTTGCCTCGCACTATATAACAGCTTATCAGTTGCTCTTTTCCAGAACTCATCTAAAGGAGTGAACGAAAAGGCTTACGCTACTGCCAATCGGATAAAGAAGACTGCCATCCAAGCAGGATCAATAGCTTCAAGAGGTCCACGCTTATCCAAATGAGCCCAAAAGTCCTTGCATTCGCGTCGAAAATCTCGTTCAGAACCGCATGTGTCCATCCAATCGCAGTTCTTGTAATAGAAGTCGACAAGGGCGTCTGAAACTTCCTTCCGGGGAAGAGCTTTCATGATATGGCGTATTACGCTTGAAGGGGCGAGATCGGCTAAGAACTCGGTTACAGGTGAGACTGCCATCGAAAGGGGAACAGGTAGGAAAATAGTCGATTCCTTGCGTGTAGTGTTTTGCAGTCCCTGTTATTGAGTATATCGTCAGCTATTGTGGTCGATTCCCACCAGATTATTGCGTTCTGCCTTACTTCGACTATTTGTGCTGGGTTGTAAGGTGCGCGAACACCCGACCCCGACCGCTCGGTCACTCCTAGGGCAGGAGATCCTATGGTTGAGAAAGAACCATTAACAAAAGGTGAGCGCGTACGTGTTAGGGGTATGCGAATTTACTTACCTAGATGAATGTCAGACATAGAAGGCGGGCAGCCTCGACCTTTCATATGTTGATGATGATGACCCAATGCCAGTGATTCAAGCGCTCCTACAGCTGCCTCTTCTCCATCATTGGAGTTTTCGCCTTCGACATCAGATTCCACTTTCTAAGGTTTATGCGAGCAGTCAGCTACAGTGTAAAAGGGTTGTGTGTTGGTAGGTCGGAAGGTACGCACCGTTTCTGTGACAGCTTCGAGAATGGTTTTAGGTATCCGTGCAATCAATGATTCTACCATTTCAAGCCTTGCGCGAAGTTCATCGACTTCGGCCGAACCTGCGAATGGTTGTGGCGCTCCTGTCTTTGTCGTGTCTTCCCAGTGACACTGCTCTGATATACCTCGCCGTACGCAGCTTGTACAGGGCATGTTTCTGCAGACGACAATGGCACACAATTGTCAGATTGACTTTCCATGCACGTGGGCAATCTCTGATCTCCAAATCCAACAGCCGAGTGGCATGCCGAACGGCAAGAAGCTTACCTGTCGCATCTGATCTGCAGATCCGAGGAAGAATCGTCAGTATGACTCTGTCTACTGGTGATATCTGACACCCACCTTTCTCGCTTTGCAAGGCGCGCAGCTGAGAACAGCTCTGTTCCGTTTCTTCTTGTTCCTGCTGCTTTCCGGGTCATTGTCGGTATTCTTGCGCTTCGACGAGGAGGAATGCGGTCCCCCTGGCCCAGGCGCAGGATCTTCTGAGTCAGATCTGGATTCCCCAGGCGAATCTACGAGTATGCTGTTGCGGTTCCGAATCGAGTCGCCTGGCAGCTCGGATGTTATGACTTGGGGAAGCGACGAGGAGATTGATGACGATGGCCGCGAGTGAGATGGACCCGGGGTGGACCAAGCTACATGGTGCTGCATGGGATAGGGTATATGTGTGTTTGAATGCTGGAGTTGTTGCTGATGTTGCTGCTGCTGCTGCAGACCCTCGTTCTGAAAGTAGTTCATCGCCGTCGTCGGATAGCTTATCGAGCCTGTCCGGCTGCCCTGCTGGAACGGCAGGCCGCCCTCGCCGCTGGGATAGCTCATGCTCGTCGTTGCAGCACCCTGTCTGCTTCAAGTGCTTTCATTCTCCCTGTCGATGCGGATGCAAGCAGAGAAGAAAGAAAAGCAGCTGGCTGTCGCGGACTTTCTCGATCATCAAATGCACGTGTTCATGAATCGCATATAGCAGGTCTGCATGCATGAAAGCTGATTGCATACGAATACCTCGATAGAGAGGCACTCTGCCTTCGGGGAAGAGTGACAACCTTTGTTGCTCTTGGGCGAGAGTTGTCTGTGTTCATCCCGCTTTCCTCGCTTTCTCGATCACGACGAGTCCGCTCATGCTGGAAGCACCAGTCTGGTCTTCCTCAGCTCGCATAGGATATACCTTGTGAGATCTACTGACCTCGCTCTTGCGTTGCTAGCTAAGAAAAGCTCAAATAGTTCCCTCCAGCCGGCCTGCTCACCTATCATCAGCGCCACCTGCACGCTTGCATGGTTGATGGATGGCCAAGATACATCAGGCCATTGAAGATGGTCTACCTCGACGATGTTCGCCCATTGAGCTTCTCCCACCAGAGGTGTGTGGATTCGCTGTATTGTGCGGCGGCGTGTCTTTGGACAAGCTGACCATCGACGTCTCCATCGGTTCGTCAATAGGTCCTTCGGCAAGTCTTCGGTCCCGAACTGGAGCTTCTCACATCAACACGGGAGCGTCTGAACGATCTATACTCTCTTTCCCTGGTTTGCAAGACTTTCCGGCCAATAGCACAAGGAGCGCTCTTGAGCAATGTGACCATTCGAGCAGAAGGGAGAGCTACCCTCCTTCGTAATGCCATACTTCAAAATCCAGCTCTTGCTGCTCTAACAAGCAGTATAACTTGGAATATGTTTAGTAGTACTTCAAGTCCAGCTTTGTTAGCTCAACTTGTAAATCTAGCACAACCCGCTTCACTATCGTTTGGACATGGATTCTTTCGCGCTTCGTCAACCGAGGTAGAAGACCTTACGGAAGCACTCTACAAACTCGATAATCTTAAGAGCTTCACTTTTGGTAGTTTCGATACAGGAGGACACACATCAAGTGATTTTATCTCTCATCATTTATCGCAGTGGCACAACCTCACCAGATTGGATCTTTACAATGTCGCGTTCGTACAGCATACAGACGGTGCTCATCCATTACTACCGAATAAGCAATGGGAGAAATACCCTACTCCTACTTTCCAGCTTAGACATCTTGGAGTACATTGGACGAGACATGTCAAAGAGAATCATTGGAAACTGAACGAATTGGATTGGTTATCTTGGTTATTGGAAAGCTCTACTTCGACACTGCGAAGCTTGTCATTGCTTGGCTTAACTCAGTCACTCCCTGAATCTACACTCGACATCCTTGTGGAAATCTCTCCTCGTTTGCAAAATCTCTACATCTCGAGATACACAGGTCCACAACTTCTAGCAGACATACTCCTACATCAAGCTCAAGACATTTACACACTCACACTAGGCGGCGACATAGCGCACGTAGATACAGCAGATGGATCCTCAATGCCGACACTAGCAACAAGTTCAGCATTAGAAAACAAGAACAATCTAAGATGTCTCGAAATACACGATCTTTTACTTTTCGATAGACTAAACGTAGTGGAATTGTTAAAAGCTGGAAAGTTACCTGCTTTAAGACAAATTACTCTACTTAATGCTTCAAGGGTTTATTCCCCTGTTCAGCAATTGGTGCTTTGGTGTAGAGGAACAGATATCAGTGTAGTGGTACGTCCACCTTAGTAGGGTACAAGGAGGACTGCAGCGTTACGGTCGTACTCGCTCCATATCTTGTCCAATAGGTCCAGATACTGTAGCATAAAAGGTAATTTGAATGCGCTGGCTTTAGCATTGGACGGAAAAGGTGGACCATGGTACCGTAAATGATACGGACCCTTCATTTGCTTAGAATATCCATTGCATGTTGATATTGGAAATCAAAAGGAAACGACAAGTAGTATGATAGTATAATAATATCGACAACACGTAAGAATAGGGTAACGTTTGCAAGTCGCTTGTCTGATTTGCTAAACCTTCTCTTGAATAACAGCCAACAAAGCTTGATTTTTAGCATCTTTCAATTTCATCCATCTTCCAAATTTATGTTCCTGTCCTAGTGCAGCAGTTAGCAATATATTACTTTTCCCGCCTAACGCTTGAGTCGTTTTCCTTCCTTTTTTCCCACTTTGTCCATGACCACCAGGAATGATATTCAATTGTAAAGAATTAACGTAACCCATAGCAGGCAAAGAACCAATCAAAGAAAACGATTTAACATCTTCTGAAATACGCCAAAATTTAATTTGATTATCCCATGAGCCTGTTGCAAATAAATCCGAATAAGGTAATGAAGTTAAAGATATTATCCATCTTGGATTTCCTATTATTCCTTCACTTTCAGAATGAAATTCGTTTAAACCGTGTACTATAGGTTGTGAGAATATTGGTTTCTTCTTGTTTACATTCCAGAGTGAGATTGTTCTGTGAAAAGACACTACTCATCAGCATACAACACAACCATACGCCCATGCAATCCCATACGAAATTCGCTCACCCTGAATCACCACCACTGACGAAATGAGTATCATCAACCATAGCGATACAATCGACCGAACCTTCAACAAATTTCTTCTCAGTCGATATTTTCTTATTATTATCTTGCTGCTGCTGTTCGTTGTTATCATCATTTTCAATATCATCCAAACCACCTTCGAGTACCGATCTAATTTTACTAGTACCACCAGCTCTAAAAACCAACTGAGTTTCATCTTTAATTTTCCAATATCTAATAGTTTTATCTCTTCCACCAGCAGTAACAGCTAATTCATTTCTCAATAAATTAATAGATTGTATTTTATCTTGATGTCCAAATAGTGTTTCAATATAATTTAATGACAGAATGTCATAGATTTTAACTGTACGATCAAAAGAAGATGTATACAATTGG
Source organism: Cystobasidium ongulense (assembly GCA_022835595.1). Classification (NCBI taxonomy): domain Eukaryota; kingdom Fungi; phylum Basidiomycota; class Cystobasidiomycetes; order Cystobasidiales; family Cystobasidiaceae; genus Cystobasidium; species Cystobasidium ongulense. The sequence goes on from BQUP01000003.1 coordinate 1,126,697, forward strand.
TTTGTATTCAATCTAAAGTTTAAAGATGAAATTGTATCCTTATGACCTCTTAATCCTTTGATCCATTTACATCCCTCTCCAGGTGTATTGTGCGATGAAATATCCCAGACTCCTATACGACGATCTTTACCTCCACTTGCCAGTCTGGTTCCATCACCACTTATTGCCAAACTGTAAATTTCATCAGTATGACCTGGTGTATCTGCGTCTTGACTGGGTTGATTACGCGCAATAGCTGCTTTTCCTTTTGAATCGGAATCTTTCCGTCTTTTAGGAGGGACGCGTTTAGGTATAAAGTCGACTTTTGTTATTTTTGGAGTCGGTTTGATGGTAGGTGATGATGTGGACGTTGATGCTTCGGGTTGGGGTGCATCAATTGACATGGATGAGGAGGATGAGGGTAGAAGGGATGAAGTAAAGCTGGAGATATCCCATCTTGCGATTGAACCATCTTTACTAGCTGTGAAAAGGTACTTGCAGTCTTCGGTTGTAGTTGCACAAGTGACAGGAAGGCGATGGACTCGGTTGCTGGTTGTGGCTGAGGACGATGGTGCATACGAGAGCTAAATACGGGTGAGGTTAGAAAGTGTAGTTGTGCCATACGAATAACATCTCCAACTCACCTTGTCTGCTATACGAAGATGTAGCTTCCCAGATACTTCGAGCTGGATTTCACAACTCAATGTCAGCCAGAGACCCGAGGACGAGCTGGGATGAACGACGCACCACATCCTTCTGCAGCCGTTCGTTGATGATATCGCGTTCGAGATCAGCTGCATCGAAGCCTACTTGTTCTGGATGGCAGAGAGAAATAATCAGTATCCGATCCATTCCAAATTTTGACCTGACCCATGCAAGGTCAATCTGGGTTGCGAGTGAGCATGGCCATCAGTGAGGACCGACGCACCCTCCTGTGCCGCCTTGAGCGTGTCGAGATACTGCTGAGCGAGTCTGAGCCTCTTCTGCGCTGGTGTTTCCTTCCTATCCGCTTCCTGGTCGGATTCGAATTCTTCGTCGTCGGCTTGTCCATTGAGCTCTTGACGGTCTGACCCATCTTCGCCCTCTGATTCTGATCCTTCTATTTCCTCGTCGTGGATCTTTGAGCGACGTGATGCTGGCTCTTCTCTCCCTTTGCCCTTGTAGCTGCTTCCGCTGCCAGCATGCGTGCCATTCACTCTCCCGCCGCGTGTAGACGACGACAATGATCCTTTACCACCGCGACCTCGCCCACCTCGCCCGGCCTCTTTCACTCCACCGCGCTTCCTCTTGCCATTCGAGCCCGAGCCCGAGCCCTCGAAGAAGGTGTCCACCGCCATGCCGTCGCTGCTCCAGTGTCGTGTCGTGTTGATTGTACCTCGAAAACCTCGAATCTGCAAATTTGCTGGTGGTCAACAAGTGGCAAGATTCGATCAGGTCGATGTATTCGCATTAGAATACATTGTATAGCACGGACAAGCTGCATTCACTTAGTCAGAGTAGATGCTGCGTCAATATCGATAGGTGAAAGACAGGCAGGTGATGCATTTCATTCCAATCCAGCAAGTGTAAGAGAGAACGAAAGAAACTAGCCGGAACTAATGGCAATAGCTAGGAAATAAGGAGAGGTCTACACGAGGTACAAAGTATTCGGTAAAGAGCATTCACGTCTTTATCGCACTTGCACATCGCTCCATGGGGCCTGGAGAGCAGGTCGAACAGGCGGGAGATGAGATGCTTGCGAACGCCGAAAGACAAAGGTGTCGAGACTGAACAGGGGAGTTATGCCCAATCTTGAACCCAGATTTTAGAAATGATGTGTGATGAGAGACGTGTCTTTCCATCCGATGCGCTCCAGTTATCTTGTTCGACCTTCCAAAACCCTCGAATGAAGATTTAACAAGCTTCATACTGCCATGAACCTCAGCCCACGAAAACAGTCAGCTTGCTTAAACTTCGACCCTCCCTAGATCTTCGCTTCTTCTACGAAACTTGCTGTAAGATTTGAGAAATCATCCATGCATTCCTACGTGCTATCCAGTTACATGTAGAGAAAAGAGATAGAGAGAGATAGACAAAATCCAGAATGAAAAAGAGACGGTAAAAAGACGATGAAAAAAGACCCTTCCGCGACTGCCTAACGAATGTTGCATGCTTGCGTTATTGGTTTGTATCGTTTAGGATATTCCTTCTTCGTCCGTTTATGCCTTTCTTCTGAATGAAGAGCCTGTTGGCGGTACAAAGGATATGTCAGTATACGTCTCCCGGTATCCTGTTCATACGAGGAGGTCGACGCACCCTCAGTAAGTCTCGCCTTTCCACCTGTTGGCTGGCAAAGGACAGTGGAGCATGAGCCGCAAATGACGACGGTTTGAGCGTGTGAGAAGACGGTGGTGATGTTGAAGCATCCTGGGCACTTTACGTCCATGAAGTACGAGTTAGGGCCTTGCACCAGACGCTTTTTCTCTGTAGAGGTCGATAGCGCGAGATGAAGATCAATCGAGGGCGGTGAGGGAATTGGAGGTTTCGCGGTAGGTGGGGAATCGGGGCAAGATGGAGGAGACGAGACGAGTGAGCCAGTCAGCAGGTGTCCTAGACTGGGCGTACGAGTCGCACTCTACGGCGGGTGATGACGCAGCACTCACTGTGTAGCTGAGATTCGAGCTTCTTTGAAGGGTGCAATAGGTCGACCTTCAAGCCGGACTGCTGCTTTTGGGTGCGGGACTGCAAACAAAGAGGGTGTGTGAGTGTCATTGATACGTGTACGGTGTGTTCTGTGGTGGCACGGTGGTGCTGCTGAGTGCTGGCTGGTTGGTGTGGCCTGTCCTGTCCTGTCCTATCCTATCCCATAGGTGCTCCTTGCTGCATGAATCGAGTCTTCGCTGTTGCCTGTCGATGCAGCCTGGCTCTCGAACTTGGTGCATTGTCAATCTGCAGGACTGTCCATCGTATATAGTGCGTCTCTTGCATGCACTGTGCTCTCTTAATGACAGCTTCCCTCCTCCATCGCTGCCGTCTCGGTGCTTCGCAAGCCTGCTGTCCATCTCTCCAATCCACCAGCACCCAGGACCACCCACCGACCACCACCACCCAGCAAGACCACCGCCGCCGCTGTCCCTCGTGCCAGTCTCCTCACCTTGCCTCTGGCCATGTTGAATGCGATGGATGTGCAAAGTGGAAATCGGTCAGGTTCAAACTCGTCCTTCTCGCGCCTTTTGCCAGATCCCGCCGCCGTCCTGCAATTCGCCCCCCCAAATTCCGCCACCAGATTTTCCTCACGCCCTGGGGAGGATTTGCCACCAACTTTTGGCAGAACGGGCAGAGGGAAGGCTCAGAGAGATGGAAGAAATCGAAAATAAGAAATAAATGAAAATCATATTCATGAAAATTGTGACGAGGGGAACAGTACACTGGAACGGTACGGCATACTCTGGCTATCGTTATATGTCCATTGCTGCAGCCTGTCTCTGTCACGTCGACTGGTTTCAACTCTACGCCCCAGGGACAATCCAGCTCGACTCCGCATGCCACTGATTGGACACCGCCCTAATCATCAAGATCCTGTCACTGTTATGGCACTTTATAGAAGGCGAACATCACGCCTGCGTCAAGTGCACGTCGGACAGCCCTCCCCCATTACTTGATAATGCAAGACTGACTTCGGCAAAGCTGAACCTGCTGGCCTCCCTCACAGCGGGTGCGCATGATCAGCGGATGGAACCAAACCGGCAACTTGTCGCTTTACGCAAGAAAGTTTGCAAAGGCACTGACAGCGAAAGATGGACACTACAGTCTGTTACTGATCTGGACTGGAAATACCATCTGCATCACCTGCCTATAAGCTTGATTGTCGTTACTGCTTGACGGTTCGACGTCATACCAGCGCCTAACGCGATGCACGGTCGAACTCCACAGAACGGGCTGTGTCGTGTATCGCCCATGCAGGTCCAGCACGTACTCAGCCACTAGTACGTGGTTAAAAGGCCGTCGTGCGTCTCCCTCCTCTCTTGCCTTTCTACCATCCACTACGAAAGCATCTTGAACTCACCACCTCAATCGAGACTTCAAGTTTACCAATTTCTACAACAATCAAGTGAGTGCAGTATGATATCCCCGTCTTTTCCGTATGAGATAGGCGTTAGCCTACCTACTGACCAGCAGGCGGCAGTCAAACGCGGCAATGTGGTCCCCCCAAGCCCAGAACAGCCAACCGCGGTCAAACGCGGCAATGTGGTCCCCCCCAGCCGAGAACAGCCAACGGAACAGAGTGAGTTCTCTTGTTACGGCCTTGAGCGCTCTAATGACCGCGTGCCTCGAAAGCCAACGGTTCACTCGAGACAAGGCCTCTGGACACAGCCGGTGGCGGAGCTGACGCATTGACTCAAAGGCAGCACCTAAAAGAGGACCGTTCGAAATATTCGTAGGCTTTCCCAAGCACTGTAACAAGGTCTCGGGGGAGGGTTCACTCTGGAAAATTACATATCCTTATTCCAGATACCAGCAAAGCCGAGCATTCCATGGTGATGTCTGGGACGACTACTTGCAAATGGCCGCTCAGAATCGAGACTCTATATCGGTCACCATCACCCACGATGGCACTAGATGGGTGGCAGCACACGCTACTGTTCAAACTTAACTAGATCCAACGTTTTGACTTCCAACCACCCTACTGTAGCACATTTGATCGTATAGCTCCCTTCTAGTACCTTCTGAAACTTTGAAAAACTTCTTTATAAGCCATATTGCCAGGATCGTCGTTCTTCATTGCCCCTTTGCGTAGCCAGACTTGGGGGCTGCTTTTCGCATGCAAGGTGACAGCAACAGCTTCACCGAGCTGGCAACAATTCCGGCGAAAGTGTTCAGCCAGCAGCAGCGTCGACAGCTCAGGGCCTTGTGTATGCCCCGAACAAGTACTGGCATTTTCCGTCGTTCGCAATCATCAACCGGTAGAGATGGTGTCAAGTATCCGATAGGACTGTCGTTCACAATGTCTAGATTCTTGAAATGTCAGCCTAGCAGTCATTTTCCAACCTGCTGACCCGCTCCCCTAACATGCGCATGCTGGACTATAGCCAACATCATGGATGAACTGACTGACGCCAGAGGCCTGCCGTCGACCGCGTTCCTGCCGTCAACATGGACGCGACCACGCCTATGCAGCTGCGAATGGATGGTGAAGACAATCCTGCTGGACTGCCAACGATGAATAATTATGCAGACACTTCATACAACTCACCCCTCAACGACTATTTCGCCTCCTCCTGTCAGCTTCCCATTCCGAACCAGGATATATCCATATCAGGGCCTCACTACCTAATGTGAAATTTCAATCTGCAGTGGGCCGCAAAGGATTGGTCCGGTCAATGGTTTCAAACGAAGTACCCTGCGTTTACTTCTGTGTGGTTCACCAAAGCTAGCTGTCTTTTCCGGCGTGGCCAGCAATACAAGACCTTGATGCCGAAGTAGCAAGCTTGAGGGGAGCTATACTTCCTGGTGTGGTATGGATTGGCAGGAACAACAGTAGTCAGTCTCTATAGGTGTCGCTTGAAGCAGGCGCAGTTGTACAGCAGACAAGGCTGATCGGACCTTTGAGAGCCTGCCGTCGACGACGCGAAGGGTTGTACTCGCTCGACAGCGCCAGTATAGCGAGTCCACTGAGCCAGAACGAGCACGGCCATCAAGAAGTCTTGCCGGAGTGCAGCGCAGCCATGCAGAGAGCGCTCGAGGCATTACGGTCAGCTGGCCATTCGGATTCCATCGATGATGATGCTGCCACGCCCGGGTCAAGCTCGACGGGTCCAGGGACGGCATTATCAGGCCTGAAAGGCATCAAGCACGCTTTGATAGGTAATACGAGCCGAAAGATCGAGCTGGCGAAGAGCGTCAACGATGTGCAGAGGTGAGTCGAAGCTTGTCGTTGTCGTCGGCATCTCCATGGAGGCTGATCGGCTATGGCTTGTACGCGACACCTTTCCTCGCAGGATTGTATCCTTCATAGCTGTCGAGCATGCATCCAGTTCCACGCCTATGGATGACGACTGGCATCAAGCATTCCTCCAGGCTGCTGATATCGTAGCTGCTCTGGCTGTTCGTAAGTCTTGTGGCGTGCCTTTTGCAAGCCTCACCGACGTGCTCACATTGATTCCGAGCAGCTCGAAAGGAATGCCTGGAACCTCTTATCGATCTACGAGTACATCGTATCCTATTAGAATCCATCAAAGCCATCACTTTACTCATTCAGAAAGGGAAACCCACAGAACAGTCAATACTGATCGCTCTATACCAACGCTTATTGCATGCCATTCGAGCTCTGAAGAGCATGTGCATCGCTATAGTAGCTCTCATAGACCCTTACGGCGCCCAAGCTGCCATGTCGGAGCTTGTACTTGCTTCTGCGCACGCAAGAGCGAAGGCTCTAGGATTGGCGATCCCTTGGAGCACTGCGCGTAGCGACCGACATCCTACTACTACAACACTATCTAAGAACAAATCAGCGACGACGACAATACCTTCCGAAAAAGTCATAGCTACTTGTGCCGGGCAGATGTTCCTGGTGAGCGGACTGAGATCATAGGCTGCAACTTCTCAAGCTGAGCAGGTTGCACGACTTCGCAGGGCGACGATGCACAAACATGTATGCAAACGCTCAGGCTAGTATGTCAAAACCTGACTCGGATTAGGGAAGAACAGCCTGCAATTATTCAAGCCTCTCAGCAAACCTTGATACATCTTTGCGATCTCATAGCAACATGCGTCCGAACACCAGCTCAACGGGATGCCTTTGAAAATGCACAGATAAGCTTGAGTAAGAGTCAAAATGGACCAGAAACGTGGGATCCTTTCGTTCTGCTTTCTTCAGCATTAGAAACGGCTCCGATCCAGGTAGGCGCGTCTCGCTTGTGCATAAAAGTATAGCGTGACTAACTTGATGTCCACCTTCTCCAGCTGGCTGAAGCTATTATACGCACTATGACTGCCCTTCTAAAAGACCAATCTCCGAGTAAGGGTGTCCGCTTGCCGAGCCATTATATTGGCGTAGATGGCGAGTTGCATTTATTCTAGACTGTCATAGAAAGGCGAACAGATAGGGCTGACTGTATTCGCTCAATAGGGCACGATCAAAATGCCCGAATGGCTGAAAGATTGGCGGATCAATCCCGATCTATGCGTCTAGCAGCTGCTGAATGGCATGTTGCTGTATACAAGAGCTTCAAAGCGGTCAACATAGACTGGGATTTCGGAGTGTCACCCGTCATTGCTGTTCTACTGAGCTTGTTGGCGGACCCCTCACCTGCAATAAGCACGCGTGCTGGATTTGTACTCGGTATGCACTATTCATAAAACAGTATCTAGTCAATCAATCGTCGCTAACGCTAAAGCTTCATTTCAGCTTTCCTCGTCACTGGCAATCAAATCTTTCAGGAGACAGCGGCCAACATGGAAGCTTTTCAGCGGATAAAAGAACTCTTAGATCGGCTAGGAAAGCCTGTTGAGCCTTATGAGACGGATCAAGCAGCAGCTGATCGCTCAAGTCAAGAGCAGGTATGTCCTCTCTTTATTTTCAGTGTGTGAGGATCTGACGAATGCCTTGTTCTTTCTACATAGGCTGCCTTACTGGCTGTTTCGGCACTCTGTACAGACATCGAAGAGCTCCGACGCAAAGTAGTCGAAAACAAGCTTCTACCTTATATAATTTCAAGTCTCACATCACCGTTTCCTAACGTCCGATGCGCAGCTGCTCAATGTGCCCGTTCCTTATCTCGCTCTATCAATATTATCAAAACGGCATTATTGGACACGGACGCAGCTTCTGCTTTTGTCCAACTATTGGCACCGACTGAAGACCGTCTTACTCAAGTGGCGATACTAGCTGTCGTATGTAATGTCTTCATCGAATTTTCACCTTTGAAAACTATATTATTAGAGGTGGACGGATTAGTAGAGCGGATAATTGAATTGACCAAAGTCATCAAACCTAGAGGGATAGCGCATACGAACCCGTCTCATTCGAAAAACATCAAAATTGATGAAGAAGAGGATTCGCCGAAAACAATGGAGGTCAAGGCGTTGCTCAGGCATCATGCTTTGACAGCTATCAAAAATATGACTTATTGGTCGTCTTCCGCACTAAAGCAAAAGACAGCCAATTGTTTGACGTGGGAGTATGCTGTCGCGTAAGCAGAGTCTTCATAAGTTTGGACATCCGAGACCTGAGCTAATGAAAATCGTTCGTCATCGATGCAGACTATTGCGCGACCCTGATATGGCAGTAAGGACGGAAATGCTAAATATACTACGCAATATCGCCTGTAATGAAGCAGTGGATATCGATTTGGTAGTCAGAGGGATAGGAGAGGCTCGGCTTTTCTCTCTCATTGAAGATTCTTTACATACTACAAGGCAAGAAATGTTACTACATGGATTATACCTCGTTTCAAACATCGCGACTGGTACGGAAGCGCATCGATCTGCAATTATGAATCGAATAGGTATTATTCGAGCTTTACTGGAACAGCTCGTAAGTTCTCTCACAACCAGCTTTTCCTATGGCTTGGCGTCCGCAATGAAGGCTGAACTCGTTTCCATTTTGGCTGTAGAGCAACCCTTCTTCGGATGTACGAGTCGCCGCGGTCTGGGCTACTATCAACCTCTGTCATCGACCTGAGCCGGGTCATCGTCGTGAGTAATGCCCGCGCCATTGCCCTGATCTTATAAGAGGGTGACTGCTAAGGCCACATCTTGTCGATTTCTCGCAGGCTTCAACGATCACGCTCAACGACTTCGAGCGCTGGGCTTTGAGAGCCGTCTTAAGGAGATGCGGGATGATCCGAGCCTTGATGTCCGAGAGCGAGTGCGGGATGCTTTGGAGGGAGGTTTTGACCCCGATCCGGCTTCGCATAGCATGGCCATTGATTGATGCAAGCACACTTGCACTGTACGTGGGTAGGGAATATGTAGCAGGAAAACCTTTTTTAGTTCACGTCCAAGCGAAAGATTGGAAATTAGGCCAAGCTATTTCATCCTGTATCCGTAAATAAGATGGTAACATTTAGTATTTGGTTTGAAATATGGCTCAAACAGGAAAGCATAATAAGCAAAAGCGAAACTCACTTGTAAAGCCTTTCTTGCCATTTCCAAAACAAATTGTTCGACTTTTGCAACGTCCTTTAAGACTAACTTATCCATTTGACCAACTTCACTTTCTACAACTGCATTTTTTAGTAGATCTTCACCTTTGACAATTTTAGTCCTATTAGGATTGTTTTCATCTAGTATTGAAACATGTAATCTTTTTTTGTCACCTTCATATGCTACTATTAACATTCCTTCAAATGCTAGACTTGTTATTTTTAAATTTAATGGTAAGCTCATGAATGAAGGTGAAGGGTAGTTTACTTTTAATGTTGTACTCAGAGCAATTGACATATTGCCGTGATATTTTACTCTGAAATGAAGCTGGAGGGAAAGGCCTGCCGTGGGAGAGGAAGAAGTGTGATGATGATGGCCTGGAGCAGCACCTGCGGATTGAGATTCAGGAGGTACAAGAGGGGCCAAAGGATCATTATCGACGTGTATGTTACGATGATGTATTCTGTTCTTTAAATCTTCAGCGTAACTTGAGCTTGCATTATCTTCGTTCTGTTGGGTTATATGACCACCAGAATGGATGTGAGCGTGTCCAAACCGCGGGAAGGGATAGCCCGAGGTTGTTGCATTCGTCGACAATGAGGGTGCTGGAGAATTGCGCTGCATCCACAGTCCTGCAGTGGGATTGTATAGCCCTGGAGTACTTAGAGGTCTTCCCAGTCCAGCAGGGAAGCCCCCCAGCGAGGCGGTAGGCGAGAGCGGTCCAGCCTGACTCTTGAGTGATGCTTTCGCACCAGGATATCCGTCTCCTAGAACGTCATCGTACTCTTCTTGGTCATCATCTTCGTCCTCGTCCTCATCCAGCAGTTCTTCTTCGTCCTCATGCTCGACATGCAGGAACTCTTCAAAGACGTCGCCAATCTCTACGATGTCCAGCTGCGGGCTGACTCGACCGAGGGAGAATGAGGTAGCGCGTATATCGCCGAGGAAAGCAGGCTTCTTGCATGTTCTCAGTGCGTCGTTGATGCCTGCGAGCGCTCTTGCACACAGCTCTCCGTCGAGCTGGGCCCAGTCGAGGTCGATGGACATGACGGCGGTTGTTGCAGGCGGTGTCTAGTTCAACATCGTGGTCTGTAGCAGCAGTATAACACGGCTGCTTGAGCCTGTTGCTGATGACAAGAGTCGGCGAGATGAAGAGCTTTGAAGACTATCTGCGACCTTCTTCATCAAAGCGCCTTTGAAGTGAACGCCTTCTTCCCGCTCCAACTAGGATCATAACACAAGTCGACACAGCATGACAAGGCTGCCTATAGAGATGCTACAAAATATCAAGGTGCCCTGCTCGCACCTTCCTGCTTTGTCAGTGACATGCTCGACCGCCTCTCGCCAAAGGAAGGTCGTCAATGATGGATCCAAGTCATGAAGAGGACATGCTGCTCTCTGTCACTCTCACACCATTAACACAACATACTGACCATCCTGCTGACTCGCAATGCCCAAACGCAAGCAAGTCATGCTGTAGTACTCACCCACCTCGCTCATCAGCTGACAGCCCTTATACTGCAGAGCCGACACTGCTGCGGACGATTCAACCAGCAAACCCGCTGCAAAGATCGCCAAGAAGAGCACAAGCAAAGGTGCAGACGAGGTGTGTCGCTTGTCCGATTCGCTCTGCCCCTGAAGATAGAAGAGAGCCTACCCGCTGTCAATCGCCGGTGTGCACGTGATTAGCGGCCAATACTGACATGTCGCTTTCCTCTATGCCTGGCCTTCCATTCTCGTACAGATCGGTCTCAAGTACAAAGACTTTGAAAAGTCAGCTCCCAATCTATCCCTCAAACTCTTCGAGTCCAAGAGCAGCAGCCAGAAAGAGGGCTCCTCTAGCAGTGCAAAGACAGAAGTCCTAGCTTTAGATCTGTCAAAGACCATGATGGCAACAGGAAGTTATGGATACACTTCCTCTGGTAAGCGAGTAATGATAGAAGTCGAAGTAGATGGGAAGAAACAAAAAGTCCCGCCTTGGTGAGTTAAAGGACTATATGAAACGAGATATCACGCCTACATGTTGAGACGGGATGCATACAGCTCTCAATCAACGTCACGGTAGTAGGATCTAAGAAGGTGGACTCGAAAGTGCAAGACTCAAAGTGAATCTCTCTCAATTGAATCCATGCTCGTGAAGTAGCAGAGTATTGACTAGTAGAACGACTTGGTGTAAGAACCTCGAAGCAACGGAGATCCCCTTATGTATTGCTACAAGTGCTGGATTGGTAAGAAATCAGAAGAGAACCTACGTCGTACAATGCTGCTTTGACTGCAATAGATGATATCTTGACTTGCTCAACGCCTCCGACCTGGTCTAGTTGGTCTCGCAAAGCCTGTCGACACAGGTGGGGTGGCCGTGTCTTCTCTAGAAGGCGTACATTCCTTATCGATATAGTCATTCGTGATCTCTGATGGCGTCGATGTTTCCAGCTGTTCACGGATAAGGTGATAAGTCAGCTTCAAGCGCACTCTAACCGCTGATCGACCATGGTATAACCCTCATACGATCTTCTTCTCACCTTCTTTGACACATCCACACCTCGCGATTTAGAATCTTGCACTATCGGCTGGCAGTTTGAAGAGTACATCATTCGCCAGCGTACGGGGCTCGTGTCAGGACAGCAATAGATGAAGACTGTTGACCGAGAATCAGCCGGTGATGCATGCTTCTTAAATTTTAGCAAACGTACCGATGCCAGTAGCATGCTTATAAAAAGTATAGCTGGGATCATCCGCAGGTAGAGATAGAGATGAAGTATCTTCACTTGCTGATAGTAGTATGATTTTCTCATTCTTTGTATCGATACCAAATTGGACGACCTGGTTGTTTCCCTCTCCTAAGGATCTCATAGCTTCGTCTGCTTCTTCAGTCCAGGGCATACCGACTTGTGCACCTCCAGTCGTTGTGTGATCTCCTGTATGACTACGTCGTACGGTTGTACCTTGCATATTAGCTTCTAAACCTTCTGCTTGTTTAATCTCGGCCATTTCTCGCTCGCGGGCTGTCAGAGGTGCTTGACTATTTTGATGTTTGAGGAAACGCTTGAATCCATCTGAAGAGAGCTCGTCCTGGGTTATAGCAAAAATGCAATAATGGTTCAGGTTAGGAGGGGAAACTGAACAGGCACGTGACGAGGCATTGATGTGATGACGGTATGGCAAGACCTACGGGGGTAGAAGCATGCAGGTTGTACAAGAACTTGCCCTCTCCTAACTGTCTGGATAGAGTAGCCTTGGTGGAAGAGTACATCATCTTGCTTCGTACGTTCGCATTGTCGGGGACGTAGGTACACATGCACCATGTCTTGTCCTGCTCGTCGGCAGAAGTAGAGCTATTTGCGCTGTCGAGCTTGACGAGTATGTACGCTGGACTGTCCTTGTGATCCTTCTGTAGCAACTCTGCTATGGAATCAAAGTCCTCTGCGTCTGTCTTGTGTGTGGGTATCGTCGTCGATGGGACCAGTTGCTCTGCGGGGTCGATGAGCATCAACCAATCTGAAGGCCACGCACACTATGAGCGTGCTGCTGACCGTTCTCAATGACCACCTCGAGTGCACGCAGGCTGCTGTCGTTCTGGGCCTGCTGGAAGGCTGTCGCCAGCTGCTCCGATACCTGTCACAGCACAACCAAATCGCCTCAGCTATCCGGCGTTCGCTATGCACGCTGCATGCCCATCTCACAGATATGCCAGACTGAGTAGACATCTTGTCCTTTACTTGTGTCTGTCCGTGTTCCTGCTCGATGGAAGACAAGAAGCAGCTCTTTAGGACGGCGACAGTTCGAGATGCAGCTTGTCTTTACTCCAAACGCAATTGCAAAGCAAGAACAAGCATGATACGATTCAACAGCACACAGAATGTAGAAGAACAAGCGAATATATATTACAACAGCGAACTAGAGGATACTGCGACAATCTGGTTGTTTGGACGAACTGGGATCAATAATCCTATATCTCGTCACAAAGCTCGACAGGAGGATAACGGCAAGAAACGTGTAATATGCGAAAGAGATTTTGGACATTGCTAAAGCTGGCCAACCTTACTTTGCCTCGAAGCAATCCACATCATCGCCGCAGACAGGAGGAGCGACCACCTTCACCTTAACCTGGCGACTGTCCTCTTCGCATGGATCGCATGCATCTTGCTTTTTCACCCTTCGAGATGGCAATTCAGGATCATGAGCTACGACGTCAAAAAGAGCTCCATAGGACGAAGAGGATCTCGAGCTTTTCTGCAATGTGACCTGCCCATTTGATTCCGAGATATAGGCATTGTCTGCATATGACATGATGGAGCAGCCGCTTGCCATGTCTTCGTAGCCAGTAGCAATCTCTTCGTAGTGGCAGGTAGTGCACTCAATTTTGAATCTACTGCTGCTGGCACAAGTGCATTAGCCTCGAATTCCCAACTGGAACAGGAGATGAGGTGTGAGTCACGTACTGCTCCTGTGCTGCATCAATATCACACAACCCAAGTCCATCGTCCATTGGGGTGAGGATAACGCTGTTATTTCCGATACCCCCGAGTCTATTGGATAGCAAGGATCAAGCGAGAAAAACCAACAATCGTCAGAATAGGCATGCAAGATTGGGTAGTGTACAAGCGGCCGTCACTCACTTGATGATGAAGTCCTGATCAGTGTAACCGGTCTGTTCGATTCGGAAGGTAGTTCCAGAACCAACAACAGATTCGAGCATGGCACCTTTTGCGGGAACAGTACCTGGAGCAGCGAGAATACACCAGCTAGATTGAGTACCAGACGTCAAAACACGGACAGCAGCACCTTGAAAGCTTGGTGTGCATGTCTTGGGGGCCTGTGTCGGTGCGGGATAACAAGACTTGGACTTGCAGGTAGGTGTGGCATAAACTTCATCGTCACAGTTGTCACCGCATGGCGCACGAGCTTCAAGATGGTTGGTCGAAGGAAGAAGAGTCGGAGTGGAAACCAATGGGAGGGCATAAGCAGAGTGCAGGAGGACGGACAGATGTACAGCCGCGATGAAGCAGGCCTAAAGAGGAGTAACTCTGAGCATGTCTAAGGAGTTTGAATGGCAGACTATGTAAGGATCCGACTATGCAAAAACTGAGAGTGGGTGAAGCTTGGGCAAGACAAGAACAGAAAATCAAGAGACGGAAAAGTGAAAAGTCAAGAGGTAAGAGGCAAGAGGCAAGACAAAGTGGGAGGACTTGCAGGTGCGTTTGATTTTGCTCAAGAGTAAGACCGTATTACAGTCAGACGGGGTGGTGTCAGGGCTCTGCTTGGGTAAGACTGTCGTGGCGCGGCTGGAGTTGGACGGCAAGGCAAGGCAAAACTTCAGTCAAACGTACGAAGAGTATGCTGCGGTGTATAAGTGGGCCTACAAAATAGCAGAGCCACAACCGTCAAACAGTCAGTCAGGTTGTACAAGCGAACAAGGTTACTTCGAAAATCCTTTCATCTTGAAGATCCTTTCATGGGTAGACTTGGTTTGCCCTGAATACGAGTCTTCAGCTTAGACCAACAACATGGATGAGACTACTATCAATAATACGATACACGCAAAATACGGCTGTTGTGCTAAGGTCTTTCTCCTTCTCTTCAAACAGCAATCATATCCCACTTCTGTTTCTTGCCTTTGGCTTTTCTGACCAGAGCACCGCCCTTTCCAGCCTCACTAACGTACAGCCCCGTTGAAGTATCGATAACAGTGCATTCAGAGGCTAATACGCTGCCTGTAGTAGGCCATTGTCCTGGGTCCATACATTTTGTACAGGAAATTGCGTAGCTCGGGTTCCTGTCGGGATACGGTACTGGTTAATACGGTACGGCAAAGCACAGGGACGGCGAAAGTTTCTACTTACGCAGTTCCTTGTATAATCCCTAGTGCTAAGTTAGCTGCTTTGAAAGGTTTCGCGACAAGGCTATTATCACTAACCCCCCCTGCCCTGCAAAAATACAGGTCGCCGGAAAGAAGAAATTGATATAAGTCTATATTTGAAAGTACGCAAACAGCCAGATGTATGGCCAGGGAAAGATAGAGACTTACTTGATGATGAAATCCTCTTGTGGAAACCCAGTACGCTCTATCCTCCATGATACCTTAGCTCCTTTAGCAGCTGTTAAGACCGCACCTTTTTTCAAAGCCTTGACTGTCCATCTTGATTTGGAAGTTGTGGAGGAGATATACAGATTGGCACCTTGATAATTAGGCAGACAACTAGCTGCTGCTCGTGCTTCAAGAGTTTCGTCTCCCACTGTGGTAATCGGGCTGGGTAGAGCCGATACCAGACCGACCAGAACGCCAGCCGCGAAAATAGAAGATATTCTCATACTGGAAGAGTAGTTTGAGGAGGTACCCAGACCTGAAGGAAAAGTAGGAAAAGGGGAAACGATATGCAGCTCCTCCTATAGCAGGAAAAATGTCAAGGTGTCGCAATAAGTGACCTGATTTCATACCCGACCAGCGTGGCTTGCTTCACGATGCCGAACCGGCACAGCACTCATGCTTGGCTATGACACGACTCTGCTTGGTAATTACACGCCGATAGAGAGAGACTAATAGGATTGAAAGCGTCCATCTGGTATTGTTGCTGCAGTCGCCTTGTACTACGGTGTGGCGACCTGTAACTAGTTCAGCGGGGTGGAAAGTTGAAGCAACAGCAAGCAGCATTGAAAGGCACAGATCGCCTTCGAACGATATCTCCTCAGCCTCAACAAAGCTTGACCATGCTTTTGGCCTTCTTTGCCGCTGTCATGAAATCGAGCCGACCAGCGGCGCCACAGAAATGGGGCACCGCGTTTTCCAAGATCGAGGGCAATCAATCGTATCTGAATTCGGACTCAATTGGCCGGCATTGCAGCAGCAGTGCGCATTGTGCCGAGCTCTGATGCATAACAACAATATCCCCCAGTATTCGAAAACAACAGAAAGAAAAATTGATAGTGACGGTCGCGGTCAAAAGACTTTAAACCCTAAAAGCCAAATGTAAATAAATGATGCTGGCTCAAGCAGCTACGATATGGAAAAATTGATTGGTAGCTCCGTTACGGGATGCGAGGGATAGATCACCTTTGCCGATACCGTTGGGAGTTTCAGTAAGATAGAGTCCCGAGTTTGAGTTGATAATATAGCAAGTATTTCCGATAAAAGTGCCAGCAGATGCAATAGTACCGGGAGGATGGCATTGGTTGCATGTGATCTTGTAAGCTGGGTTGCTGTGGGCAGATGGATGCTTAGTGCAGGCTATTTGCTGGTATGTTGGAACACGCCACATACCCGGAACCTTGAACAAGACCAAGACTGACGGTTGAGCCTCTCCAGAGTTGAGCGAGAAGATTGTTGGCGGGCGTGATGTATCTGTTAAGAGAGGCCACAGATCAGTAGCCATTGCGAGGTTATAGCGAGGAACACACTTGATGATATAGTCGTTAGCAGCAGAACCGGTACCTTCGATTCTCCATTTAGTCTGACCACCGCTCAAAGTTGAGATTACGGTAGTCTGCTGACTACCAGGGGCTACCCACAAGCGGTTATAAGTGTCGTAGGCCCGGATGTAAGTAGCTACTCCTTGGAAGCTGAGCGAACAAGGATTTGTGACTGGCTGTGGCTGCTGAGGGGCCGGGACCGGGGAGGCGTTGACGAGGCCCGAGAAGGCAGCGAGGATGATTGGGGGGACGGTAGCGAGATAGCATGGCTACGATGATGGTGTAATAACCAGGTGAGCAAGTATCTGTGTGTTAGAGTTATAGTGAAGTATATGTGATAAGGAAGAAGAGGGACAGGGTTCACACAAGGTCAGCTTTCTGTAGGAAGACTCGAGTCAGTGGAGACCCTGGCAGTGCAGTAGCTGCACAGCCAGTCGGGGAAACAAGGACAATCAGGCTGTGTTTAAGCAAGAAAGTAAGGCGGGTCACCTTTGTTGCATTCATGTTCGACGGTATTGACCAAGTTTTTTAGACTGCAATCACGGTGGAGGCCGTTCTGCTAGAAAGGGGAGGAGACACTGTTAGACATAGAGTTCAAATTTGCAATAGTCTCGTACGAGGTTCTTCTTGGCTAGCGAGCTTCGAGGTTCGGACATTGGGCTGTGCCGTGTTTGGAGTACTTGCCAGCGTCGCCTGAGGCAGTGCGGAGACGGCAGGAGTAGAGATATTAGACGAACGAGCTTGTGCAAGCATACAGCCAGACACACCATTCACTAGTTTCTCTAATCTTAGACGTTGTGTTTCGAGGGATGTCTGCAGAGCCAGCTTCGATCTCGCTCCTCTGGACGCCGCGAGCGTTTGACTTCGTCGGTAAAGAAGAAAGGTAATAGCCAATTCATTGCCAAAGAAACACAGAAAAAGAGAAAGAAGTGCTATTCACAACCGTCCGGTGGTGAAGGGGAAGGAAGGAGATGAAGGGGTGGAAGTGCTCAATGAAAGTGTAGAATACACGAACGCTAAAGGGTAGAGGGCAGAAAAGTTCCACTGTCGAATCTTGCGACGGATCCATGGTTGACGATACTTGCCTCGAGGCGGCCGAAACCAGGTCTCCTATTGGAAGCCACTAGACGTGCATAACGTGCGTGACTTGCTTACCGCCGCAGCATGCCGAATCCGCCACCGGGCGACATGGGTTGACCCCCTTGAAGTCTATTCATGCCGACCGCACCAGAGGGTAGGCCGCCCATACCTACAGGTCCTACTGGAATGTAAGGATTATAAGGCTGTTGAGCTTGCACAGGCGTAGGCATAGGGTGGTAGCGACTGTAGAAATCGCCACCAGCTTGTCCTTGTCCTTGACCGATGACGCCTCCGGTGCCGACAGAACCCGCTTGTCCAGGTGTACTGGGAGGGGCTTGATCCAAAATTCCATGCATGCCATACGGTGAGCCATAGGGATTATGATGCATGTGTTGCTGTCCGAATCCATTCAAGCCTGCAAAGGAAACGATCGCGGGATCTTGAAAGCGTCCACTGCTAGTATCGCCATACGGACCAGGTGTACCGGGAAGAATAGGAGGACTCGTTGGGTTATGCATCTTGGCGTAATTACCAGCGGCGGCACCTGATGGTCAAAAAACAAGGTTGCCTGTAAGTGTTTGTTCTTTTCACATTACACTCAGCAGTGGCTTACCGTAATGCGGATGTCCAATACCAGGATGCTGTATGGCACTTTGCTGTTGAGTTGAGCGATGGTGTTGCAAAGCAGCGGCAGCTTGAGCCTGTTCAGCGGCAATTTGAGCTTGATGGGCTTGCTGAGCTTTCTGCGCATGCGTCTGCTGTGCTTGTCGAGAAGTTCCCAACCCAGGCGGCATGGCTCCATGTGAGAGAACCGTTGCAGCACCGTTCAGGACTTGCTGAGACGGTACAGGTGACGAAACCGAACTATCACCAGCACTGCTATGCTGACCAGATCCTGCTTTAGGCGGTAAGGGCAAGTTTGCGAAGCCGGCACTCTGTCCTAGCGGCAGCGGAGAGAAACAAGGCAATCTACCATTTGCAGCTGCAGTAGCTTGTAGATCAAGATTGTCCAGCGATATGCCCAACGATTTGATGAGGGCATCAGGCAGTGTCGAGGCTGCTGAGAAAGAAGCCGCAAGATCTACTCCAGGGAACAGATCCGCCAGAGTCTTCTTCTGATTTTGAGGGCTTGAATTACCGGCTTCTTGATTTACATTTCCTGCTGCTGGTGGAGGTAGTGGCGTATTCGATGCGAAAACGGTCGGGCCAGGAGGAAGGGGTAGATTGAGTCCCGAAGCAGAGCTCATACTAGAGCCATTTCCGTTCAGAGCTACTGGCGAAAATATCCCAGGTGGAGGCTGAGCAGCGAAGTTTGGGCCGAAAGATTGTGCGCTATCCGGTCGTAAAGGTGATACTGTACCACTAAATCCACCAGCTAGCCCAGGTGTGCCATTGAGACCCTTGAAGAGGTCAGAGACTGCTGCGGACGATGATGTCCCAGAATTACTACCCCCCGCATGTGCCATTCCAGTACTCGTAGGTACGCCACGTTCTGTTGATCCCGGTCTTGCGAAACCGAATCTCGACCGATGCCTAGAAGAAGCTTCTTCAAGACCGGGCGGAGGACCACCTCTTACAGCCGACGAGACGCTCGTTCCATCTTGTGACGACGCGGCAGTATTAACACGTGAAAGACCAGGTGGACCTTCAAGTTTTCCATTCGTAAATGCGGACGAGGTGAAAGGAGAACCCGATCTAGATACTGATTCACCCGAGATACCAGCTTTGCTTGGTGTACTTGTAGGATCACCGGCGAAAGCAAAAGGGTCGAAGGGTCCTTGATAGCTTGTTCTTGCCGTATCTTCATTTTCATCTTCGTTACTTGAAAACCCATGAAGTGCTGCAAGATGAGCCCCTCGTCCTCTCGCAGGCGATCCATCCCTGCTAGCTTGTGCACTTGCACTTGGCGAATCACCATCAGGGTTGAAGCGTAGCTCATGTCTTCTGTCCTCCTCGTGTCCGTTCCTAAGATCATCCATCGACAATCGTTCCTTGCCCTTTGCATATGGAGGGGCTGTATTACTAGAACTAAGATTGAAAGCAAAACTACCATCTCCAAACGTATCGAGCGTTCTATCAAACTCGCTGACTGGCGTAAGTGGTCTTCCAGACTGTGCAGATAAGCCAGGAGGAAAAGCAGACGCCTGTGAAGGTTGTTTCTGCGATCCTGAAGTTGACGAAGAGGGTTCTGGTACTGGAGGAGTGGGTGGTGCAATTACATTGGATAGGTGCGACGAGCCCGTCGCTGTGGTCAGAGGCGCTTGCGGATTTGAATGAGAAGACGAAGGTTGAAGGTCAGGATTCGTCAAGATCGTCTTAACGTTCTCCTTGTCTGCTGAAGCAACTTCTTTCTCCTTATCTCGCGCCGACCTCGTACGCGACAGATCAACGCTAGAAGTCCGCGATAGAGGTCGTGCTGGTAATGGATGATTTTGAGCTCTGGGCAGTCGAGAAGAGATGGATGATGAGTGTGCATGAGAGGGAATGGAAGTAGAAGTGGATGTGGAAGCGGAAGCAGTGGTATTCGAAGGAGCGGGACGGTTGTTTTGAGAAGGTGATGAGGAAGATGAAGTGCGCCTGAGATCACTAGAGCTAGGTCGAGAAGCCATCGAAGTGGATTGCAATTGACCAGATCCAGAAAAAGCTGAAGGCTTCGAAGCCCAACTCGCAGATGGTGGCAAAGCAGGCTCTTTGGCGACTTGCTCCTTGTATGCATGTTTGAGGTTGACCATTTCATCCCTTGTTTCTCTAAACCCTTCTGGATGCTTCTCTCCTCTGTTGACTGCGTTATGGCCAGCGTGGTTGTTGTAACTATACGAAGGGTTCTGTGGGTGAAAGGGTCGTTCCATGCCGGTGCCACCTGGATGCGTACCGCTCTCTAGCTCTTCGCCTGGCTCATGCGCTTGCATGCAGTTCTCGTTCGTGCATCGTACGCCACGCAAGTATGCAGGGCAGTAGCGTGTTGTACCCCATGTCGCTTTGAGTTTGTGTCCGTCTGGTGTGATGGAGCCGTCGATGGCAGCAATGCACGCATTGGCTTCGGCAGCGCTGGAATAGTTGATATAGACGTTCACTGGGACATAAGGGCCTATGGATGAAGTGGATGGGATGGGGGTGGATGGCACGCCTAGACCGGGAATTGCTGCACGTCGCGAGAAGAAAAGCTTCAGGATCCTGCCAAAGCGTCCGAACTGGTCAGTCCCTTTGAGATAAGGGAGGGTCTGCAGAGCATAACGACATGATGGTTAGTATGTATCCAAGGTGATATTGTCTGAGATGCAGGCCGGGGCCAGCATCGAGTCCACTCACATCTTCGTTTGCAATCTTTGTGGTCATGCCCTGGATATGGACCTGAGCACGCTGTCGAACGCGGACGTTGGCAGCATGGCGTCTGGCATTCGTTTCTGCGTCCTTCTTCTCCTTCTCACGCTGCTTCTTTGCCGCTTGCAGTCGCTTGAGCTCTTCAGGCTTCATAGGCTTGAACTCGACTGCAGCATCGTCGTATGGCTTTCTGCAGGCAGGACACCTGCCGTTGAGGTTTGCTTTGATGTGGTGCCAGCAAAAGCGGCATATCTGTAATGACATGAATTAGCACAGGACACGTACACGGTATTGCTTGTCGGGCCTACCTGATATCCACACGAGCAAGGGAAGAAGCTGAGGTCGTCAAAGGAGAGCGTGTCGAGGCATAGTGGGCACTCGACCTCGTCCTGGAAGACGGCAGCGTTAGTAGGAGCGTGATGCCTGTACAAATTGCCTGCATCACCTCATCTGAGACGTCGCTCATTGCTGGATGGTGTGTCTTTCTGTCCAGCTCTCTATCTCGCCCTACACCACTGCTGGCGGCCTCCCTCCAACTCGTTCGAACTGGGGAGCCAGTGTGTGCGAGGGCAATGCAATGTCCTGCTCTTCGCTGCTTGCTGTGTGGTTGCTGTGCTGGGTGTGGTTGGGAGCTGGCAGACATGCCCTCCATCCACTTTACTCTTGCCTTTGAGATTTTTCGAGCTTGAATGGCCGCGATGGGCTATCTCGGCTTGCAGAGCAGCAGGGATGATGGGAGTTGGACAGGGTTGTAGAGAGACGTCTCAATAGTCACTAAATCAGCCTACAATGCTGAATATACTTGCCATACTGCCGTCCTCGCCCCATTGCCCTCGATCAAGTCCCTCCATGCAGCGATATCCATGTACATCAGTGGATCAACGAGATGCACTCGCTACAACCAACCAGCTGACCCAGCTTCCCTTCTGTTCCCTCAAGATGCTCATGCTGGACTGCAGCCAGCGCCATGGCTGAACGGTGACTGACTCGAGAGACTGCCGTCGACCGCGTTCTGCAGTCAACATGGACGCGACCACGCCCATGGAGCTGCAGATGGATGGGCAAGACAATGCTGCTGGACTGCCAACGATGAACAGCAATGCAGACACTCCACACAGCTCACCCCTCAACGACTACCTCGCCTCGCTCCTCCCCCTCCTCCTGTCAGCTTCCCCCTCCGACGTCCGTCGCTCCCTCCTAGACACCTCCCATGCTGCCCTTGTAGCGAGATTCGCCAGCGAGCACCAGGTCCAGAGTATATACGTCAACAAGATACAGGGACAGGCAGTAGGCCAGCCACAGACTGCTTCTCTGTCTGCTGCGGATGATGACCTCGACGACGCCGAGGAGCGAGCACGAGACCGTGTATCTGCATACACCATCACCCCAACCCTCTCGTGGCACCCGAACAACGCTGCCTCGCTTGCACTCATCAAGCGAGTGCCCGCTATCGATCCAACACGCCCCATCGCCGAACAAATCCACGTACTCAACCTCTTCGGTCCTGCTTTGACGCCTTCGCCAAACACCGACAAGCCAGTCGCACTAGTGGACGATGAGGATGGTCAAGCTACAGCAAGAGCAGCCGCAGCTAGCTCTGCAAACCCGTACGGATCACTTCACTCCATCGTCCACTTGGCCGTACAGCCCTACTTTGAAGCATACATATCTCGCAAGTCTACATCCAAAGATGAAGAGTCGACAGGCGCAAATCGAGGTGAACTCCCCTCTTCAGGCTCGGACAACACGCTTTCATCAAAAGCAGGACCCCTCTCGGCAATCACTGCTTCAGCTTCATCAAAGGCAAACAAAGAAGGAAAGGAGAGCAATGACCTCTCTTCCAATACTGGAATTCCAATTGCAAAGAAGAAATTTGCAGAGTTGGAGCTATCCCTACTCCATTTACAGCAGAATGTAGAAATACCTGAAACTGTATTGGGAGTCCATCCTGTTGTTATGCGTGCAGTTGAGCAGGTGAGCAGTCAAAGGAGTCTCGCTCCAGTTTCCATCAATCTCACCATATCATTTTCCAGGCACGTCAAATGGGAATCAGGCCATCCCCAGAGCTCATCGAGCCAGCGAGTCTACTGTCAGACTCTTCCTTCCTCAACAAGATCCAATCCGAAGTCAATTCCTGGATCAAGGAGATTCAAAACGTAACAAAGCTATCCCGAGATGTGTCAAGCGGTACAGCATCGCAAGAAATAAGCTTTTGGCTATCGATGGAAAAAGCACTTGAAAGTATTGAAGAGCAACTACGAAGCGAGCCAATCATGCTCACTTTAGATATACTTAAACATGCCAAGCGCTTTCATGCTACTGTTTCGTTCATTGCGGATACGGGACTGAAGGAATCAACAGATGTAGTACACAAATACAATTTACTCATGAAAGATTTCCCACTTAATGAGCTGCTCGCTGCTACTGATCTGGACAAGATTCAGGACGCCCTCATATCAGTCCTAAATCATTTGAACAAGAAACTCAAGCTCTCACCTTACCCAATCCGTCGAGCTCTCCCGCTAGTAGAAGCTATTTCGAAAGATCTCTCAGAACAACTTCTTCGAGTATTAAACTCGCAGAAATTAATGTACGCTTCATTCCCTACGTTCGAGTCTTCCCTCTCTCAAGTAGCGAATATATTCGCAACTTGGGATGATCTAATTAAAGAATTCACAAATGTAGCGCGTGAAGTTACTAGAAAGAGAAATGAGAAATTCCTACCTATCAAAATTAATGCTTATCATATTGCTTCGGGCTTAAAAGCTAGAATCGAATACCTACGTAATTTTAGAAAACATCATCAACAACTTGTGGGTATGGTTAGTCCTACCAAAGGTGTAGTAGCTACTACTGCTGCGTCTTCGTTGGAAGGGAGAGATGCTTTATCGGACGCTGTTGGTTTAAGTCTCCTTGGTGGGCTGGATATGCAAGAGGAAGTAAGACTTGCTTGGGAGGAGGTTAAAAATGTTGAAGTCCTTGATACGTCGGAAGAAGGTACTCAGATCTGGGTCACCGCCGAGACCGCATAGTAGGTTCGACGCTCTCTGATAAAATTATGACCCAGACAGCTGAGTCTGAGCCCGTTTACCGAATTTTTGAAATTACATAGCAACGAGCGCGTTGCAAGGGTAGAAAATCAAATTATTGCAAAATTACGAGATAGATTAGGAACAGCTCGAAACGCTTCTGAAATGTTTAGAGTTTTCTCAAGATTTAATGCTCTTTTCGTCAGACCTAAAATCCGCGGAGCTATTCAAGAGTATCAAAATCAACTTATTGAATCTGTTAAAGATGATATTCAACGATTGCATAAGATATTCAGAGTTCAGTACAAGCATAGCGAGGCGTATCGTGAGTCTTCTATTACAATGCATGAAGCGCCCTGTCTGACTCGGCGTACTGCACCTTTTTTTTACGGCAGACATGGCGCAGTTACGTGACTTGAGCCCAATAGCCGGTGCTATCAACTGGGCGAAGCAGATCGAAAGACAGCTCAACATGTACATGAAGCGTGTAGAAGACGTCTTAGGCAAAGGATGGGAGCTATACGCAGAAGGTGCCAAGTTAGCGAGCGAAAGCAACTCCTTCAGACGCAAACTTGATACTCGGCCAATATACGAAGCATGGCTTCATGAGATCAATCGTCGAGACTTGCAAATCTCAGGTCGGCTGTTTGACGTACAACGAAGCAGAGCATCGGTTTCGCACCCGAACGGTACGCTTACCAATGGACATATCCAAGGCGAAGTCGATGATGGATTCGTATATGCGCTGGCTATCAACTTCGATCCTCAGATCATCACGCTCTTCAAGGAGGTACGCAACCTGCTATGGCTAGGCTTTAGTGTCCCGCACGCTATCGGCAACGTGGCTAAGGACGCGAAACGGGTCTATCCTCACGCTGTATCCTTGGTAAGCGCAGGAGCACGATTGTGTTGCCTTAAACCTGAGGCTGATACACGTGTCACAGATGGAGACAATTCGCACTTATCAGCAAACTATCGATAAAGTCCAACACAACCCGGGCATTCTACCTCTCGTTGCGGAGCATCGCAGAGATGTACAAGCTATGCTTACTCGTGGCATGTCACTCCGCTGGGAGTTTTTCGTGAACGCTTTCGATTCTCGACAGCAAGTTGCTACCCTGCTCCCCGCTGCCGCGCCTAATACTGCTACTGCTGATCTAGCTATGCGAGAAGGCAGACACGGCGCCTTCGTTAGAGAACTAGCTTCGGCCGTCTCTATGTTCCAAGATCGTACAGATTCACTGCTAGATATGTACTCTGAGGTCATGAAAGTCATCGATGGCCTTTCAACTTGCGCTTACTCTAAGCAAGTATTTGAAGCATTGCTATGTAGGGTACAAAAAGCTATAGACAATTTGAGTTTAGAAGGATATGCTAACCTGGAGAAATGGGTCAAAGATCTCGAAGGCGAGATTGAGAGTACCCTGCTGGCAAGACTCGAGAAGATCATCGAAAAATGGTGTATCGAATTCGCCAAAAGTGCTTCCGAAGATAGCCTTGCTTCTTCCAAACATGCTAGCCAACTATCACGCACATTGGGAGGATCGAAAGCGTCAACTGGACTAGACCTGTACATCGAGCCTTCCAAGCATGAAATTCGAATCAAGAACCAAGTCATCTATCTTGATCCACCCGTAGAAGCTGCAAAGATGTCATGGTATGAACAGCTTCAAAACTGGCTTGGCGTCATCTGCCACCTACCTCGACTTCAGAGTACCCATTATGAGATTGGATTGAGAAGCAAGAAGCTTAGCCTCGAAGAGACTACCTACATCGGCCTTGTAAGTGACCTGCATTTTCCTAATGGATCGATGGGGCCAAGCTGACGGGCGTAACCTCTCTACAGCTCGCGAAGCTTCCAGCGGCCACATTGCAACGACCCTTCAAAACGATAGAAGGCAGGACCGATGAAATGGAGAAGTACGTCAACAAATGGCTCGAATTTCAAGCTCTCTGGGACTTGGAGTCAGAGTATGTATACAATCACCTAGGCGATTCACTCAACAATTGGCAACAACTTCTTCTTGAAATTCGACGAACACGCTCGACATTCGACACGTCCGAATCTCATCATGACACGGGTATTGCAGTCATCAACTACGAACAGGTCCAATCTAAAGTCAATGCGAAATATGACGCGTGGCAGAGAGACATTCTCAGTCGCTTTGGCGGCAAGTTGGGCGTTTCTATGAGGGAGACACACGCAGAACTACTCAAAGCCCGTCATGATCTTGAGCTTCATTCTATCGAAACATCCTCTACAACTCAAGCAGTGGCCTTGATTACCTTCGTGCAGGAGCTGAAGCGTAAAGTAGCAAAGTAAGCCAAGTACCAAAGTGCTCCACGCACAGCCACCTGACGTACAGCTTGCAGATGGACGCCTGAAATTGAGACGTATACAAATGGGCAGAAGACGCTCGAGAAACAGCGATACCAATTCCCAGGTGACTGGTTAACAGTAGACCAACTGCTCTTAGAGTGGACCGCCTTCAATGATATTCTAAATCGTAAGAATAGCGGGATTCAAGAACAACTCGCAGGTCTGCAGATCAAGATTCTTGCCGAAGACAAAATCGTTCAAAACAAGGTCACAGAGGTTGCTAGCGAGTGGGAACAGAATAAGCCCATATCGGGTGACTTGAAGGCAGATATCGCTATCACTTCGGTAAACATATTCGAAACTCGCGTCAAACAGCTGAAAGAGCAAGTCGATATGGTCGCAAGAGCAAAAGACGCGCTCGATATGGAACCTACGAAGATCCAGAACTTGGTCCCCATTATTGATGAAATCAAAGACCTCAAAGCAGTATGGACTGCCCTTTCGGGTGTTTGGAGTCAGATTAACGAGCTCAGGGATACCAATTGGTCTAGCTTACAGCCTCGCAAGATCAGACAGCAGCTAGACTCTTTACTCGCGTCAACTAGAGAGATGCCCTCCAAGATGAGACAGTATGCTGCTTTTGAATTCGTTCAGGACCTTCTCCGGCAGCTCCTCAAAGCTAATGCGCTGGTGTCGGATCTCAAGTCGGAAGCTTTGCGCGAACGACATTGGAGACAGCTCTTCAAAAGTCTCCGAGTCGCTGGCGCATATGCGCCGTCAAGTATAACACTGGGCAGCATTTGGGATCTTGATCTCAAAAAGAACGAATCCCTCATCAGGGAAGTTATTGTACAAGCTCAAGGCGAACTAGCCTTGGAGGAATTCCTCAAGCAGGTGAAGGATACCTGGAGTAACTACTCCCTCGACTTGGTTAATTATCAGAACAAAACAAGATTGATCCGTGGATGGGACGAGCTATTTGCCAAATGCAGCGAAAACTTGAATTCACTGACTGCCATGAAGTACTCTCCCTACTTCAAGGTCTTTGAGGAAGAAGCGGAAATTTGGGGAGACCGTCTCAATCGTGTACATGTCCTGTTCGATGTTTGGATCGATGTACAGCGACAATGGGTGTACCTCGAGTAAGGCTTCACTCCCGTCTGCCAAGGGAGCACTCACTGACTCTCTGTGTTAGGGGAATATTTGCAAGTAGCGCCGACATCAAACACTTACTTCCGATCGAGAGCGCGCGCTTCAGTAATATCAACAGCGAATTCTTGTCCGTTATGAAAAAAGTCTCCAAATCTCCGTTTATTCTGGATGTATTGAGTATCGCAGGCGTACAGAAGAGCTTGGAACGTTTAGCAGAACTGCTGAGCAAAATTCAGAAGGCTTTGGGAGAATATCTGGAGCGCGAGCGCCAATCATTTCCGCGCTTTTACTTCGTTGGTGACGAAGACCTGCTCGAGATTATCGGTAACAGCAAAGACATACACCGCGTCATGAAGCACCTGAAGAAGATGTTCGCGGGCTTGTCTACTCTCCTATTGCAAGAAAAGGAGGATGTAATTACCATAACAGGCATGGCGTCGAAGGAAGGTGAAGAAGTCATGTTTTCTCAGCCTATCAAACCTTCCGAATTCACAAGGATCAACGACTGGCTAGCTAAGCTCGAAAATGAAATGAAGGCCACTTTGTCAGATATGGTGGTCAAAGCCGTCCCGAGGCTAGCTAGCCTATGTCGTTTAGGCAGCGAGCCTGTCAAGGACGACATCCTAACCTGGATCGACAATCTCCCGTCACAACTCGTCATCTTGGCTGCGCAGATTAATTGGACGAAGCAAGTAGAAGAGTCTGTCTCGTCCAAGTCTAGATTGGAGGAATGTCTGAATCTACTTCTCGCTCTTATGGATCAATTGGCCGACGCGATTTTAGGAGATCTTTCACCCCTATTGCGGACCAAGTGTGAAGGATTGATAACGGAGCTCGTTCACCAGCGAGATGTCGTACGAATCCTCCTTCAGAACAATGTCAGCTCTGCAGACAGCTTCGACTGGCTCTATAATATGCGATTTTACCTAGACGGCAATGCAAAATCGCAATGGTCTCGCGTGAAAGTCCGAATGGCCGATGTGGAGTTGCCATATGGGTTCGAATATCTGGGTACCGGGGACCGACTCGTGCAAACTCCTTTAACAGACAAGTGCTACCTGACGCTCACGCAAGCTCTATCCAAAAGGCTAGGAGGCTCTCCATTTGGACCGGCAGGAACTGGAAAGACAGAATCAGTCAAAGCTCTGGGTGCTCAATTGGGCCGGTTTGTCCTGGTCTTCTGCTGTGATGAAAGCTTCGACTTTCAGTCTATGGGCCGTATTTTCATCGGCCTTTGTCAAGTTGGCGCGTGGGGGTGCTTTGTGAGTCTCCAAGAATTTACGCTGCCAGTGCTGGGCATCATTGACATGTATTTTAGGACGAGTTCAACCGACTGGAGGAACGTATGCTCAGCGCGGTGTCTCAACAAGTGCAAAGCATACAGCTTGGTCTGCTGGCCGCTCTGCAGAATCCGGAAAATGAGATCGAGCTTGTCGGCCGGCAGTTGAAACTCAATCCGGATACTGGTATTTTCATCAGTGAGTCATTCAGTGTTTACCGCTTTGTTACCATTATTGATGCATGCTCCTAAGCCATGAATCCTGGATACGCCGGTCGGTCGAACTTGCCCGACAACTTGAAAAAACTCTTCCGAAGTATCGCCATGACGAAGCCAGATAAGGAGCTGATCGCGCAAGTCATACTTCTCTCTCAGGGTTACCGTACAGCCGAGGCACTTGCAACGAAGGTTGTGCACTTTTTCGCGAAGTGCAACGAGAAGCTTTCACCTCAAACCCATTACGACTTCGGCTTGCGTGCGCTCAAAGCCGTTCTGACGAGTGCGGGCTATCTCAAACGGCTCAGATTACAAGATGGCGGCAGCTTGACTGCTGATGTGGCATCATCTCACGATCGTGAAGCCAGTATCCTGATTCAAAGTGTGGTCGAGACCATGATTCCTAAGCTCATCGCAAACGATGTTTCGATTCTGAAGCAGTGGGTTTTCAACTCTCGGAAGGATCCAGAAATCTACTAACTGTTCTTCTAGGCTTCTGAATGACACTTTCCCCGGCATCACCTATCAACCAACGAATATGGACGAGCTGAAAAAGCACGTAGCAGCTATCTGTCAAGAACAGAATTACCTCACGGATGATGGATGGCTCGAAAAGCTCATTCAGATTTATCAAGTTCAGAATATCCAACATGGCTTGATGATGGTTGGGCCATCTGGGTCCGGCAAGACGGCTGCATGGAAAATTCTATTAGCTGCATTGGAGAGACTAGAGGGTAGAGAAGGTATTTCCTACGTAATCGACCCAAAGGCTATGTCAAAAGACCAGCTTTACGGTACTCTAGACACGACCACCAGAGAATGGAACGACGGGCTTTTCACGCACATCTTACGCAAGATTGTCGACAATGTTCGCGGGGAGAGTAACAGAAGACATTGGATTGTGTTTGACGGCGATGTCGATCCTGAATGGGTCGAAAATCTAAACAGGTACGCGATAAATCACATCGGCCAGCGCATTCGGCTTACACTTTGTTTAAAGTTTGCTGGACGATAACAAGATTCTCACACTTCCGAACGGCGAACGACTCAACCTGCCTCCAAATGTTCGCATCATGTTCGAGGTAGACTCGCTGCGATACGCGACACTGGCCACAGTCAGTCGCTGCGGTATGGTATGGTTCAGTGAATCGACAGTATCGTTCGAGATGCTGTGTCACAATTATTTGGGTACACTCCGAAACGTTCCATTGGGCGTAACAGAGGATGATGCGCGTGTAATAAGCGCATCCGCATCCATCGGTTCTGGCGGCTCCACTACTATGCGTACGCAAATCGAAGCAGTAGGCTTCCTTTCGAAGTACTTTGACCAGGATGCAATCGTCGCAATGGCGCTGGAAGAATGTCGCTCGAGCAAGCATATAATGACTTTCACAGATGGACGAGCTCTCAGCACGCTATTCTCTCTGCTCAATAAAACAGTACAGAATATTCTTGACTACAACAATCAGCACTCGGATTTTCCTCTGGCCGAAGAAAAGATGCAGAGCTACATCTCGAAACGTCTGCTGGTCGCTCTTGTCTGGGCGTTCATGGGTGACGCACCTCTCATTCACAGAGCAAGGTTTGGCGAGTTCCTCAGCAAACGTGCCGATGTCGACATACCCCCTTTGGCTTCTGGCTCGTCTCTAATCGACTTCGATGTCCACGTCCAAAATGCAGACTGGTTTCCCTGGCAGTCTATGGTACCCACCGTCGACATTGACACTCACGCAGTCTTGTCATCCGATGTCGTTATCCCGACCGTGGACACTATTCGCCATGAGGAAGTGCTTTACTCCTGGTTGTCCGAGCACAAACCGCTCATGCTGTGCGGTCCTCCCGGCTCGGGCAAGACAATGACGCTGTTCAGCGCTTTGCGAAAGCTTCCGGACCTTGAAGTTGTTGGTCTCAATTTCTCTAGTGCGACTACTCCAGAACTGCTCCTCAAGACATTTGATCAGCATTGCGAATACCGCAAAACTCCAAGCGGTGTCGTTCTCTCCCCAATACAGGTGGGAAAATGGCTTGTTCTCTTTTGTGACGAAATCAATCTACCAGCTACCGACAACTATGGCACGCAGAGAGTCATCTCGTTCTTACGGCAGATGGTAGAATGTGGAGGATTCTGGCGAGTAAGCGACAAATCGTGGGTGAAGCTGGAGCGCATTCAGTTTGTGGGCGCTTGCAATCCCCCTACGGATGTCGGACGAGTACCTCTCTCGACCCGCTTCCTTCGACATGCACCACTCATCATGGTCGATTACCCTGGGGAGCTTTCCCTCACGCAAATCTATGGAAGCTTCAATCGTGCTGTTCTCAAAGTCGTTCCAGCTCTTCGTGCATACGCAGAACCCCTCACCTCTGCTATGGTAGATCTCTACCTAGCATCTCAAAATCACTTCACTACGAACTCACAAGCCCACTATATCTACAGTCCGCGTGAGCTTACGCGCTGGGTTCGAGGCATTTATGAAGCTATAAAACCCCTCGAAAGCCTGCCAGTGGAAGGACTTTTGAGGGTCTGGGCGCATGAAGCATTGCGACTGTTTCAAGACCGTCTGGTCACAGAGTCAGAGAGGAAGTGGACGGATGAAACGATCGATCAGGTGGCGCAGAAGCACTTCCCCGGTATAGCGCTTGAGCAAGCATTATCACGCCCTATTCTGTTTTCAAATTGGACGTCCAAAGACTACGTCCCCGTTGATCGAGATGAGCTTCGAGAATTCGTAAAAGCTCGCCTACGCGTGTTCTACGAAGAAGAACTGGACGTGCCTTTAGTCCTTTTCAACGCAGTACTCGACCACGTTTTGCGGATCGACCGAGTTTTCAGACAAGTGCAGGGACATATGCTTCTCATAGGCGTGAGCGGTAGCGGCAAAGTAGGTTCAATGGCATTGTAATTAGTGAGAGCTCAGCTTGCTGACATCAAGATTTCAGACAACTCTATCCAGATTCGTGGCTTGGATGAATGGCCTGAACGTATTCCAGATTAAGGCTCACAATCGATATACCAGTGAAGACTTCAATGAGGACCTTCGCACGGTCCTACGCCGGGCTGGGTGCAAAGGCGAAAAGATTTGCTTTGTCATGGACGAGTCCAATGTGCTCGATGCTGGCTTCCTCGAGCGCATGAATACCCTACTGGCAAACGCCGAAGTGCCCGGGCTGTTCGAAGGTGATGAATACTCGGGACTGATGACAGCCTGCAAAGAAGGTGCCCAGCGCGACGGCTTACTATTGGACTCTCCAGAGGAGCTTTATCGATGGTTTACGCAGCAGGTCGCACGAAACCTACATGTCGTTTTTACTATGAATCCACCAGATCAAGGACTCGCATCCAAGGCTGCGACGTCTCCCGCTCTATTCAATCGCTGTGTATTGGACTGGTTTGGCGACTGGTCCGACCAAGCATTCTATCAGGTTGCATCAGAGTTCACGAAGACTCTCGATCTCGACATTGCTCAGTATACTGTTCCAGCGAAGTTCCAGGTGGCATATAGAGATCTAGCTTTGCCGCCGACACATCGCGATGCTGTAGCCAATGCAATGGTCGCAGTGCACCAGTCAGTGTACAAGATCAACGCGAGGCTATTGAAGAAGCAAGGCAGAAAGCTATATGCCACTCCACGCCACTACCTCGACTTTATAGCTCATTACGTTCGGCTATTCAATGAGAAAAAGGATACGTTGGGAGATCAGCAGCGACACCTGAATACCGGTCTGGACAAACTTCGTAGCACCGTCACGCAGGTTGAAGAGCTACGCCGTAGCTTAGCTGTCAAGCGCAACCAATTGGAGAGCAAGAATGCCGAAGCAAATGCAAAGCTACAAGGCATGGTCGCAGAACAACGCGAGGCTGAACAACAGAAGGCTGCTTCAATACAGATACAAACAGCCCTTGATCATCAGCAAAAAGAGATTGAGGAACGCCGAGCAATTGTCATGAATGATCTCGCAGCTGCAGAACCAGCTGTTTTGGACGCACAAGCAGCTGTCAGCAATATCAAAAAACAGCATTTGACGGAAGTAAGGTCAATGGCCAATCCACCGGAGGCAGTCAAATTGGCTATGGAGTCTGTCTGCACACTCTTGGGACATCAGATTGACAGCTGGCGAACAGTCCAAAGTATCATTCGTCGCGATGACTTTATCGCAAGCATCGTCCATTTCGATACTGAGCGACAAATGACAAAACGACTTCGAGACAAGATGAATGCGGAATACATCACAAGGCCAACATATAACTACGAGAACGTCAATAGGGCCAGTAAGGCCTGTGGTCCGCTAGTCAAGTGGGTACTGGCACAGGTCGGCTTCTCCGAGATACTTGACAGGGTTGGACCACTTCGGGACGAAGTACAGTCATTGGAAGACCATGCAGCTTCGACTGAGGCACAGGCTTCTACCATCTTTACTATGATTCGCGAACTCGAAGAGCGTATCGATCAATTCAAGGAGGAGTATGCTCTTCTCATCAGTGAGACGCAAGCCATCAAAGGCGAGATGGAAAAAGTGCAAACAAAGGTTGAACGAAGCGTCAAACTTTTAGCCAGTCTAGAGTCGGAAAGAGACAGGTGGGAATCCGGAAGTGCCCGGTTCGACGAGCAAATGAGCACTCTAGCTGGCAATGTGCTACTTTCGGCAGCTTTCCTAGCCTACGCCGGCTGCTATGACCAGCAATTCCGAGAAGTCCTATGGCAATGGTGGTCGGACCACTTGGAAGCTGCGGGCATCCAATTTAAGCCTGATTTATCTCTTGTCGAATATCTATCAACGACGGAGACCCGCCTCGAATGGCAGTCTAAATCACTGCCTTCTGATCAGTTGTGCACAGAGAACGCCATCATCCTTCAGCGGTTCAACCGCTATCCACTAATTGTCGATCCTACCGGTCAAGCGGTCAAGTTCCTGACCAGCCAGTATCAAGATAGGAAGATCGCCACTACTAGCTTCCTCGATGGAGCTTTCCTGAAGAATTTAGAAAGCGCTCTGCGTTTCGGGACTGCTTTACTGATCCAAGATGTGGAACGACTTGATCCGATTCTCAACCCTATCCTGAATCGCGAATTGCGCAGAACAGGCGGACGCGTTCTTGTTCGCCTGGGAAACCAAGACATTGATTTTTCGCCCGCCTTTACACTCTTCCTATCGACTCGAGATTCCTCAATAGACTTCCCGGCCGATATTTCTAGTCGCGTAACGTTCGCGAATTTCACTATGACGCCAGCAAGTCTTCAAAGCCAATCTCTCAGTCAAGTTTTGCGAGTTGAGCGTCCAGATACCGAAAGAAAGAGGACAGACCTGTTGAAACTCCAGGGAGAATACCAGACGCGACTGCAGCATCTGGAGCAAGGGCTACTACAGGCGCTTAACGATTCTTCTGGAAACATTCTTGATGACGAAAAGGTTGTGGACACGCTGGAAACACTCAAGCGAGAAGCAGCAGAGGTCACCGCAAAGGCCAAAGAGACGGAGAACGTCATGCAAGAGATTGAAGTCGTAACAGCTCAGTATACACCTTTGGCTTCTGCGTGTAGTTCAATCTACTTCGCCCTGGACCGTCTCAGCTCGATCAACAGATATTACCAATTCTCACTGCGATTCTTCCAAGAAATCTTCAATCATGTTCTGATAAACAACGTCGCTCTTGTGAATGTGACAGACCCGTCAACCCGCCTCAGGATCTTGCTTGACAGCCTGTTCCTCGAAGTAATACGACGAGCTTCACGGGCTCTGTTGCATAAAGATCATGCCGCTCTGTACTTGACGCTGGCTCGCATCAAATCCAGCAGCACTGGCGCAGTCATGGAGGATGAAGAGATGGAATACCTTGAAATGGGGATACGCCAGAATGCACGGTCAACCGCCGCGTCCGGAATATTGGACCTACCCTTTGTATCGGATGAGCAAGCACATGCCCTGGCGCAACTTTCTAAGCTTTCTGCTTTCGAGAATATCGGGAGAGCTATGAGCATGAATGTAGAAGCTTGGTCGGCTGCGGTAGTCTCCCCCACTCCTGAACTGCACACACCGGAGCTCTGGCCCGAAGAAGAAGGTAAGGCTCGGCTAGGTCGAAATGCCAGCTTTACTGATCTGTTACCATTGTGCACAGAAACTGTCGCTGCGTTCCGCACAATCCTTCTGATGAAGGCTCTCCGTCCCGATCGGGTGCTTCCAGCAGTCTCGCACTTTGCTAACCAGCTTTTCAAAGCGAATCTCGTCGAGGAAGCCGATTATAACCTGGCAAAACTTGTCGCGAGCGAAGTGATGGCTTCAACGCCCGTTGTCATGTCTTCGGTACCGGGCTACGATGCCAGCTTCCGCGTGGATCAAGTGGTTGGTCAGCAAAGCGGTGTACATTGCACATCTGTAGCGATGGGTTCTCAAGAAGGTTACAACCTCGCGGATCAGGCCATAGCCACAGCCAATCGCACCGGCAGTTGGGTTCTTATCAAAAACGTTCATCTGGCGCCTACGTGGCTCAAACAACTAGAGAAGCGCCTTCACAGCATGAATGCGCACCCCAACTTCCGTCTCTTCTTGACGCTCGAAATGAACGACGCTGTGCCGACGAGTATCTTACGACAGTCTGTCGTTATCGTGAATGAACCCCCTCCCGGCATACGAGCCAGTCTGTTGGACTCTTTGAAAGGTATCTCGGCCGAGCGTCTATCTATTCCCGGACCAGTCGAGCGCTTCCGCCTCTATTTCCATCTCGCTTGGCTCCATGCCTTGCTGATTGAACGTTTACGTTATGTTCCTATCGGTTTCTCAAAATTGCACGAATTCAACGAGTCGGACTTCGACGTCGCGCTGTCTACCATCGACAGCTGGATGTTCTCGGTGGCTAATGGCCGTCTGAATGTCGATCCTGCAAGCATTCCATTCGATGCACTTCGCGTTCTTCTCAAGCAAGCTATATACGGTGGTCGGATCGACAACGAACCTGATCAGCGTATACTAGACCAATTCGTCGACGGGCTCTTTACCCATCGGATGTATGACCATGGATTCGCTCTGGTTCCGGCTAAGTCGCCAACCGATGAGGCAGTTATAGCCCCTGATGGTGTCAAAATTCAAGATTTCATTACTTGGTCAAGCGATCTCCCGGAGAGAGAGGTGAGTTTGCTTTTAGACTGCCCACGCTGAAAGTAATCTGACATGCTTGCACTGCATCGCAGCCTCCAACATGGCTATCTTTACCACATGATGCGGATCAAATGCTAGCCGTAGCAGAGGGCGAAGCAATGGGTGCTAGCTTACAAGTGCTGCGAGAAGTGTCTGAAGACAATGAGACTGTGATTGAAGCCTGACCGCTTCATGTTAAATGGGCCATTGAGCTGCAGCAACATCACACTGTCTACCATTCAATAGTCTTTTACCTTTGCTCTTCTAGTTGTTTTCAGTTCCTACAGTAGTCGCAAGTCTGACACGTCATTCGATGTAATTCAGTATTCGTTTTCCTGACGGCCACGGTCTAGCTAGCCAGATGATGAGTTGCAATGCAAATTTACGATTTTCCTGCCGCGTTAGCTGCATCACTTCAGACCCTTAAGTCTGTGACATGACATTCGAGGCGATATAGTGCTTTACTGCCGCTGGCTGGAGCTCTTGGTAAAAAAGCGGGGCCTCAGTCGAAGCCCCACTCTCCGCCACAATGCGGCGTCAAGCGGCGTTATGCGGACGAAAGCAATTCAGCGACATGTTGACTACAGACCGCGTATCTTCCTACAAATTGGACGACTTCTGTCCTTACTTTCAAGCTCCCATACCTTCAAGCTCCCATTTTGTCTCGTCAAGATGTTCGAGATAGATTCTAAATGGGCCTTGCTGGGCGCCACCATTCTCGCCGTCTGGCTGGCGTATCTTTTGACCGAAAAAAATGGACATGGTAGGCTACCACCCCGGGTAAAGGGCTTTCCAATCATTGGAAGTCTCGTCGACATGGCGAAAGCTGGAAAGGCCGGAACACTTCACTTGACCATGCAAAAATGGGCTAAACAGTATGGACCGGTGTACCGTGTCAAAGTTGGCTTTACCGAAGTGAGTGGCGCGCCATACGAAAGAAGCTGTCTAGCCTGACCGAATGTTTATTCTCAGGAATACTTTATCAATACAGATCTCGCCGTCAAGGTATGTATCGAACGATTTGTGTACAGGGAAATTTGAGATTTTTGTGGCTGAGAACACTACTCTACACTATTGCTTCACAGACATTGATGGATTCCGGAGCAGCTTACAGTTCCGAAAGACCAAGATGGATCTTTTCGAATGAGTGAGTGTTCCTCCAAGTTCTTGTCTAGTAATCTAGTCGTTTTATTCAACAGAAGCTTCCAACAGATTTGTCTGCAACCAGAGGAATGTACTTCTGCTCTCAGCGTCACATGCCCGATGGAAGGTAGGTAAAAGAAAAGCAACAAATGTCCGCATATACCTCAACTGAGGGAGTTTTCTTCAGAACCAAAGAAAGGTCATCACAAATCAAATGACGTCTCCCTTGATGGCCGATTCGGCATTGCCGTAAACCTGGCTATATTTTTTTGGGTAGGATGTGGTGATGCTGATGGGTGCTCTGTCGTTTCCAGATTAAACTACTTCGAAACTGCCCGATTCCTGCATCGGATATCGCACGACAAAACTGCTAGCATCGATTCGCGTCAAATCTGGAAAAAGCTCAAGCGATATCAATACTCTTTATTCACGATGCAGACTTTTGGATTCCCCGTGAGTCCAGGCACCTAACAAAAGAGCTGAATCTGAAGGTTGTTGCCTTCAAATACAGATTGAGAGGGATGATGATCCAGTTATAGACTATATATTTTGTGAGTATGAAGCCAAACAACGCAGCGATTTGCAAGCTTACGCCTCAATCTAGCTACTGGTTTGAAGCAGATCGTGGGTACCTTGCCGGGTGAACGTATCATCGAGCTATTTCCTTTCCTTGGATACCTGCCAATGGCCCTAAAGCCATGGGAGAAGGAAGGTCGTGAAGCTTATATCGAGGATCTGAACTGGTGTCGCCAGCGTATGCAGGTGGGGACTGGTCCGTCCCCCTACCCCATTTGTACCATCTACTGACGCAATGTCCACCCCTTGCTGTGCTTTCAGCGTTGCCGCAAAGCTATGAAGGAAGGCGTTGCGTTGCCAAGTGCTGCTCTGGCCCGTCTACTCAGTGACCCAAGATTAGCCGGGCTGGAAGACGACGATGAAGCTTGCTATCTCATGTTGATGTTGACTATAGGAGCTGCCGATACCGTAAGGTCATGCAAGTTACCATTTGATCTCATTGAATTCTGATGGGAACGGCGTTGTAGAGCATGATGACTACCTGGTCTTTCTTGGAGGCGATGTTGAGCTACCCAGAGGTGCAGAAGAAAGCTCAAGAGGATATAGGTGAGTCGATGTAGAGAATAAGCACCTCACTTACTGACCTTCATTTAGATGCTGTCTGTCCTGACCGCTTGCCGAAATGGGAGGATCTTGACAATCTTCCGTACTTTCGATGTATAATGAAAGAGGTTTGGCGGGTAAGTAGCTGCTACTTCAAGTTTGCACTTGAAACGCGTCTAACGCCCTGTTGGGGGTTTCAGTGGAGGCCCCCTGTAGCTCTCGGACACCCTCACCTTACGACTCGCGATATCGCTTTCGAGGATATGGTCATACCGAAAGGGGCATATCTGCATCTCAACGCCTGGGCAATCCAGCATGATTCAGCTCGACATGAGAATCCGGATGATTTTGTACCCGAGCGCTATGCAAACGATCCAACTACTGTCAGTTTATGTCACTGCAAGCGCAGCGGTCCAAGATACTTACTGTTCTTACCCATAAACAGGCTCAACAAAGTATCAACGCCAAAGACGTGACGAAGCGTGACCATTTCGCATTTGGAGCCGGGCGACGCATCTGTCCAGGTTATCACGTCGCCGAGCGCAGCTTTGTGATTACTCTGATGCGCATGCTCTGGTGCTTCAATATCACAGCGAAAGAGGGCGTCGAGGTGCCTTTGAAGGATGGTAAGTCTCCAGGTACATCGCACACATCTAGGAATGCTTATGTTTAGCATCTTCCACCATAGATACGTTTGATGGTCCCATGCCCGCAACGCGAGGGCCGAGCATGCCAGTGCAGCTCGAGGTCAGAGATTCTTTCAGACAACAGATCATAGACGAAGAGTACGCGTCTGAGTGTTCAGCTTTTGCGGATGTGCTTGCGTTGGGAACACTGTAGAGAGAGTTCTGTTCTGCGTGGCGAGAAGGTTTGTCGAGGGTATTAACATTGCAAACAGGACAGCACCAGTGCATGGATGACCTTCAAACGGCTTGCACTGCAATCTTTCATTGTGCCTTTCTCTGAGCCTTGAGCCGTCGTCAAGAGCTTGCTTGCTCTCGCAATATCTCGTGGGCGTGCTCATTGACTCTGCCCAATTCTCGGCTTTGTGAATTTGGATAGCCATCTGTTGCGCATCTGTACGCTACAATGGTCTCGTCAGGCCTGCTGCAGGTGCGTCTGGTCGTGCTGCTGCTGCTGTGTTTTCCCTGGCTGATGGCCTTGCAATGTTCACCGTTCACTCCAGGCCTACATGGCTATTGGAGCTTCGGCTGTTCTGCCCATCTACTTTGGATCGTATGCGTGAGCGGGCTGATATGCAAGACACCATCTGACGAAGCATGCTCACCGCTGCTGCTGCTGCTGCCTTGCTTCCGCAGCTCTGTCAAGGCGAGTCGAGCCGGAATTGCTTGCCAATATCGACGCGATACTGGATACACTTGCTAACGACCTGCTTCGATGGTGCATTACGATGTACGACACTGCAGATGCCTAAATCAACACGCAAGATGATAAGGGAGCGCAGAGGTGTCAACAGTGACGATGAGGAAGAAGAGGAAGAGGACGACCTCGAGGACATTGACAGAATCACGAAGGAAGAAGCCTACCTATTCCCGATATTCGGGTCCATCACCTTGGTAGGCCTCTTTCTGGCATTCAAATACCTCGACAAGGTGGGCTGGGAGTTTATAACCGCACTCTATCGTCTTTTGACTGATTCTGACGTTCCATTCCAGCGCATCATCAACCTCATACTTTCGTCGTATTTCGCCCTACTTGGAACAGCCGGTCTGGCCAGGGTAAGCAACTGTGTCGGTTTGCTTTTGCATCTTGTCTCT
The DNA here is from genome assembly GCA_022835595.1 of Cystobasidium ongulense. Classification (NCBI taxonomy): domain Eukaryota; kingdom Fungi; phylum Basidiomycota; class Cystobasidiomycetes; order Cystobasidiales; family Cystobasidiaceae; genus Cystobasidium; species Cystobasidium ongulense. Next base: position 1,166,774 of record BQUP01000003.1, read on the forward strand.
GACCTGTGAGTCGCAGATGGGCGTACACATCTATCGCAATTGCATCAGCAAACAACGATATGCATCTCTCGAGAAGTGGCGATTCGAGCTGTCAAAAGGAAAAGAAGAATACATCCTTGTCCATTTCAACAACCTGCACATCGCATTCACAATCTTGTCGATATTCCTCAGCGCATATCACTTATACACAAATAACTGGGTAGCTTCAAACTTTATCGCACTGTCATTCTCCTTCAATGCGATCTCCTTCCTGAAGCTAGATACTTTCTTCACCGGGATGATTCTGTTGTCAGGTCTGTTCATATATGATATCTATTGGGTCTTCTATAGCTCGAAAACATTTGGGCAAAGCGTAATGGTAAGCAGGCAGGCGGCCGATACACCTCCTTAAAGATTGGCCTGACTTTTCATACATCAAGGTTGCGGTCGCTACAAACTTCGAAGCACCAATCAAGATTGTCTACCCGAAAGATGGTTTCTGGAACATGAAAGACTTCACAATGCTTGGTCTCGGTGACATTGTCATTCCTGGAGTGTTCATCTCGCTAGCACTCCGCTTCGATTACGCTAGAGCACTCAAAAGGCCTGTATGGCTGCTCAAAGTTTCGCCGAAAGATACGTCAGTCACAGTACCTGAGCCGGGGGACAAGTATCCTAGACCGTACTTTCATGCTGTTCTAGTCAGCTACATCGCGGGTCTAGTCACGTGAGTTTGTTGACTTTGAGAAGCTTCGCCTAGAAAGAAGCAGCTTACACGGCGTTGTTTGGCCAACAGAACCATCGTCATCATGCATCAATTCAAAGCTGCACAACCTGCTTTGCTGTATCTGTCGCCCGCCTGCATACTGTCTGTCACGTTGGTTGCCCTCCTGCGAGGCGAATTTCAGACATTCTGGCAATTTACTGATGAAGATGAGGAAGCTCTGAAAAAAGACAAGGAGGATTCGACAGCTACGTCAATCAACGGCAAAGACGAACAGTCGAATGGACATGGAATAGATGTCGCGACTTCTACATCAACTAATGTCACAAGCGATGGATCACTTAGGCGGCGGTAGTAGCATCCTTTGTATGCTAAGGGCAGTAGGGCTTACAAGTGTCTCTATAGTTTGGTGCAGCGCGAAACAGTGTCAAAGCAACCTCTACGCGCCCTGATGACTATACCTAACGAGTAGTACTTAGAGACAGCCTGCTTCCACCCTTTCGCTCAGGCAAAGTTGACGGATTCTTCTCTTCGAAATGGCTGTTGCAAAGGAGAGGAAAATCTCAAGGCATTCCTCCTGATATCAGATCTACGCAACTGCCAATGTGCTGATGGTAGAAGGAAAAGGCGATGAGCGGGGTTCTCGAGGACCCGCCCGAAGATCACGTGGACCCACCCGAAGGCTAAAGCGGGGCCCACTTCTTTTGTTACGGGTGCCCCATGTAGCTGATTGTACGAGTTCGAGCTGGCGCCCCGCGTGCTGGACTACAGATGCGTAACACTTGCGAGATACATCCTCGTACCTTTCCTTTGCTTTAAGATTTCTAGTTCCTGTGCCAAACCTTCAAGATGACCCACCAAGATGCGGAGCCGGTCATGCTCGCCACCGCCGATTCTCGAGTACACCACCACCTTCAAAGCCAAGGCCCTGTTGAACAGCTCGACGATGTGAAAGCAGAGCATCAAGAGCACGAAACAATCTACGAAGGTGGCCAACTCCCTCGAGCTATATTGACTACTGCTTCAGAGCAAGACCCTGATATCGCCCCTGATGTTCAAATCCGAGCTATCAGTGAGTCGTTACCGAATTGATATTGCTTCATTTCTACCTGTTCAACTCTGAAATTTTCGTTTTCTAGTTGTCACCATAACCGCCGGACTCTTCTGGATCTCTCTCCTCTTCACAATTACCGTCCTCAATGCTTTCACACGCAATATCACAGCAGCACTGGGTGAATCAGGCAAAGGTGCTTGGATATACAATGCTTTTAATCTCGTTACTGTCGTGATGGCTCCTATCACAAGTTATTTCTCCGATATTCATGGTCGAGTGAGTCATACCTACTGTGCATTTCTGCTGTTTGCAAAGAAATTTGTGTCAGTGGCTGTTCAAGGTATTGACGATGATATTCCACTCCGGTTCTATCTACTGGCAGAAATGGTTTATTGTCATCCCGCTAGCTTGTGGTATCGCTGGCGCTGCTATCGCTTCCAAAGCCAACTCGATGAACATGTTAATCGCCGGCACCGCCATCCTTGGTATTGGCGGTTCTCCTCTGGGCATCGTTACTGCTATTCCCTCTGTGAGTTTGAAGTCACACAGACAACGGAGCGAGTCCGCCCAGGTAAGATTCCTAGCTAATGTTACATTGCCTCTGCAGGAAGTCCTTCCACATCGATATCGAAGTTTTGGACAGGCCGTCGTCTTCTCCATGTCATCAGTCGGAGCTCTTCCCGCCCTATTGGGCATCTCCAAAGCGATACAGAACGACCCCGTCGACGGCTGGCGAACAATGTTCTACGCTCTCATCGGCTCATACTCATTAATGACTGTCCTATGGGCCGTGGCATATCGACCACCACCACGTCGCACAGAATTAACAGAAGAAAGTCCAAAACTGGACTATATCGGTTATGCACTACTAGCATTTGCAGTCGTCTTATTCCTTCTGGGTTTGATCTGGGGAGGTAATACCTATCCATGGAAATCTGGAAAAGTATTAGGACCATTAATAGCTGGATTGATCTTATTTATAGTATTAGGGATGTGGGAATGGAAAGGTAAAAAAGATGGAATTTTCCACCATGGTTTATTCCAAGATAGAAATTTCCCTTTAGTTTTAATAGCTATTGCTATTGAAGGATTCGTTTACGTTGCTTGGAGTTCTTTATATCCAGCTCAAGTAGCTACTGTTTATGAACATGATGTTTTTAAAGCTGGTATTCTTACTACTCCTTTCACTTATGCTTTCTTACCGAGTGTTTTACTTGGTGGTTGGTATGCTAGTCGGTTTAAGGACAATGTAACTCCTGTCATTGTGAGTTTCGGCGCTGGGTTTCTCCTTCTCCTCCTCACAGAATCCTACACTGACATCTTTAATTGTTTATCTAGTTTGGCTTCACCCTCTTCTTGGGCAGCTGCATAGGATTGTAAGCATCGAATAAGCTCGTGGTGTTATTTTGGGATTATTCGTTGACGTTCTTCCTTATTATCGTTCACTTATCTGCAGCTGCCTCGCCCGACCCGGTCAGAAAGGTCTTTTCGTAGCCATGGACGCTGTCGCTGGATTCGGGTTTGGAATGCCTTTGACCTTCCTGACCGTCATCGCGCAATTTGCAGTAAGCACGCTCGTCTTCCACTTGCATTTAGAGCTCAGTACTTGGATGAACCTTTACGCTCGCAGGTCCCACCCGCTCTCATTGGCACTGCAACAAGTATCGTTCTCTCAGCTCGCTCCCTGGCTGGTGGAGTAGGCGTTGCGGTCGTCACATCCATTTTGAATTCCAACACTGGATCAAAGATTCCGGAATATGTAGCTGCTGCGGTTCTCCCACCCCCACTCAGTGCGAATCCAGCTCAGCTTGGAGTGATTATCGGCGCAGCGACAGGGAATGGAGAATTGATAGCAGCAATCATGCAAGGACAGGTTCCAGGAATAACGCCCCAAATCTTTGGAGCGGCTACAGAGGCAGCTACGAGGGCATTTGCAGATAGCTATAGGTTAGCTTGGATACCAATTATAGTGCTTTCTGGAGTTGGATTAGCTAGTATCATGCTACTCAAGAGGAACAAGAGACAGTTTGATTATGTTATTGATGCGCCGCTGGAACATGTTCATCACCGACGTGCACATACACCAGCGAAGGCAGAGGGCGTCTAAAGGGGAGTGACAGGTAAAACCGGAGGAGATTCGACCTGTATCAGAGTAATTCTTCAGAGTAGTGCTATTCATTCGGATGACTCGGTGCATGTAATATTCGAGTGTATGCTGTGCAAGGATACAGGGAGTCTTGAGAGGTGCTCGAAGGTGTAATCTATGCCATGACTGGACTAGGCGAGTATGGCGTGCTGTACGAGTCAATGCAGATGTTTTCTGCAGATGGATGTGTTTGCCACCACTCTGTTGCCACCCGCCACAGCTTGCCGGCGGCCGGGAAGCAAGGAAGGCAAGGGCTTGGGGAGAGAAAAGAGCTGGACTGACTCGAGCAGCTGCGAGCAAGTGAGAGAGAGAGAGAGAGAGAGAGACTGGCAGTGGATTGACAGAGTGAGCAAGCTATGCGCATGCTTCTCGCTTTCCGCCGGGTGCTGATGCTTTTGGCCAGCGTGACTTGGTTGAGCAGGCGCACTGAAGCAAGTCAAAGCAGGCAGGCAGGCAAGACGACGCCGTTGACTGGACTGGACTGGACTGGACTGGACTGGACAGCTCTACAAGCACACCGGATAGCAAGCACAATCAAGTCAGGAGTTTCCCCATCAAGCTCGTGTCTGACAAGGCCGCAGAACAGACAGACAGACGCTCAAGGGCTATTGAAGACTCGGACTGCACCAAGCCGTCCTAGCTGCGTGCATCCACTACCGACTACCACTCCCACCACTCCTTGACTGCGTGTGGTGCTCACTCTCGTCTCGCTGGACTCGCGCCTTTGACTGCTGCTCGCCTTTGAGAGCAGAACGAGATAAAGACAAGACAAGCAAGACAAAGGCCGACCAAGCTGAGAGAATAAAGCAGTGCAAAGCTGCTGCATCGACAAGCCTCATTGTACGCTGGACCATCGTCTGCTATATTCTCAAAGTCTATCTGTCCCAATTCCATCTTTTTGCGATCATATCACGGCGTTGGACGTATACTCGCAGCTTCAGGAAGACAGAAGGACACCGCAGACGGACCAACACACAGCAAGCACACCACCATGGAGAACTCATACACTGCCTCATCACCCATCAACGTCGCTCAGACTGCTCTCTGAACAGAGGTAGCCCGCACAATACTCGCACGCACTCGCTCAACAGCATAGCAACTGAACCCAGGTTCTTGGAGGAGCACTCTCCTAGGCCATCCACTCCAGCTATACATCTCATCCCATTCTATCTCGTACTCTCGTCCAACCAGCCATCACCGCTTAAATCGCCACCATCTTCACGCACCTCAAGCTTCCTCGGTGCATACCCAAACAACGCACAAAGCTGATTCCACGTCCTGACGGGAGATCCAACATCCGCGTGACAAGCTTGTACGTTCCGAGGTGAGTTGTTGCGCTGAACCTGGACCATGCTTGCTTTCATTGCGGTCCTGGCTATGCGTCCGTCGTATGCAGGATAGCAGATACTTTCATCGAGAGGCTATACATTCAGCCGCTGGGCTGTAGCAACATCGCATGCTGACTTGTCCATCCTTGTACTCCCTCGTGACTACTGCAGTGCTTCGACACCTTGGAAGACTTTTCTACGCCTCGCCTCCACCCCCAACTCTGGTCACAAGTCCGAAGAAAGCGATATAACGCCAGACGACTTGACCTCGACAGGACATACAGGTACGAAGAGTTCCTTCGTATAGCACAGACGCATCACACCCGGTCTATATTTCATCTACCATCCTCTCTCTACTCCCTCTCTCTTTCCGAACAATCACCGACGAACCATTACAGTCCGCCACGGTCCTATTTTGCCACCATCTTCTACAAACAGCCATACGTATACTCCTCCGACACGCCTTATCTCTAAGCAGAGCCGACCAAGCAGCGATCCAAGGAAGCAGCTTACACTACTTCACTCCCATCGCTCTACATCTCGCAAGGAAGCTTTACCGGCTATCTCGGATCGATTCATACGCCACATCCATTATACGCAGTTTAGCAGGACCAGATTACCTAAACATCAAGCAAGTGCTACTGCAGGCATTCTTCATCAACATGCCTCCCATACAAGCGTCCTACGACCACAACGAGCTCGCATACGCGGCAGCTCCCTACCGTCCCCGCTCTCGACAGCGCACCACTTCACTACGAGGTGACAGTCTGCGCGAAAGGCCTTCGTCGGTCAACGGCATGAACAGTCTGACTGTAGATGGACGGCCTATCTTATCATCCACTCCTCTGGGAAGCTTTGCCGGACCTCAGCACCTCGCACAATGTATGTCTGACAAGCCGTCTGCTTTTTTGGCGGACACGAAAACACATGGTACTGACGTATGAATTGTTGGCATATCTTCTATGACCTTCTATCTCTACACATGGATCATCGCACCATATTACCATATTACTCACCACACTGCTTCCTCCCGTGAATGCAACAGACTCGGACTACCCATCTCTCCCTTCGCCACTTCGACACACAACCACAGCCTCGTCGTCCGACGGGCCAGGCTCAGCTTCCTCTTTCGCTTCATCGTACGCCTCGGGATCAAGTGCTCCTACTTCAATAGGCCATTCAGACATCCTACACGAGTCGCCAGAGGCATTGCAGTTGCACCCCAAGTATCCTCACCACGGTGCTTTTGCCACTACGGAGCAAATCAATTATCCAGTCGCCACAAGCGGCAGGCTGGCAGGCAATGGCAGTGGACGCCCTGCTCTACACGGCTCGACAAGCTATGTCGACTCACTCGGCAGTCATCCAGCTCCACCTGCACACGCCAATGCTTTTGCTCCACTCCAACTGGATTCAGCCACTGCGCAAGAGTTGGACGAAGAACCTCCGCTCACACTGCCTCAGCCCTGGGCTATCGAACGACAAAGGTCGCAAAGCAATTATGGTCTTCTTAGACGACCCTCGTTGTCGACTGGCCTGTCGAGTAGCTTGAGTCGCAGTCATAGCTTGCTGTCATCGTTGATGGGCGCTGCTGCGAGTGCAGACCGCCTGTCGAGCAGTCTCGACTTTAGTCAGTCAAGGAGCAGGTCCCCAATCCCTCGACCATCGCTCTCAACTTCCACCTCGTCCTCCATACATGGACAGTCTGCTATCCCTCCTGACATGCCCAAGAACAAGTTTGTTGAAGGATTAGTCGGAGCAGCTTGCATTGCTGTTGAAGTAGTTTGGAAGGTACCAGACTCGCCAAGTACATTACTCAATCGTGGTATAGAAGGATCATCCAGCCAAGCCAGTGTTCTACCTTTGAGACACTTCATTAAAGAAGTGTTGAGAAGAAGTAGATCTACATGCTCCACTCTACAGACTGCTCTGTATTACATTCACAAGAGTAGAGACATAATTAGGGAAAGAGTACGAGCCGCTGAAGAAGCTAAAATACAATTGATGAGGATTAAATCATCTGGCCAAGTCGATGCTGGCAATTGGAATGGTTTCACCCTTCCTTCCCCTCCTTATGGAGAACATGATCGTCTCACCTCTGGAATGGGTTCTTCCCCTCCTTCACCTAGAGATGTAGCCAACTTACTGGCAAAAGTTAGAGATCCAGTTCTATGTGGAAGAAGAATGTTCTTAGCTGCTCTCATCTGCGCTTCTAAATTCCTTCAAGATCGGACATACTCGAATAGAGCATGGGCGAAAATCTCCTCATTACCTTGCCTTGAGGTCAATTCCAACGAAAAAGCTTTCCTTGAAGTGCTGGATTACAATCTTTGTGTCAAGGCAGATTTGTTCCATAATTGGACTAGAAGGTTACAAAACCTGGCGGATAAACAAGATCGGAAACAACCTTTATCACAATTGCCAGTTGGAGCTGTTCCATCACAGCAAAGAGCATTGTTAGGCTCGCAATTAGCAGCAGCGCAGCTCAGGGATGGCTTAGAACGATCAACTTCGGAATACCTCCCTGCTCCAGCTGCAGTAGAGACGAGAGCGAGACCATCTTTCTCATCGGCGCAAACCACTGCAAATATACTCCCAAGACCTCCTCTCTCTCAAGCCGGACGATCTTTAACTTCAACGTCGGCATTCCCTTCTCTACAGTCGGAACCTTCGAGGAGATTCGCTTCGGGTTTTAACCATCCCTGTTCGGAATTTGCTAGACACATTGGAGATTGGTCTGCCATTGATAATATGGTTCTATAACCGGACTATCCAAGGACCACTCGACGATATCTGTCTGCACAGCTTCACACACGCACAGCAAGCTGTTAACCAGGAACAGTTCCCTTCTCTCAGTAAGATTCCCTTTTCTGTAGTGTGTTGTAAGAGTTTGTATACCATCAAGGGTCAGTTTGTCTCGTTTATTTCATCGCAAGTGTGGTCAGAAGGTTGCCTCAAAAGTGTCCAACGATATCAGGTTGGCGCAAAATACCAAAGTATTGCCCTAGTGAAGAGTCTTCCGGTATTGTAATTTCACCGTTCATAATGCAAGAGGTTTCAAATCACTGCGTTATGTTCTCTACCTTATCACCTCAATCTGTGTGATTTCGCTCCCTTTTCCAATCTGTAGCTAGCTTTCTCCTCTAGACCTTTCCCGTTTCTACACTACCGTTATCTGTCATCTAGTTTTAGCGCAGATTCATAATAACAAATCGTGTACTAGCCCGTGATACCTATGAAAGAAATGAAGTAAAAGGTCTTCAGATCCGGACTGTTTGTGCTTGCATTTATTACATTTGCTAACTAAAAGTGCTCGAGGCGAGTGCTTTGTCGTCTTCTTTGATCCGTACGCCTCGATATTGTTATCGTCCTTCGGCTGCAGCTGTCACTACGTGCGCATGCGCGTCGAGGTCTATTCTGCAAAGAGCATGCCTGTCATGAATCCGATATTGATGTGGACAAATCTGTCATCGTTTGGTATGTAGCCTCGATGACAGCTACACATCAGTAGCATGTTAGTAAATCGTGGCATGATAGTTCAACACGATGTCATCTCTCTTCCGGCCTCCGCTTCCTCAGTTCAGATCCGGGCTTTTCTTGTTAGCAGCCAATTGATAGCATGTCTACGCTACGCCAATCATCCACCACTCGACAGCTTGAGATATGTGACATGCTATATCGTCAAGAGGTTATGGCCGGAGTGGTCTTCCTGGCGCGATAGATCCACCGTCAAGAGACGAGAATTTCGAATTCATGTCTAGAATTTGTTCTAACTGTCTCGTATTAGCGTCTCAACGCTTCGATTGGTTGTATACCGCGTACACAGGATGGGGCACGACATCAGAGCCAGATCGCAAGCTGCAAGGATGGCTGATAGGGAGATAGAAGCTGGAGCTTTGATGGCATGTTCCCTGGGAAAAGCATTTGAGATGTTAGAAACGGTTGATCATTCTTTAAATGTCCCTCGAGTACCTTCGTGGCCGCGTTTATGTGTGCTTTCAAGATGACAAACGACCGGGAGTACTCTAGTCCTGCATGGACTCAGATTCCGGGACTCAGTGCCCTAGAACTGAAGGAGTTTGAGAGACAATTCCTTGATCAGTACCAATTACTGTTTGTACGCCAGCAGAGATACTTTTGAGAGTTGGATCAGGGAACTTGGAAGCCTCGGCCGAGAACTCGACATGCAGGCCTTCGCTGCATAAAGGCAAGTTTCGCGTGACAATGCCTCTTATTGAGCAACGTGGGCAGCTGAAAAGAGAGCTTTCTCCAAGATGGTCTTTCTTTGTCTAAGAGAAAAGCCACATTTGAGGAAGATGTCTTCAATTTCCCATTATCCCTTATCAAAGCTTGTAGAATTGAGGATTAGGGCAGGTGGAAGCATAGGATACATGTTTCCGGCAAGCGAGCTACATTTAGCTGTGATACTATGGGAAACTGCGTCAGCTATCAGTCTAAGGATGTGCGAGAATCAGAGCTTACCTATATACTCTTTGAAATATCGGAACGTGACAGAACTTCGAAAACTAGCACTTCACTTAACAACTTTGCCATCGCATCTAGTCGCGAAGCAATAAATCGGAGCCCTTGGCACCTACATACGTTATACTCTCCGAACCTTGAGCGGTAGCTGAGCACCTTCGTCTATTCTGCCTTCAATTACAGGTCGCATGACGATATTCGTTCGGAAAGTAATTCTTTCTCCGCTTGGCTGGAAATCAAACTTGTTGACCAGGACAGCCGCAATTGTTTTGACTTCTAGTAAAGCGAAGCGATAGCCTAGATTAAAGGGTGGGAACGGACCTTTTAGTTTCGTCCCTTTTCAAGTTCGTTCAGGTGGCGCATCTCACCTATACATCCTCTGATGAAGATATAATTGTACATTTCAGTTCTTGTTCCGGCATGCCTTTTAATCTGATGAAACTCACCTTGGTCCGCCTAAGAAGCTCAAGATCGGCGACCACGTTTCAAATGCTTTACTTTGCTTTTTCAGCTGGCCTTCATTGTGAAGCCAACGGTCCGGTCTGAAAAGCTCGGCGTCTGCCCCAAAGAGCTGTTTGTTTCTGTTGACCTGCATAATGTCGATTGCGACTGTCTGACCACGAGGAATATATATAGAGTCCAGCAACTTTCCATCACGCCCTCTTACAGGCTCCGATAAAGGCAGAACATCATCATCTACGGCTTCTCTTACAGTCAAAGCCACTGGTGGCAGTACTCGCAGAGTTTCGCGCTGGAAGAAATCACAGCAAAGTGTCAGTGTCAGCTCTGGAGTGCGCTCAGTCTTGCAGACTCATCTAAGCATTACTCACGACTACAGCATCCAAATATGGTAGGCTACTCAATTCTTCCGCATTGAGACTGCTTCTCCCTTCAGACTCCGCCAATCCGTAGGCCTCTTTCAGCTCCATTCTTAATTTGTGCTGTACATCTGGATAGCAAGCAAGCTCGTGAAGAAGGAAAGTCAGAGCAGTACCTGTGTGTCAAAAGTGAGGTGAGCGTGTGTGAAGCCTGATAGGCTTGGAAAGGAACTCACTGGAAGTCTCATGACCGGCAAGAAGGAAGACTGTAGTTCGTGCCGAGCAGTCTTAGCGATCTGGACAGTGCCCATGTGTATGCAGTGCTTGAAGCTGACTTACCTGAGACAGTGCCTTGAATCTGCAGCCAATTATGATTGTATAAGCCATTTGCTTTGAGATGTGTCAAGGCACATCGGTCCACCTGAAGACTCACCTCATCATCTTTCATCTTGTCTTTCTCGGTTCTAGAAAGTTTATTGGCTCTAACGATGCAGCTAAGGAGATCCTTCTTTCCTTCCAGTTCTTCCGAGTCTGCCACTTCTAGCTTATCACCCAGCATTGCTTTGCTCTCCTCCTTCATGAGCGCCATGGACGCTTTAGCTGCTTTGATCTGTGGTAGAGGTAACTTGGCAAGTAGTGGAAGCTTGTTCAGAACTCGGATGATGAGGAAGAGTAGAGGGGTCAATGGACGTGGACGCAGCATTAAATTAAATGCATTGATCAATTCATGCTCGTCTTGATCCAGTGACCCAACATGATAGCCGAAACCGGCTGAGCAGATGACTTCTAGGGTTGCTTTTGAAAGCCAATTCAGGATCGAATCCAGTTTTGCGTAGCCATCGCCTGTCTTTTCAGCTTCGACGACCTTGTCCAGACGAGCGGCTAGCTGAAGACCGAATGGGATCAGCAATACTACATAATTCACATACCATTATAGCAAGGTAGCAAGGCCCACCTTTTCTGCCATCTCTGTAAATATCGGAAGATAAGTGTTTGTTTGTGCTTGCGTGAAGCTGGGAGTCATGATGCGCCTCTGTCTCTTGTGTACATCCCCTTCAACGGTAAGTAGGCCGCGACCGGTAAGCCGCTCCAACCCTCTGACTTCTTCTGGGGGCTTTGGGAAGTTGCTTGTCTTTTGCATGAGAATGTAGTTTATTGCCTTTTCATCTGATATGGCAATCATTTGTTCCCCCGCAAAGGCCCTGTACTGGATGACGGGGCCGTACTTGTCTGTCAGGGTGGAAAGGTTTGATTAGCTAGAATGTAGGTGCTTATTCGCCGCCTCGACTCACCAAACCAGCGAGCGTGGTGAACGCCAGTCTGGTCTCTGAACTGCTCAAGCTGCCTGCCGAACAGGAGAGATCGTCCAACAGAGGGCCCAGCGATGTTCCTCAGCGGGGAGAAGTATTCCGGATAGACCCATAGTTTCCACGCGGTGTATATCAGCAGTGTTGAGAGCAGAGTCCTGTGTATCGGGCTTCAGTGTGCGATGAAGTGCACGTGAAAACGGCACCTGCTCACCACGCGACAAGAGCCGCAGGCACTCTGTCCAGCGCCAACACCTGAGCTGCGTGGGTCAGCATAGTGCAGCCAGTCTTGTCGAGCAGATGGAGTCGACGAGTAGGAGCAGAGGCAAGCAGTGTTGCCATTGACTGTTCAGTGCCTTTCTTCCGGCAGTCCGGTCCATCAAATCAACGGGGCGCCGGGCTGACTAAGCGCACGCTGTCCGACGCTGTCACAGAGTTGGCGTGGGTCTGCCGCTGCCCACCTGCCGAGTGTAGCAAGTGTACAGGGCCTCCCTCGAATAGCTGTGTGCTTGGGGAAGCTTCAAGTCGCTGCTGCTTGTCGATTATTGTACATGGCAATTCATATACCATTTCGACATGGACAACTAACAATGCATCGCAAAAGGCAAGACTTTCTTCACCGCCAGACTGCTACACTTCATGCATCATAGGCAAACTACTATCTCACGTGAGAATTGCCAGTCTTGCTACAGGTTCACAAAGCCGATATCTCCGACTCAACCGACTCAAGGCCGCTGCACTTTTCTAATTCGCACTGGCAGCTGCCCACCGGCTTCTTCTTCTCCAACTACCACTGGTCTCGTAACCACATTGGACTTCCTGCAGATAGGAGTACCACCTTCATCCCTCTCCAAGAATTCAAAGCTCGCAATCAGCTCGTACACTAATATCTTCACCTCTAACAGGCTGAACTTGTATCCTATACACCCTCGAGGACCTGCTAAAAAAGTCATCAAAGGAGACCAAGTCGTGAATTTCATAGCATTTTCAGCATTCTTGTCCATCTTATCCTCTTCCAGCCACCTTTCGGGGCGGTAGTCATCGGCATCCTCTCCGTATATTGCTTTAGATCGATTTATCGTATATATTCCAATGATGATTTGTTGCCCTTTCTTGACGTGCAATGATGTGATCGTTTCTCCGTTCTTGCCCTTGATGGGCTCGCTCAATGGTATGAAATCTTCAGCGCTGGGCTCTCGATTTGTCATGAATACAGGGGGTGCGTAACGCAGAGTTTCGCGCTGTTTATTGTCATGAGGGCATTAGCGTATGCATGGATATGGACGGGTCTGTAGACTTACCACCACAGCATCCAGGTATGGCAACCTGCTCAAATCGTCAGGGGACAACGATGTGTCACCTTTGCTAGCGAGATCAGCCTTGAAATCGAGTACTTCTTTTCTTAGTTTGTCTTGTACGTCGGTGTGGAGGCATAGATAGTAAAGAATCCAGTTGATAGCGGCTGCAGAAGTCTCGTGTCCTGCCAAACTGAATGTACTGAGCTGTCCCATAAGCTGCAAATTAGAATTAGCGTCAGCATAGATTCGTTTGATGGACTAACGAAGGTGAAGCAGGCTGTGTGTCTGTGTGTGAATGGGCTCACCTCGTCATCGCCAAGCTTGTCCTTCGGGTTTGTCGCTTGCATGTTAGCTTTAACAAGCAAACTAAGCAAATCTTTCTTTCCTTCCAGTTCTCCATCTATAGCTTGTTGTCTACGTTGTTCCAACATCTTCTTTCCCTCTCTCTGCATGACCCTCGTCGTTTCATTGATCCTCTTTGTCCCTTTTGTAGGTATAGCAGCGAGGAAAGGAAAGTATTGCATGAGATATTGACCAATTATCATACCTAGCGATATCTTGCGAGGTTTGAGCATGTTTTGAAAGACATTTGCAAGCTCGTTATTTTCACTATCCATTGCGTGGAGTTCATAATCAAAGCCTGCGAGACCGATAATGTCGAGGGTGACTCTCGACAGCCATGGATACACATTTAATACGGCATAATTGCCCCTTTTGTCTTCTTCTTTCGATGTGTCTACCAAGTCTTCTAATTTTGCGACTAGTTTGAGCGCTTGCTCTTGAAAGATGGGAATGTATGAATTGACGGAAGCTTGAGTAAAGGGTGCGCTGAGCAGCCGTCTTTGATGGCGATGCTGATCTCCTTCGACAAAGAGTACACCTTCTCCGAGAATGCGAGCGAGTGCCCGACGGAGAGCCATAGGTTTGGGGTATTCATACGCCTTGTGCACCAGTATGTACAGAAGAGCCTTGGGGTCTGTTACATACAGTCTCTTCTGTCCCAAGAAGCCGCTGTACACGAATGTCGAGCCGTACTTGTCTGCAGAAGAGGAAGCACGTGATCAGCAGGGCTGCAATGCATACGCACATGTTCACTCACCTGCCCATTCTTTGTGCGGGACACCTGCATCAGCTTTGAAGATGTACTTGAAGTTGCCCGAGAAGAGCGAGTCGTTTGGCGGGCCTGGAATGTTGCGTATCGATAGGCGGTAGGTGGGAAAGAGCCATATCCTATATAGCAGATAGAGCAGGACAGCGAGCAGGAGGAGGCCAGCCTTGCCGCCGGTCGTGCTGGGGTCCAATGAGGACAGTGACAATGGCAGCGACACGCCCATGGTGTAGTCAAGTAGCAAAGCAAAGACCAGTCGAGCAAAGAAGAGCTGCGATGCTGCTTGCTTGCGTGTCGTGGTGTCTGCGATTCATCTCGCACCGACAGACGACAGCGTGACGAGGCATACGAATGGCAACTCGCAGTCCCATCGGCACAGGCACTTGGAACTCGCCGCCGTCCACTCTGACACTCTGCTGGCACTGCACAAGCTGTGTTCAGTGTTCAGTGTTCAGTGTTCAGTGTTCAGTGGTCTTGCATTCCGTCGCATGCCTGCTGTCGCCACTCGGGGAATTACAGTAGTAATCAACGACTTCTTCGTAATTGTACACATCTACAACCAGGTCAAGTGGTACACTCTACTGCTATGATACTGCTGCAGCCAACGACCTCTATGTATTCACTATGCCATCAATTAGCCCACATCGACCATCGGTATCCTCTCATACGTGACTGCAGAGGGCGCAGAGTTCCGCCGCTGTCTCCTTGCACCTCCCACCTGATGCATCGGCAAATCTTCGTTCCTTTCGTCCGTCTTCCATCCTTGTCCAAGCGTAAAACCCTCTTTCATTTCTCGCTGCACGCAGAGCTGTTCAGCCCATATGATCTGAATAGCCGCCGCTATCCCGATAACGAGCCAGAAATAGAGTGATGTAGGAAAAGCAGAAGCGTAGTATGTGGTGAGGATGATGTGATTGAGGACAAGAGTGAGGGAAAAATCTAGAATATGCGTCGGCCGTCGAATAAGGTGGTACATGTACAGGATGCTGGAAAGAAAGTGTGACTTAGTCAAGGCCCAAGAGAGGAACAGGACTCCATCAACTCACTCTACCGTCGAGGCCAGGATCCACGAAGCACCCAGCACCCATGCTCTCCGCGAATCAGCAGCAATGTAGCCATACTGACTAGATTGATCCGCCAACGTCGCTTGCTGAGCCGTCAATGCAGCAGCCTGTTGCGCAAGGTCTTGCTGTTCTTGGCCGCTTTCAGAGGGTACATCTGACAGAGGCTTATCTTCCCATGGCTGCTTGTGTCTTCCAAGACTTGGAGGCAAGCGCATGTAATCTCCAGCGACTTGATCCTGATCTATCGTCGCTCTCCCTACCATTTCTCGCCAGTCCATGACCATGGCTACGTTTGAAGCGCCTCCCTCGAGCGACAGTGCGACGGGGTCAGCGAAGAGTGTGAGGAGCGGAGGGGTAATGACGGCGAGGAAGAGATAGTGACATGCTTGGAGTGCGACAATCTGCGAAGATCAATGTCAAGTATACCTGTCAGCTTTGAGTCAGGACTGCTTGCAAAGCCCAAGCAAGCCGACCTGAGAGATGATGACCAGCGGGTCCCTGTAGACAACGATGTAAGCTTTACTCCATCGCAATGCAGTCTGGCCATCGTGTTTACCATCCTGATCTCCTGGAAGTGGTCGCGCTGTCTCGCCGTGTCATGCGCGCTGCACGCCGGTACGGCCAGTCTGTCTCGATCCGGCACCAGCTTGACGGCGAGTGTGGGTATGTGCAGCGTCTCTTGCGCAGTGGACAGTCGTGGCTGCTGCTGCTGTCGTCGTTGTGGATGTGTTGATGTCCACGAAAGAGGCAGTCGTGATTTCCTCGATCATCCTCAAGCCTGCAGTCATGGACACCTGTTGACTTTCTAATACCCTTCACGTTCCACGCAAGACTAGAGATCCACCTTGAAATGTAGAAATGAAGGCCACGCACGGCCCATCGTTCACACGTGCTTTTCAAGTCGCTTTGTCCGCCACTCTGACGGACTACGAGGAGACACAAAAGCAGATTGACGCAAAATGCTATGCTCAAAGCGACAACAACAAAGAACAAATGGCGAACACGCACACCGACGAAGTCCTGATCCTCGGAGAGCAAACCTGACCAGACCTTCCAGCAGCGCCATCATCGGGCAAACTCGTCCTGACTGAACTACCAGACTGACCGCTTGACTGCTTGACGGTCTTTTTTCGCACAGCCTATCTTCCAAGTCAGCACACAACGTGCAGCTTTCTGCCTCTAGCAGGTCTAAACCCGTGTCTTTTTCTTCTTGCCGACACGCTGGTCGTTCGGCAGCAACAAGCAATATACACTTCAATACCCTCTTCTCGAGTCTATCAAAACTTCCGTCATCGAGAATGAGATGCCTCAACACAGGATTTGTGCCTACAATGTACCTATTGGTGCACTTCAGCTCTGTCTTGTATACGCAAGCGGCAGTCATCGACAGAAAGTACGCTGTAAATCAAAGACCTCGCTCGCTGGACCTTGCAGAACGGTCAGCACTTGAAGCTCGAATGCTGGTTGGAAGAGTAGGTCGGTTTTCTACGCATCCCTGCAATCATAAATTGACCTTTGGTATAGCAAGCTATCCCTTCATGTGGCGATGCTTCTGGTAACCAGGTTGACTTACAAAATCTCGTTACAAGCAGTAAGTGAGACAACCCTGAACACATTGATTAAGCCAGTAAATAACCCTTTTCCTTTGCAGGCGTATCTGCTGGTCTACCGCATGCTTCAGATGCCGGGGTCGTGTTCATGGAAGCAGCGGTGACTGGTTTGGATGCATGTGGCCCTTATACATGTATGTCCTTTGCGCTTGTTTCAACGCTTTGACAAAGCTGAGATACCTCGTCCATATTTATAGGCTACGTTTCCTCAGACGCAAGTGGTACCTCGTGGTCCAACATGGTCATGCTTCAAAACGTCCCTCAGATCAGCGAAGGATGCGGCACGACTAATAAAGAAGACGCATATACCGTAGTAGCTAGCTTCCCGGATGGAACTACCTGCAGTGGACTAGGTGGTGCATGTTTGATCATGTGCAAGGCGCAAGTAAATACGGTACAGACATTGTATACTTAGTGATAGTTTTCTGACGTATTTTCTTCTTCTTCAACATCAGGCTATGCCCTTAGGGAACTGCGCAGCTGTAGCTTGGGAGAACACGACGTCGTCATCCGCCAGTCCAATCAGCACATCAACATCCAGCAGCTTCACATCCAGCTGTACAACAACTTCGCCCCTGCATACGACTCAAAGTCTAAGTACGACGCAAACAACTTCTGCAAGCGGCACCATCATGTTGCCACCCTCGAGCTCGAGCTCGAGCTCGACTACGACCACTACTTCACCAACCGACGCAGTCAAGGCCGCATTCACGCTACGAGGGTTCTCAGGCAATGAAGGACCCGGTGGACCCGCGGAACAGCATCTCAATTTTGGCCAGAGTAGCTCTTCCGGGAGCATGGGCACTATTACAAGCGTGAGTGGATCTGCATCAGCTTGTCAAGCTGGCAAGATATTGGGAGCTTTGTGGCTCTCGACCGCCGTAGCATGGGCCTTCACGTAAGGCAGAAGGCAGACAATTGCTATGGTACCAGGTAGTTGCGAATACCCTCACACCCTTCAATCGCAATTCAAACTCATCAAGCGTAACTAACAGCATTGAATACTTAGGCCATTTCCAATTTCATAATCGTTTTTGTGTAACATACGAAAAATTACATCCATGCTTTCGCAATACTCATCAAAAATAACTACTTCTTACTACTTCTTCCAGCGCCCCTTATTGTGAATTGCGCTTTACCACCTTCATTGTTCCCACTTGAAATAGGTAAACCTAGTCTACCATACATATTACTACGATTTCTTGACGTATTGCTTGATGATCCTTCACGTTTTTGAGATCCTATCGCTTCCTTGTCTTCCGTCTTTATGCGCGCTGATGATGCGTCTACCTTTATTCTTGATGGATTTAGCTCAGCTTCTTCATCTGCGTATTCCAGATTGTGTTTCTTCTTCGACGGATGTTCGTCGCTACTTCTATCGCGTCGAGAAGGTGAGCGAGACCGCGTACGCTGACTGGATCGATGGTCTCTTTCTCTGTGTCTATGTCGCCGTGGTGAACGTGAGCGCGACCGCCTTGTCGAAGTCGATGCGGGAGCTGGCTTAACGATAGGTGCGTCCTCCTCTTCGAACACTAAATCTTCTCCGATGTCTATTTCAGGCTCGTACTCCTCCTCTTTCTGCACTGCTTCTATCTTGACGGGATTGCTTCCGGCCTGACGAGAAGTCCCGCCGCTGTAACCATATGTGTCTTTCGAAGCTGCGCCGTTGATCGATATACGTCTCTCTGTTACCGGCTGTTCTGTATCCTCCATTGATCTATTACTGTCTGCTATCGTACACGAATACTCGTCGACAGGCGAACCTTGGTCTTCCTCATCTTCACGTATCCGATCAACTCGAGCATGCTCTCGGCTACCTTTCGAAGCTCCAATATCATCTCGTCTACTTGAAGACCGCCTTGAAGATGTTATACTGCTCTCGCGTTCGTGACGGTGACTTTCCCGCTCTTGATGTCGGTTAGAATCAGAGCGATGACTTCGATGTTCACGATGCCGGTCTCTGTCTTTATCTCTATTGCTTTCTTCGCGACTGTCCCGATGCGAAGGACGCGATTCGGACATGTCAGAAGTGTGTCGAGAATGCGATGAACGCTCAGTACGAAGCTTCAACTCCGCTATGAGCTTAGTTTGTCCTGCTAGCTCATCCTCTTGCTGTTGAAGAAGCTGATGTGCGTCTGTGAATCGAACCATTAGCTAACTGTCAACGAAAGGTGTCTTTGGACAAGGACTCGCCATGTAAGGCCGCTTCGGCTTCCTCTGTCCGCATCCTTTGGTCTTCCAGGCGCTGCTCTAGACCTTTCAGGCCAGCTCGATTCGTACGCTCAGAGCTGAGCAAGCGTTCGTTCTCATCGTTCAGCAGTTGTAGTCGTGATACAAGAGCATCGGTAAGTATGCCGTTCGCGCCTATGATTTCGAGCAGGCGGAGCCGACCGAGAAGACTGCCGTACGCGTCCAAGATTGTCGTAGCGGCCGAGTCTGGTAGAGCGTTCAACAGGACCTAGGAGTTCTCATCAGTCATAGGTCATTACAACAGTGAACCAAAAGCATAACATACCTTGAACTCGTCGAAGGAGGGGACGTCTGTCTTGCCGAGCGTGGGATCCGCTTCGGTTTTGAGATTCTCATCCTCAAGCTGAGGCGAGTAAGATGGCGACTGGCGTTCGAGAAGTGTCAGCTTTGCCTATGGTAGATAAGTTGCATGTCCCGAAGGTAGTAGATGATATCGATCATCCAGACCCGCACCTTGACACGAGCAGCATCAGCATCAGCAGCATCAGGCCCAGTGAGCATCTCCTTGTCTTGATGCTCCATCTTGAGGGTCGTACAGTGCTTATGCGGCTTGCTTTCTGTGTGTCCTGTGTGGAAGCTGCATCTTCAGCCACAGCCAGGCAGGCAGCAGTCGGCTGGAGCGAAAGAGAGAGACCTCTTCTTGATGACAATCAAGTCATCCATCATCCAGAGGTGTTGAAAGCTGATACAGGCTACGCAGTAACGCCTGACGAGCATCATGGCTCAAGCAGCGCAGCCAGCGAGTGCGGCCAACGGAGCTGCCGGCGCATCTTCCAGCAGCAATGCAGCTGGAGGGAGCTCGACAGCAAGCAGCAAGGACATCCCGCGAGACGCAAGAATCATTGGACTCATCCTTGCCAGTCTGGGAGTCACAGATGCAGAACCAGGTGTTGTCGCCATGCTTCTCGAGTTTGCGCACCGTGAGTAGCAAGTCATGCAGACAATATACATGTCGACTGCTCGCTAGAATGACCAGGCTGATGAGGGTGCATCCAAACTCTAGGGTACACACTCGAGGTCTTGCAAGATGGACAAGTCTACGCTGAGCACGCACAACGCCCTCGAGATGCTTCAGCAGCTTCCACTTATCCCCTCGAAGTCGAAGATCTCAGAATGGCAGTCAGCTCCAAGCTAGAGCACAGCTACTCTTCACCTCTCCCTAAAGAATTCCTCCTTCCACTCGCCGCTCAAATCAATCGCGTTCCCCTGCCTATCTTGCCTGAAAGTTATGGCATTCGCTTGCCGCATGAAAGAGATCGTCTGACTGCTGTCAATTGGGATTTGGCGCCGGTGACTGGCAAGCGAACGTACGCCGAATTGGAACAAGAAAATCAGATTCAGCAGGGGCAGTCGATGGACGCCACTGCTTCAACTTCGCAAGGTGCAGCTGTGAATGGGGCGGGCAATGGTATAAACTCGGGAATGGACCTCGACATGGCTTCAAATGATCTATTTGGAGGGCACGGCGACGATGAGGACGAAGATGATGACGATGAGGATGACGAAGATATGGAGGAAGTCCTAGATACGAGCGTTCAAGTGGACCGTGCTGCGAGTAAAGATGTGGAAGATGCAGACGCGGACGAGGATGCAGAAGAGGAGGACGCTGAGGAGGATGATGACAATGCTGAAGATGATGATGACGAGGATGGTGATGGCGATGGTGAGGCCGATGGATAGGAGGACACATGATGTAGTGATAGGCGACAGAAGCAGTGTGACATTGACCGGCAGTCTGGCAGTGTCATAGGGAATCCTCGCATTTGACAAGCTAATTCGCCACTCCATGGCAGCCGTTAGGCATATATAGATCTGATGGCAATCAAGGGGGCCAGAGTTAGAGATACGTTCGAGCCAAATGACCTTGCTATCCTATATCATCCAGTTTCGACAGACAGATGATCACGTGCACGTTGTCTCTCTCTATAGGTTCGGCGACTGATCTGAGCTCGCGTTTACCAATGGATAACACAACAAGCTTGGTCTTCAGAATGTGTGCTCTCGCTATCAAAGAGCTGCAGCGGCTCTGCTCACCATGTCGCTACCATATGCTGTTTGCCACCCACTCAGTGGAAGATCGGAGTGACAGGTTGATAGGTGAGCTGACATCCGACACACTTTCCTTCCTCCAAAACAGCAATCTGCAGAGGCGGACACTTGGAACTGCAAGCATTCAATACACCGCATCAATCACCTAGCGCGCCCCAAGCATGCAGCCAGCTGCGCCAGGACAGTGAGAAGAGCGCACAGCCGGGCAACCCTTCCCGCCGCGCTTGGTTTCAAAACCAGGCGACAAGGAGTGTAGAAATCAGCCAGATCTCGAGGAAAGTCGACGCTACCCTGCTCCTGCACCACGACTTGCAATGTTTGCACGAACCCGCGTCTGGTTGAAGTACCAGAACGACCAGCACAAGGCGTGTGTCTACGAAACTCTGGCCGAATATGTCGACTTCAACAAGAAACTCGACAAGAAACGATTGCTCAAGAGTATATTCAAGAAAAAGTATTGGGTCTGGTGGATTGTCCTTGCAGTTGGTAGGTCACTGCTTGTCTGTTCTGCTACTCTGCTTCTGTGACTCCACCTGATTTGCTCTCTTCCTCAGTGATTGCAATGTCGGTGGCGTTGTCTGTTTATGTACGCTGCTCCTGCTCGATGTCCATCCTCATTGCAGTGCATATCACTCACTCTCATCCACCCTTATGTTTCAAAGCACGACCGCATCGTACTGGCCATCCGACCTGTCGCCGACAAAATCGTCAATACACCTGGCGCATGGGCGGTTCCTGTCGCAGCCCTTATAGTCGTCAGCATACCTCCTCTGATAGGACACGAAATCATAATCCTCGTAGTCGGCGTCCTTTGGGGCCTATGGTGGGGCTTCGCCATTGCGGTAGCTGGCACCTTTATCGGAGAGATCCTGACATGTAAGCATTTGTTTGTATACCACAACCTACAGACAGCTAACTAACAGCATTCTGCTTTTGCTCTCACAGATTACCTGTTCAAGTACATGCTACGCGAAAGGGCCAAGAAGTTTGAAGAGAAATCTAGATTATATGCCGGTCTTGCGCATGTAATGCGTCGAGATGGTCTTTGGATGATCACCTTGGTTAGGTGGAGCTATCTGCCGGGACATCTGGTGACCTGCATTCAGTCAACAATAGGTATCTCAGTATGGATCTTTGGAATAGCGTGCGCTATCTCCTTACCGAAACAGCTTGCACTAGTCTACCTCGGAGTTCTATTTGGAGACACCCACAAGCTGGACAACCAAGGCAAAAGCGAGAGTCAGATCCGGGAAGAAGCAGAGAGCAATACCAGACACAAAGTGGTCTCCTGGACCGTGCTATGTATCACCGGCTTTCTGTCTGTGGTTGCCATGTATATCATCTGGTTCCGAATGTGGCAGGAAGAGAAACGAATAGCAGCACTGGCACTGGCACCTTCAACTACTTCATCAATACAAAGCGAAAGCAAAGAAGAACTCGGCCAGCTCGAAAATGGAGGGCAATACACGCTCCCTTATCTGGACTTTCCATCGTCAGATGCTTTGAATCGTGACAGATCATCTTCGCACGCCTCCACTTCGACTAGTCCACCTACGATACATAGTGTAGCTGGAAGACCAAAACATGGGCGTTCCAGAAGTAGTACCCATACTTCATTGATGGCATCCAACAATTCTTTACCTTACCTCCCATACACACCGATGCTTGACGTCGATACACCTGGCTTCCAAGCACAGAATCGTAATTCCCCGTCACCGGTGCCATCAGCCATGGTTGGGTTACCTCGCGCTCTGCTGGAAGGGGAGAGTGATCCATTCATGGGAGATTACGAAATGCCTTCTTCGAGGTCGCAAAGTCCCTATGGACCTAGTCAAAGCACCAATTCAGCCTCTATGTCTGCAAGTTCGGATATCAACATGAGACCGAAGCATGTCCGTCTAGCGAGGTCGACGTCGAATGTGGTCTTGACGGCTGCATCTGGCGCGAGTCTTGCTAGTGATCCCCTCTTGGAAAGCGGGACGTCTTCCGAAGAAGACAGCAGGACGGTACAGCGTGTCAGCTCGCAAAGTGGAAGACATCAAGCTCGGAGTAGGGTACCGAGCAATCTTGGACCTGGGCGGGGCGATGCCAGCGAGGAAGTCGTCAACATGTCGCGGTCGAAACCACGACAACCTTGTGAAGAGCCAGACTCGATATCGATGGACACCATCATGGACTCTGCATCGAATGGCAGGATATAGTCGCATCAAGGACCTGTAATTATACCAATGAACCTATGCACGCAGGTCAGACCGATGTAGCCGTCATCACACACCCATTTTCGTTTCTTTCTCCAGCATGCGCTTATAGCCATTGTGCGTTCGTTACTCTGTCTCAACTGTGTCATTACTGCAACATCACCCGTATAGTAGCAGTATCGCGAGTATAGCTACTTGCCAGCCGGGCGAGTTTCTGCCACTCGCTTTCCGCCCATCTGCCCGCGAGCCCGGGTGCCCTAAACTGCCCGAAAGTGGCTGCCGGAAACTATGCACCCAGCAAAGACGCCCTTTTGCTGGAGGATGCTGCTCTCTTCTGCACCAACGACGACGACGACGACTTTGCTGCATTCACGACAGCAGCACGATACACACACACTCTACTAGGTACGCTCCCAGCCAGCAATCTCATCCACAATCATCCTCCCTCCCGGTGGAATGGGCACCCGCATGGCAAGCAAGCAGCGACAGAAGGCGATGGAAGCAGGCACGCGATGCACGGCACGACAAGACAGGATTCCCGCGTAGAAAGTACATCAGCAGTGTGAAAGTGGCATTGGCACAAGTCTGTTGGCAGCCGCGGTGCTCCATGCTCGAAATGCCCGCCTGGATCGATAGAGCGACACGCAATGAGGCAGAAATCCTCAAAGACGACTGGACATGCAGGACGTCGAGGCAAGAGAGGGAGCTCACAGAAAGCAGACCAGCAAGCTAGATGAAAGCGAACCTGACCATCAAGATTCCAACTCTTCAAAGCAATCCGCCGGGCGCCCATTCCATCGCCCTTGTCTTTCTTCCCGCCTCGAAAGCGCCTTTCAATCGCTCGCTGGAGTTTCGACTTTGTATACTGACTCGCTCGATCTCAAAACATTTGTTCTATCTGTCGAACCCACTGTGGACAATCACCTCTAAGTAGCTTTTCTTCCCCCCTTTCACATCTCCCAAGTATGGCCGCTCAACACCCCGAAGAGGACCTCATCGACTACGAGGAGGATGACACGACAGTGGCACCCGCCGCCGCTTCCAACGGCAACGCTGTAGCTTCCACAGACGGTGCTGCTGCCGACAGCAAGGACCAGAAGGGCTCTTACGTCGGTATCCACTCGACCGGTTTCAGGGATTTCCTGCTCAAGCCTGAGTTGCTCCGAGCCATTTCCGATCTCGGTTTCGAGCATCCTTCAGAGGGTAGGTCGGACTTCCTCTAATACTATCGCGATATACTGTATGCTGACATTAGTCTCGATCTTACAGTCCAACAAGAGTGCATCCCGCAAGCTATCCTCGGAATGGACGTCCTCTGCCAGGCTAAGTCTGGTATGGGTGAGTAGCCTGTTCCTTGCCTTTCATCTCGCCAGTACTTTAATTCTGACGATCTTCTCGTTTTCTCCAGGTAAAACTGCCGTCTTTGTTATTGCTACGCTTCAGCAGATCGAGCCCGTTGCTGGCCAAGTCGGCGTCATCGTCCTCTGCCACACCCGTGAACTCGCTTACCAGATCAAGAACGAATACGCACGATTCAGCAAGTACATGCCTGATGTCCGGACCTCTGTCTTCTACGGAGGTACCAGCCAAGCCAAGGATGTCGAAATCCTCAAGAACAAGGACACTTGCCCACATATCATCGTCGCTACACCTGGTCGCTTGAACTCGCTCGTTAGAGACAAGAGCCTCAATGCCAGCAACGTCAAGCACTTTGTTTTGGATGAGTGCGACAAGCTTTTGGACACAGTTGGTCAGTCTCTTTTTCGTTCACAAGTTCGCACTTCCAGCCATCGCGGGGCAAGTTGGCAAGCACGAGAAGGTCTCTACTGCGCAAACCGCAGCTGGACAAGCTTCGCTTCGATGTTGCATACTACGATGGAAGTGTGGTAGAGAGACATAGACACAATCACTTACGCATTGGATCTCCTTTTTACCTTTCCAATACCCTCTGTGACTGTGTCTCGACCGATCGCTCATGCTCAATCATTTCATCCCATAGACATGCGACGAGATGTTCAGGAGATCTTCCGAGCCGTCTCTGGCAACAAGCAGGTTATGATGTTCAGTGCTACTCTATCCAAAGATATCCGATTAGTGTGCAAGAAGTTCATGCAGAATGTGAGTACAGTTTCGGCAACTGGATGGATAGGGCTTCATTACACTCTTGTGCTGATTATTTCTGTTTTTTGATAGCCTCTCGAGATCTACGTTGATGACGAGACCAAGCTCACTCTGCACGGTCTTCAACAACACTACGTCAAGCTCGCTGAAGCTGCCAAGAACAGAAAGCTCAACGACTTGCTCGACTCGCTCGAGTTCAACCAGGTACGTCTGTGCATGTCATTCACGTCTAGTGGTTCTTCACTGAACAGCCACTCTTGCAGGTTGTCATTTTCGTCAAGTCCGTCAGCCGTGCGACACAGCTCGATGCTCTCCTAAGAGACTGCAACTTCCCAAGTATTTGCATTCACTCTGGACTACCCCAGGCAGAGCGTATCAACCGCTACCAGCAATTCAAGGCATTCGAGAAGCGTATTCTCGTTGCCACTGATATTTTCGGACGTGGTATCGATGTCGAGCGTGTGAACAGTGAGTGCTGCCGTTTTCAAAGTTGTGATTCTTACAATACTCATTCTCATGCTGTCTATAGTCGTCATCAACTACGACACACCCGGCGAGGCCGACTCTTACCTACACAGAGTCGGTCGTGCGGGTCGTTTCGGTACCAAGGGTCTTGCCATCACCTTTGTGTCCTCAGAGGACGATCAAAAGGTGCTCGACTCTATTCAATCACGTTTCGAAGTTGCCATTAGCGAGCTACCGGACAGCATCGAGTCCAGCACATACAGTGAGTTTCTCTTACATTCTTCCAGACGTATATGTTTGCTCTTGCTGACACGTACCCGTGGCTTTTCAGTGAACGCATAAGAAACCTTTAAACTACACAATAGTAAGAAAGAGGATCAATGGATAGCGTTGGCTGTAGCTGCTGTGATGTAGTACGAGAGCTAAGAGGGATGGGCCTTGAGAATTGCAATATAACAAAAGCTTGCTCTCGCCTGCTGGGCAGAGTGTATAGATACGAAGATGATCCGTTCCTGCAGCATCGCCGCGTCTTGTCTGTCTTGCTCTTGCTTTCTTGTTGCTTCTTCACTGCTCTAGACTTCTTCGATCACCCTCGCCTTGCAGCTCTTCTCTGCACGTCTCCATCGCATGTCCAGCAACAGCATGAGGCAGTCGTAGCATCCTCATCACGACATAGACCACACATCAAGCTATACTGCTGCCGCCAGCTGCGTCAATGTCCGACGCCGACCGCTTTCTGGGATCCGTCCAAGCGGCATACAGACGAGACGACCACAATGGCATTGCAGAGCTGCTGGATCCACTCAGTCCTGATGCGTTGCGGATCAGAGCAAGTCTCAACGTGAGTGGGAAATGAGAGAGCTTCCGGTTCCGGTGCTTGCATGGAATTGCTGAGCTGGAATATGTCTCCAGGCCAACCCACACCTTCGACCTTCGTCGTATACCTCACATACGAAAGCCTTCTTCAGCGATAATCTCCCATTCGCAGACTTTGTAGCTGCTTTCCTGCTGTTCATCAGAGATGCAGATCTATCAGCGGATAACGCGCAATCAGCTCTCAATGCATACGAGCTTCTAAGCTCGTGCTATAGGTATGTATATAGCCTGAAGATGTGTGACTTCTCGGACTTCCTCAACTTCTTATTTACATACTCTATGCTGTGGTTAGCCTTGCGATATCCATTCTTGCCGGTCAGGAGTCGGCCTGGTTCGTACCGACATTACGAAAGCTAGCGAATGCTCTACCGAACCTGGCTTTTAAGGTGAGAAAGACCGGGCACATGTCAATCTATGTCCATACGGACTGACTGACTGTGATCCCCTCTTTGATGAAGGCTGATGAAGCAGCTGGTGATCTCAAGAATACGCAAGCGGGGTTAGCCAGCCGACTCCTCACACGGAGTCTGAGCATATGCGCTGCCGAGCGGTAAGCGTGATTCATGAAATAGACCATGGAGCAACGTGTTCACATTCGTACATACTAGCGATGCCATCTGGCCTTCCAAACGAAACGCAGTCTTTTTCCTGGCAAATCAGTCTTTCAAAGTATACTTCCATGTAAGTACGGCGAGCTATTACTATTCCGCCATTTACCTCACACTATCTCTCTCCTCCGTCCTCTCTATTCAGCTCAACAATCTTCGTCTGTGTGACACAGTTGTAAAGAATGTCCGCGACGCAATCGATTACCTCGACACTCAATATCCCAAAGCAGACCGGGCAACATTTTCCTATTATATGGGCAGAATGTATCTCTACCAAAGACGCATGCGCAAAGCGATGTATGAGCTTCGGAAAGCATTCGCCCTTTGTACGAATCGCCAATTCAAGAATAAGCGGTGAGTGAACTGGTTTTCTTGACCCTGCTGTCAGTTAAATCCGATGCTCATTGTACTTTACAGCCTTATCCTCGTCTACCTTATTTCGGCGTCGTTACCGCTAGGTTACTTCCCTTCAGCGGAAGTATTGGCTGCTTTCGATCTGCAACACCAGTACGAGGGTCTTTTACGCGCACTTAGGGTAAACAATTCGTCTCAGTAGCAATAGAGAATGACAAGCACGCTAATAACCCCTTTGACATTGGCAGCTAGGGGATTACCGCCAGTGTATGCGTGAGCTTGATGTATGGCGCGAATGGCACCTACGCAAGGGCAACTATCTTCTGCTGAAAGAAAAGCTGGAAGTCATATGCTGGCGAAATCTAGCTCGTCGAACGTAAGCACATATAGACATCCTACTCCATCTAGGTCGCTTCCTGAAGTTTTATATGCTCTGGTTTCAATGCATAGTTTGTTAGTACACCGAGCTGCGTATTCGATTTCAGCGCAATCAAATGGACCACCGACATTACCGCTCTCAACTATGCTAACAGCAGCGACAGTATCTTTCGGACAAACCGAACAACTAGATCAAGACGATATAGAAGCGATGTGCGCCAGTCTTATGGAGCAAGGCTATATTAAAGCTTATATTTGGCAAAGTAAAGGAATGATGGTATTGCAAAAGGGAGAGAGGTTAGGCTTTCCAGCTGTCAGTACTGTCAGAATGCACGGTGATGATGCTTAGAAATGTGTGTGATGCGTCGCAATTATTCTAGAGTGCACTATAACGAAGTTGTTGTTGTACTAGTATGGATTTACAATTTGACACCTGTGTGGATCGCAGCCACTCCAAATGTCCTGCGAGGCGGAATGAGTAGATTGATTAATCAGCATTCGATGATGTTCCCATTATAGTAAGAGCCATCAACTTACAGATCTTTCCAAGCAGCCTTGCCTCGAGGAACACTGAACCCAGCATCTCTGATCATCTGTGCGAAGTCCTCCTGTCGGGGGAAGCGCTCAATGGACTCGACAAGATACTGCAGAAGAAGTGAAGTGAAGTGTGCAGTCAGTGCAGCTGTTCAACAATTTGCTCTGGTATGAGAGCCGACATACCTGATACGAATCGCGGTCGGCGGCGATGATATGACCTAGGTTTGGAATGACCTGGAATGACCACTCCTTGTATGCTCTGTTGATGGACATAAGATCAGACGCGTGCTTACATCCGTACATATAGACTGATGGAATGCTCACTTCGCTAGCAGGGGATTCGAGACTTTGCCAAATTCCAGGCAGCTGAACACGCCGCCAGGCTTCAAGACGCGATAAGCTTCTTTCAGGACTCTATCGACATGCGTGCAGTTACGTATCCCAAAAGCGATGGTGTACAGGTCCTGACTGTTGTCTGGTATTGTGCTTAGATCTTCGGCGTTGCCCAATGTGAAGGAGATTTGTGGGCCTGGACAAGGACAGCGAGCAGGCGATTAGACGTGTATACACAGCAAGCCAAGCAAAGCCAGCCCACCATCATGATACATTGTCCGCGCAAAGCGCTTCTTTCCTTCTTCCAGCATCTCTGGATTGATATCCAGCATTTGCACGTGAATCTTGCGATCTGCATACTTGTCCTTTGCATGGTTCAGGATGCGAAGGGCAATGTCGCCTGAGACCCACAGGCAATGCATTAGCGATAGGTACGTTGTAGGATAAGTATCGATGTGCCGCCTCACCAGTCCCTCCAGCTACGTCGAGGCAGTTTATCCCACCTCGGGGGTTCAGGCCAGCGACATATGCATCCTTCCATAGTCGATGGACGCCAAAGGACATGGCATCGTTCATCTTGTCTGAGGAATGGCTCACTCATCAGCAAGCTGCTCGCTTCAGGTGACCCTCCACTCTGCTACTCACCATACTTGGAAGCTACAGACGAAAAGACGCCTCCGACGAGACTCTCCTTCTGGCTCTCTGGGACGTACTTGAAGCCAAAGTGGGTCTCGGGGTCTGCATTGGTGGTCGTCGTGGATGGACCTGCCCTGGTCGGCGTAGGTGGAGCTGTACTGGCTGCTGGTGCTGGCGGTGGTGCATCTGCTGGCGATGGCGCTGGATCGACCTTGGTTGTGCTCCAAAAACTGCGACTCGACGAGGACTGCAAACACGCTGCACACGGCGCGGATGCCCTCGCAGACTGGCGCAGAGTGCTCAGAGCCTGCCTTGAGAACGACATCTTGCTTGCTTTTGGCTGTTGATGTCCGAAAAGCGACAAGCAGCAAGTTGGGAAATACAGGAATTATATCGATGGTCATCGGGCGATAAATGATAATGTTACGTGAACGACGCTCTATTGGAGTGCTGACATAGTACATCGTTACTAATCAAGGACTGAGACTAATAGCCCTCGAGCGGTCGTGCTTCATCAAGCAACGGTGGCGGTCCAGAAAGACGCTTTGTACGTATACCGCATGCAGGAAGCTGGATTCGAGGTATAAGTAAGCTCAATCTCTTGCTCGTTCTGAAAAGTATACCCAATGTCAAGTCAGCTGGTATCCATGCAAAACAGTTTACACGTTCAGAACCCACTTGTATTTGGAAGCCCATCCGACCGGCTAGACGCTTCAGTTCGTCCATTGGAATGTCGATGGATCCGCTCGTATTGCCCTCAAAGTGCCATAAGGAAGGTCCAAGGTTGATCCAGATCCTGAACATAGGTGTGAGCTCGTACTTCCAGGCTGGACATTTCCAAATTCCGATTTACCCATCTGGCTTTAGAAGACGCTTTATCGCCTCCAAATATTGGATGATGTTGTGCGCCGTATCGATAAAGAAGCAGGTCACTACTGCATCCCATTGTCCTATGTCAGACTGCTTTTGTCAGCTAGCGGTTTACACTTAGGACTCTCACTCTCCGATAATACAACCAGACGCACCTTCATCGTCATTGTATATCTCCAGGAAGTCGCCCGCAGCCATCGACAAATCCATGTTCGTGGATTGGGACGGTAACACGTCAGGCACTGGGATCTCTCGAGTTGCCCCTTCCGCCGTTCCTATGTTGGAAAGTGAATGACAGAACGGATGGATGTGATATTGTAGAGCTTTGCTTGTGTTATTAAGGATGTAGCTGGCGGTATAGAGCATATACATGCTGGGTTGTGAAGTACTTCAGTATAAACCCTCACTCCTTGAGACACTGAGCTGACCTGAACTCGTTCCCTTGACAAGAAAAGCCGCGTCTTGCTATTTCAAATGGCAGTCTACCTAGACCGCATCTGCAGCATGAAATGATTAGAAAGTGACAGAGGTGAAACATGCTTCCTTTACTTACCCTGGCACCAGCACTTTCATTGAACTGCTGTAGGTCTTTTGACGTTCTTCAAGCACATCTAATATAGGTATATACGCCTTGTCTCTTTCTTCTTTTCCCTCTTCCGACCAGTCTCGGTGCAGTTGCCGGAGCGTACTTCTCAGCTTGTCCATCTCATTCTCGGTCACTTTGGGTTTTGGTCTGTTTGGGAGGGTTGATGCTCGTCCTTGTTTTCCATTCCCTTCTTCTAGCGATAAAACGCCGTTGTCCCTGGCAAAGGTGGCTACATCTTCTAGGAACTCTGCGTTTGCTACTAGGCAATGGTCTATAGTCTAAGGGACTCTATCAGATGTGAGCTTGTCGGGACAGGCCAAGCTATGGTAAGACCTCACATTGAGTAGTGCAGGCTGATCTGGCAGTAGTTCCTTGTGCTTTTCAGGAAGGCTATAGTAGGATTGTCTTCGCAGGTTGTTTGCGGCGATGTGAGCTAGACGGTATGCTCTAAAGGCCCGCAGGACATGGTCGTGGTGGACTGCCTCTTCTGCGTCGTTCATGAGTATGTTATTTTTGAGTTGTATCCAAACAGTAGGGAGTAGTCAGTGGATAGCAGCAGTATGCGTCAGTATTGTCAGTTGGTAGATGGAAAGGACATATCATGTAGTTGGTGGCGAGAAGACAAGCTGGAGGGTGGATCAGAAGTGGAAGCAGGCAGGCTATCCTGGACCGGATGTACACAGCGTAGTATCTGCTTTGCAACCTTCACAGTCCCAATGTCCAGGCTTTCCAGAAAGACGGCCTTTCTCGTCGATTGCGTCGAGTGGCCACTTTTGCGTGCAGGCTGGAATTGATAGTAATGACACACCGAGAAGACTGGAGAGTGTGTCAGATATGAGATGATGCTGCATGGGTTCTGTGGTGAATGCTCCACGCTCGACTTGCTCGCCTCGCCTGTCCGCAAGAGGAAAGCAGCTTCGGTCTTCTCGTCGTGCAGCTTGCTCTTCCGCCAATTCGCACCGCTCGATATACAATCCACTCACTTTCACCACCATGGGCCAGACACTATCTGAACCACAGACGACAAAGCACACGAGCTATGGCGAGGACGACAGGCTGCTGTTCGCCGTGTCCGAGATGCAGGGCTGGAGACTGTGTGAGTGGCTGCAGAATGACAGAGGTGGTGCTGCTGCTGCTGCTGGACTGGCGACGATGCACAATGCACAAGAACACCCACACGACACTCTATCTATCAAATAGAAATGCTCTGCACACCGCTGCATCACGTCGAAAGAGGCGGGCACGCGAGGCCATCGAGGCCACGGTGCACCCAGATCAGCCGCTATCGACCTGGACAAGCAACAAGCATGCACGCCAGTCGTGTACATTCTACACGAATACTACACGCTCCATGCAAGCCCTCCATCGCCCGCCTCGCCCGCATCTGCCCGCTATCAGCAAAGCGCAGTCTTGAAAGACGCAATCGATGAAGAAAGCTGCAAGAGTGGAAGCACCGTCGAGAGAAGCTGCATCCATTACCGCGCAGCAGCGGCAAACACGCCTGCTGTCATGACTTGTATCGTTCTCATGCACTCGCTGACTCGTCCTCTGTCGTTCTCCCCATCCCGCTTGCATCGTCACCCGCTGCCCGCCTCCCGTCATTCCACTCAATTGACACACACAATCCATCAGCAATGGAGGATGCACACGCAACCATCCTCGACCTCGACAAGACAGACGAGTCTGCAGAAGCCCAGTGTGGAAAGGGCAAAAAGGGCAAGAACAGCTTCTTTGCGGTCTACGACGGTCATGGAGGTGAGGAAGCTTATTCATTCGCTCGCCTCGATTGCGCTTGATGGTTCATCAGGCTTTTAAGCGTGTTCAGTGATCTCTGCGACTTGAACGTGCTCTTGCTGACGTCTTCTGCCCTTGGTCTTGCTCCAGGCTCAACCGTCGCTCGATACTCTGGCGACACCGTCCACCGACGATTCCGAGATCTAGATCAATACAAGGAGCGTGATTATGAAGCTGGCATGAGACGAGCTTTCCTCAAGACTGATGAAGACCTCCGAAGTGGTAAGTGGCCATGCTACGCTTTACCCAATTACAGAATGGGATACCTGCTGACTCCCGCATCCCCGTCTTGCCGCCTGTTCCACTATTCAGACCCAGACTATGCACATGACACGTCAGGATGCACAGCTGTAGCAGCGCTCATAACCGAAGATAACGACATCATCGTCGCAAATGCCGGTGACTCGCGTATTGTGCTCAGCACAGCAGGAAAGGCAAAGCCTATGTCATACGATCACAAACCTGGCAACAAGGGAGAGAACTCGAGAATTGTCGCTGCTGGCGGATTCGTAGAGTTTGGCCGTGTGAATGGTGGGTCTCATTACCTCCTGGCCTGGGAGCTAGTGCAAAGCTGACCATATTTTCCTGCAGGCAATCTCGCTTTGTCCCGCGCACTCGGAGACTTTGAATTCAAGCAAAATAGAAGTCTTCCAGCTGAACAACAAATAGTCACAGCGGACCCAGACATCATCGAACATAAAGCGACACCAGATGACGAGTTCCTCTTGGTAGCATGCGATGGTATCTGGGATGTTCTCAAAAATCAAGAAGCGATTGACTTCGTACGGAGGTGCATTGCCATGAGAAAAGAATTGCCGGAAATTTGCGAATTGATGATGGATAAGTGCCTAGCACCAGACTCGGACTGGGGCGGTGTTGGCTGCGATAACATGACTGTGCTTATCGTCGGTCTCTTGAACGGACGGACGAAGGAGGAATGGTATGATTGGATTGCGGATAGAGTCGACAAGGGTGTCGGGTATCAGACGTAAGCTTCTGTTATTATCTGTATTTGATGGTACATTGGACTCATGCACAAGCTGACCCTACTCCCGTTATACCCGTTCAGACCGCAAGACCTCCCTGACCCATATGCAAACCGACAACCTACTCGACCAGGAGGTCTGCTTGGAGGAGGTGCTGGAGGGATGTCAAACCCCGCACAGATGATCAGCAACGCTATCAGCAACGGAACTCTTCGGTTCGACGGAGCAGGCGACGAAGAAATGGACTCCGACTCTGATAATGACCAGTATCATAAATCACCTGGTCAGATCAGCGATGACGAAGCAGCTGCAAACGAAACAGCCTCTGCCTCTTCCAGCGATAAGGCCAGCTCACAGACACCCGCGGCTGCCCTCGCTTCTTCTGCTACGCCCTCCAAATTGGCTCCCGGACCCGACTCACCCTTCTCCCAAGATGGACCTTCCTCTCAAGGTTCGCTTCTTTCCCCTCCTTCAGCCGTTATGGGCGTTCAATCGACTTCACCCGCTGCAAAGAGCGAGTCTCTTCCTCAACAGAGTGAGCGTTGAGACGAACGCTCAATGTCTTGACCATTTGTGCACGACCTTGGCTGACATGCTTACGACTTCCCAGAATAAATCAGTCGTACAATCCGAGAGCATAATTAGTATCGCTTCTATCAGTCATCGAATACCTGTCTCTCAACCTGGTTGGCTCTCTTCTGCCATTCTCCATCTCCATTGTTTCAACCACGCCTCGCATAATTTACAGGCATTGCTAGGCCGCCAACATAGAGAGACATCTCTGCTTGTCTGCGCCCAATATCATGAAGGTGCTTACAATTTGTGCAAACTAAGGCATGTCAACGCTTTCCATCAATTACACCTGGCTATCTGCTTTCTTTCTCGTCTACATCTGTATATAATCTAGATACCCTCTCGCCTTTTACTTCCAGAAAGGCTGTGTACACTTTCCTCTTGTGTCCAGTTCTCTCAACTCGACCGTTCACTGGATATGAAATGGCATTCCCTCAGCTTTCTACATCTTCTTGCCCTACGTTCCGGAGCTCGGCGTTGCATCTCGGTATTGAAAGCTCTATTGCATTACTGCATTTATCAGGGCTGAATCAAGGTATGCTCGGACAGTCACAATTCTCTCCTTCTCTTCGTCCCATTCGAATATCCAGGCGTAGCGATTGTCGAAGCTATCTTCCGCAAAACATGCTTTAGCTTGCGCTCGCAATCTATCGTAAGAACGGGAGCGACTAACCGGACTCCGTTTTTGGCCATTGGTGCATTGCCCTCTGCTGTGCCTTACAAATGGTCTCTTATTAGTGAATTACCAACTGAAGGACAGTAGTAGCGTTTATCTTACTTGTTTGTAATTCTACAACAGCTCTGTTGCCCATGACGATAGGCTCCTGGGCCAGTTTTAGCTGAAGCTTGTCCTGGTAATTTAGGAAGGCAAGTATCAATGGCCGAGGTAACCAGCGGTGCTATGTTCAACGATCCTTGCCTGCAGTTTCTGGCCGAGTGGAGCCAGAGTCGCTGACCGGAAATCCTGCGCACTCTCATAGTATCCAGCAAGGGGATGGCTCTTGCTCTCGGGGTCAGGATTAGTAACGGTCTATTAAATTCAAGCAGCGTTCAGCTTCTGTCTGACGGAAGTTGCCTTTGATAGACTTGCCCATTTCACATCATCGGCAATGTATGCGAATGTCTCGTCCGGCTTGCCGCTTCCTAGGCCAGCGAAGATCTTCTTGACCAGTTCGGTTGTGAGTTGCTGAGGCATAATTTTGACTTGTAGATTATCAGATAAGATGTACTGTATCGATTTCCTTAGTTCGAGAAGGTGTTTTGTCGCTACGGTCGACTATCGGCAATGAGTTGAAGCGGAGGTGAAAGTGGCGCCCAACTCGGCAACTGTGCAAAATACTGGAAACGAGCGGAAAAACACGCTTTACACCCGCAGACCATATGAGAATGATAAACGGATTTGATTCGTTTGGGATCTGCTGCAACTCGTTCTCGAAACCAATAGGGCCCACAAGGATAGTATAAACCAGTGTTTCTTGCATTTACAGATCATTACTGGCATTGAAAGGTTGTAAACACACAACACCGAGTATTCACATAGACAAAAAGGGTATCCGGATCTCTTACTCGGTTCGTCGCGTCACAGAGGGTATGAAAAAGAAAACGGCTGCCATGTTCACCAACAAGACAATGACAACAGGCTGAAGAGCAACCGGTCCGAAACGTTGAGCCAGTACTCCGGTCACTGGGACGAAGAAACAGATTTAGCCAGAAGCTAACATCAGGAGGATAACCTTGGCCTGGCTTGAACACTTACAAAATGGGAAAGATGCAGATCCGGCTTGGCCCATTGCCGTTACTAGACCGATGGCGCCTATGACCGAGTGCAAACAAGAGTAAGTATGTAACCCATCATTGAGGATTTAGGCATTCACGTACCGGTATGAAGATGGCGCGGAAGAAGCTTTGTCAAAGCTGAGATTCCAATACTGAAAAAGGTGGCCATGAAGAAGCCAATAAGGCAAATGGCAACAGCTAAAAGATTGGAAGATTAGCGCACGATAATCCTACTTATTAATAAAGTACACGCACCGTTTCCGATGAGTTGTCTCCATGTCCAAATCGAGATCTCCAGGAGTATTGAAAGTCCGATGCAGATGTACATGACCAGTCTTTCACCAAAGCGGTTTTGGAGATGAGGTATTGTCAAACGCCCGACGGTAATCCCCGCCCAGAAACCGGTACTGGATACCTTTAAAGCTCAGCTGGTCATCCAAATAATGTTGAGTTACTGTGAAGCCGCTCACGCAACGTATCCAACATCCTGTCCTCCCTGTCGGTCTTCTAGCAGGTAGGTTACAGCCCAGCCCCCTATCGAGACTTCAGCACTGTGTGTGCGTCAGACTGATCATCAGTAACAGTCAAGAAGGAGAATGGATACTAACGCACCCAACGTAGAAGAAGAGAAAAAGCCCGACCAACCAAACAACTTTACTTTTGAGCATGGCCTTGTTCCTTTCTGCTGTGCTCATTCTTTCTGAAATGGTAGCTACATTCGGTGCACCTCGCTCTTCTGAAGGTGTAGCGAGTTCAATACTAGCAGTCTCAGACTCGAGAGGTACTGCGAAAGTCCGTCCATTCAATGCGGCATGTTCTGGGTCTCGCCAAAAGG
This sequence comes from Cystobasidium ongulense, assembly GCA_022835595.1. Lineage (NCBI taxonomy): Eukaryota > Fungi > Basidiomycota > Cystobasidiomycetes > Cystobasidiales > Cystobasidiaceae > Cystobasidium > Cystobasidium ongulense. Next base: position 1,203,917 of record BQUP01000003.1, read on the forward strand.
CGAAAAAGAGCGAGATAGCGTTTGTCATGGCCAATGCTAGCGAAACGCTGAAGAAGTAGGAGAATTGAACGCCTTTGGTTACGAACGCTGTTGCGCATAAGGGAGACAGCATCGCCCCGAATCCCTGAATGATTGTATTATCAGTCGGTGTCAGTATAATGGGTGACGGCATTGCTTACGTATGAAGCTTGCCCGTAGTTCATGATAATTGAAGCGTTCGGTAGTCCGCTCATATAGGTTACGCTTTGAGCGAGCTGGAGTGCCAACCCTACACCGATGAGAAGAGCGTAGGTGACAGGAAAGAGAGCGAATGGAGGAGGAGCAATGATGACAGCATATCCTGCTGCTGTCATGCAGGCGGCGAGTGTAATAGTCTTGCCCATACCTATCCGGTCGATGAGGTAGTTGTTTAAAAAGCCAGCCAGGACGAAACCGAAGAAGGCGCCGACGAAGAGAGTGGATACTTCTGTGTAGGATAGCTGCGAGCAATGCCGATAAAGGTCAGTATGAGGAGGAATGCGGTTGTGGGCTGGGATTAAAGTGCACACATGGAACCATGTCTCGATGTAGGGTAGTAAAGCACCAGCGCAAGCATCTAGGAAGATCAATAAGATATAGTCAGCTCGTGGCGTTATCAATGGTGATCATTATCCAATCCTACCATTCCAGCCTGCGCACGCAGCCTGCAAGCAGCACGCGACAATCTTCCTGAACTGTTTGGTCTTCATTGTACGTACGACATTCTCTATCCTGTTCTTCTTCGCGAGCTTTGTGGTGGTTCCTGAGGGTAGATTGGGCATGTATTCTCTTGCCGGTGCGCTGCCATCTGAAACCACCGACAGATTTCCATTGATATTATTTTCCGCTGGAGTGTCGAGAGAGGCATGCTTTGAAGCTGGAGATTTCGGCGCTTCTGCCATGTCGCGTAGGGAGAATCTTCTCACAAGCTACTAAACAGGCGTATTAGTCTCAATAATGAGAGAGAAAAAGCCGCCCGAGTCTTGCAGAGATGGAAGCTGGACAGTCAGTCAGTCACGAGGAAGAAGGCGATCGGCCAGCAACAGGCCGGGATATCGATAAGCAAGTGAGGAGCGGCAGCAGCAGCGTGGGATAGAAGCGTAGAAGTGGGTGGGGCGGGTGATGTGATGTGGTCAGTCTGGCTGTGTGCTGCAACTGGGCGCTGGAAGGCAGAGAATCGAAGCTGCAGGTCGCTGGGTGGAAGGTCGTCAGAGTGGAATGGGCCGAAGCAGTGTAAAGAGTGAGCCGGCATGGAGTAGCATACGTATAGTCACGTAGATCCAGCTGCTACCACCTGCAACGTCAGCGATATCGACGTCGACGGCCTTGACGCTCTCCTCACGTGCATATGCTGCTGTTGCTTCTCGACACACGCGACGGTGCAGGATACGGCAACATGGCTGCAAAGTATGCTGGACTGCCTGATATCGTGAGTCTGTCACCAGCTCACCGTCCTGACCTGCTGCTCCTCCTGCTGACCTGCCTTGTACGCCGGCTGGCCGTTGTCGACACCGCGCGTTTTCAGGATGCGAGCAATCCAGACGTCTACGAGACTCCAGACGTGCCATCCTCGTTCTCGTTCGGTGTGCGTGTGCTGCTCTTCAGTCTCACCTGGGGCCAATAGCCAATTGTCGATTTCAGGCGGACTGACTTGTCTGTGCCATTCGACCTCGACACTCCACTCACTAACAGCACGACTCGGACTCGGACTCTGAGCATGGCCTGAGTGCCTCTGGAAGCAGCAGCAACCTCCTCAATGCTGCTGCTATACAGGCGAATCCCGCCAACGAGGCCATCGACAAGGCACGCCTCAAGCCTGCAGATGCTCGAGACCTGTTCTCAAACAGAGAACTGACTGCAGCTGGTGGAAGCAGTGGAGGTAAGTGTCCACCCCATGCCAGTTCCTTTCGATACAGTGAGTATTAAGACGCGTCGTACTCCCATACCAGGCCGTCCATCTCGCTCGCTCCTTCCAGAGTCGTCCACCTATTCAGTCAGAAACGCTACACGCCGGCACCATCTCTCGGAGACGGCAAAGAGACAACTGCGACACCAGCATATGCTCGACGACGAAGGAAATCCTCTTCTCGATGAGCCAGAAACGCCAACGGAAAAGCTCAGGAGATTACGCTATGAAGCCGAAGAATTGGAAGAACAGCTCGAAGCCGAAGAAGCGGAGAAAGCAAAGATGGAGCAAAGTGCTGCTTCGATTGGTGAAAGTGAAGAGGAAGAGGGAGACGAATACGAGCAAGTTGATGATCTACCACGCCGAGATGATGCAGACAAGACGAAACCACCCGCCACAAGGAGGCGGCGGAAGAAGCCACAATCAGATGGCAATGGGGAGCTATCACCAGCAGTTCTGCTCAAACAACTCAAACGCTTGCGAAATGGTCTTGGCGCAATCCAAATATCAGAAAGTGACACGGCCTCTGAAACTTTTTCAAATGGGTCGTCTAGCGAGGGCAAGACGAAAGAGCTCCTCCACAAGCTCAGCAAAATTAGAGCACAGGCCATCGTCAACGAGTCAAATGCTGGCGATACCACTCCTCAACCTATTGCGTCCTCGAGCAATGCCAGTCTATCACAGCTCGACTCGCGCTTGGACCAGCTGGAAAAATACGTAGGCACAAACGAAGCCGACATCGATGAGGTACGCTGCACTCTTTCAAATCATCACTTCATACTTGCTGACTCGAAACATCTTGGTTCTAATGCAGTCCCGACCACTTCCACCGCCATTGCTTGCTAGTCTAGCTCGCCTCGAACACCAGCTTCATCTCCTCACACAACCAAGACATCTCGATACAATTTCGCGGCGTGTGAAAACACTAGTGACGGATCTTGAGCGCGTACATGAAGCAAGACGAAAGATAGGAGACACTCGACCTTTGAACATTGCGCTATCGAGCGGTATAACTATTTCTACGGGCCAGCCTGGTTTACTGCCGTCATCAACGGCTGCGCAAGGACAAAATTCGACTATTTCCGAGGCTCAGCTACCTCCAGACGCACTTCAGAAGATAGACGGCCTTTTCAACATTCTTCCTCGCATTGATCCATTGCTACCATTAGCACCTCACCTCCTCACACGCCTCAGATCACTGTCAGTCCTTCACGAAGCCTCTTCAACCTTCTCTAGTGATCTGAAAGACGGGCAAACTGCAATAACTGGCCTGAAGGAGTCTGAAGAATTCCTCAAACAACTCCTAGAAGGTCTACAAGAGAGTTTGAGCGCAAATCAAGAAGTCATGAAAAGCAATCTCGAAGGATTGCAGAATAGGATAGATCAAGTGCTTCACAGAGTGGAGACATTAGACACTTAGCAATGCTATCAACATTAGAACTATACCCTCGGAGAAGGGCAAGTCCATCATTACAAACTAACATTTCGTAAACAAGTATATCTGACAGGGTTACCAAAGCTTCAAGCCGAAGAGTCTTACAACAGACCGTTAGCTGATGTCGTTTCACTACTGATGATTCAAATCAGAGCATCCCCAGCAGCATGATGCTGTCACACCAAGCTATCTCGTATTGTTCTACTGTCGATGGCAGGTACATCTGGCCTGGGGGCACTGAACTCCATATACTTGCAGGTAAAGGCTCTCCCGGAACGCAAATGTTCGGTCTACAGTGTCAGTTCTCTTCTTCAAGAACGAGCCAACTTCGGACAAGCCCTCATCTGGACCTCATGGGTCAAGAAACGAGCTAGTTTCACCGAACAGTCAGATAGCGTTTAAAACCTCACATGTGCCTTTCTGTGATCCCAACTTTCCCCACGTCTCAAACTCTGTCACTTAACTGAAGGAAATTGTTGAAGAGAAGCCATTGAAGCGGATTCAGAAGAGAAGTTTGTTAAGTGTCCATTCCATGTCCACGGACATGGAAGGCAAAGGGAATGCTGACTAAAATAGAAGCCATCTGAGCCTTCCAGCCTTCCGGAAAAAAAGGTATAAAAGCCGGCTTGAGAATTGGCTTGCTTCTTGCCTCTCCTAATTTTTCAATTAATTACAGTTCAATCCTAATTGACCCGGCACTACCTACTGATACCCAGTACTCTGCAAGGCCGAACATACCAAGGCTCTCCTACACAGAGCACTCCTATACGAGCGAATGCTTCGATGCTATCAAGCTGTGTTTCGCCATGACTACGCATGGACGATTCCCTTTCGCGAAATACAGCGGTTGAAGGCAAAGAATCGACAGGTTCAATGAGGAAGAGCAGACGAGTCCTCATCGTCAGCAGGAGGTTCCCAATTCGTGCCATCAGCGCCTCCTTCCAGTACTCGAGAGGATGATAGATTGTTGGAGATGCGGGAGACATACAGGAGGAGCTTAAAACCCCTCCCTGATTGTGGTCGATGGCACGCTGATTCCGATATCGACCCTTTCTTCGGCACCATGTCTTCGTGCTCCTGGCATTTGCTACTCTCAGTACTTGATACTCCTTTCGCTTGTTCAGAAGCGCTTTCATCGAATTGTGGCTCCTCGTCTATTCGGTACCTTCAGCCCGAATACTTTTTGTGCAAGTGAACCCGCTTTAGCTTCAAAGGTCAGAAACAATCATTTCAAAAGAAGAGTTCGCATGATTGACGACACAGAAAAGCTCAAGGATCTTATGACTGGTGTCCGTCGCGGAATGCTCGCGCAGGTTGCGTGGCGTGACATTCAAAGTGCTGCCCACCTCCTAGCGGAACACGTGAGCAAAGGATCTTGTGGTGAAGGACCATACAACGACTTCCACGACTCCGAAGAAGAATCCTGGGTATCTACGACGGTGAGGCCGAGGACATTGCCAAGCACAAATACAGAGGTACCCCCCTTGCACCATGTGGGGGTGTGTCCCTCTGCAGTAAGCATCTAAGCGAACTCTCAACATAGCATTCTTACTGAGCGACGGGTGATGTCTGCCCTTGCGTGTCGTTTGCAGGAGAAGGAGAATTCCTTTAGAGCGAAAGCTCCCAGAGTTGCCAGGCAGTCCAGACAGTCCAGCCAGTTGCTGTCAAGAGTAAAGTTCTCCTGCTCAAGACTGTACCACAAGGGAGCTCTGTTCAATTCCCGTAACAGGGGGAACGAGCGGCAAGCCTATCTTGTCTTTTCTTCCGGTTGCACTGACGCTACACGTTCTCGCTTCCAGTGTTTGGTGCGACATTCTGACGTACAAACACACAGAGGTCCCAAGGAAGGCTCGACGCGATGAGGAAGAAATGCATTTACCAGTCTGGTCTGGATTCTGTTCGGACCCGACTCACCTACGATTCGCCTACCAGCAATCCTTTATCGTCCTACGTCTTTCAACAACAAACCCACATCAACTACAACACCAGTCATGGCTGCTCCACCAGCTTTGCGACCTGCTCTCGAAGGCGAAGTGGGTGTTCTGCTCGCTCACGGATGGGTCACGTCCTGTACCGGTGGTGCACAGTCATCGAGTGTACGAAACCCTTCGCTTCGATGAGTGACCACGGACATAGATAATCACACACTTGTTGGTTCAACGCATCTCTATCCGCCCCTCTCTGTCCCCACTCTTTTCCCGACTTCCTCTGCAAACATACCGAGCGATCTACTCACAGCCCTCAATTGGATGGCGTCGGCCAACGGGGAGCAATACTCCCTCGTTCAGGCGGAGATCAGCAGGATCGAATTGATAGAGGCGGGAGATAACCAGGAGATTGGCACACGTATCGTAGAGTGTTCGGTCAAAGATCACACGACATCATATAGGGTGCATACACCCGCTACACCTCAAGCCGACCAATTGAAGGGAGAGTCGGGTGGGGTGGTCTTTGCGTAGTCAACTCTCCGGGTCAGTTGTTTCTGGACATGTGTCCCTTGTAGCAGCAGAAGTAAGGAGAGTACGAGTGGACAGTCATCATGCAGGCTGCGACTACCCGAGTCTCCCGAGCATGCCGGTTGTGGTGCACGTGACTTGTTGGTGGCGACGACGGGACGCATGCACAAAGCGAGTTTGGCAATGGATCCCTTTGAGCAGTGCGAGTGTGTGCGATGTCTCGGGGGAAGAGGTAGCGAGCTTGAACGAGGTCTGTTCTGGTTGTCTTGCCTTGTCTCGGAGCGGTTCTACACGACTTGCGAGACTTTCAAGTGTCCGGACACAGAGCAGCAGCATCAAGTGACCTGGATACCGGACTGACACTGACGAGCGTGCGAGTGGTGGAAGCCGTCGACGTACACCATCTTGCCTTGTCTCTCTCTCTTGCTCTTGCTCCCTCTTCCTCGCCTCGCCCGCTCACTTGTATCCGGCAAGTTGTTCACTCTTGTCCGAGGTCCAGACCCGCCGCTGTCGGCTTTTACTAGATTAGGAAAGATTCATTATCCGCAGAGGACAGTAAACAGCCGGGGGTTAATTGAATCAGAGCGGGAGGGAGATTAGCAATTTGTAAGTGAGATTAACAATGTGATTAACATTGATTCGTTATTATCTTTATTGACCTTTGCCCGCCCGCACGAAGAAAGGCCGGAGGGCACATCAAGGCAGGCAGCAATAGCCGGCGGGAGCACAAGGACGGCAAAGCAGCAGCAGCAGCATTATTTTTATTCATTGAGAGTGTGTGGATGGTTGATAGAGTACCACACATACCATCTGTACACCCCCCCGAGCGACTCTCTCTCCAGTCACCTCTTCTCCCCATACGAGGGCCCTCGCCTATTTACCGTGTGGCCTTGAGCAGCAGTCGCGCAGGACAGACAGACAGACAGACAGCGGTGCAGCAGGACATCAGCCTGCAGCAGGGCAAGGAGCAGCAGGGCAGTACTCTACTCGTGCTCTACTCTCTCCCCATCAACCCCATCCACCCGGCTTCCAGGCATCCAAAGAGACGAGGTGGGACGCATCACCGAGACGAGCATCCAACATGGCCACATGCATGCATTCGGACGTGTGAGTGCATACCGCCCATGCACACCACCACCATGCTGACCTCATCCCGCCGCAGCTCATCCTACTCGGGCTCGGGCTCAGAGTGCGAGATTGACAGCGAAGACAACATCAGCCTGTCCGGGAACGAGGACGGCAGCAGTCACAGCGTCAAGCAGGTAGTCCTGCCCTTGGAATGGTGAGCAGCTCATCTCGTCCTTCCTTCTCATACTCTGCCTCCACCTGCAGCTTTCGTTCACCTGTCCGACGGCCTCACTGACTCTTGAACACGCACGTGCTCGCTCCCTCCATCATCGACTACAGCTTCTACAAAAAAGTACTCTTCGACCTTCTCATCTCCCGCAACGATTCCTTCTTCAACTACTGCTTCGAACAGATATTCTCACGCAAGCTCGTAGCCAAGATCAACGGCGAGTCTGTCTCTTACGACCAGCTCAGGCTGCACTTTCTCTCGCTTCGTACTGCATACTATGATGCCCATCACCATCACCATCACCAGCACCAGCCATCACACACCGCCTCTCCCTTTGCTCCAGACGGAAGTGTACTCAAGTTCGGTCCTTTCCTCGCAAACTCTACAAACGGCGGGAGAGAGGGCTATCTAGCAGCTCATACCGTCCTAGCCAATCTCATAAACAATTCTAAATGGGATTCCTCGCCATTACTGTCGACTATACAGCTCGAATCTCCTTCATCATCATCTTCTTCTTCTCCCTCCACTTCCGACACATCCTCCGACGAACCCGAGCAAGATCCTGAATCATCTCCCAGAAAACGAAGAATACGCAGTCCGGGTTCCTCTGCCTCATCATCGTCTCACGGCCAACGTATACGATACAATGCTCTCGTCGTCACTGATACGATGGAAATTCAATGGATGGAAGGGAAAGAGGGTGAATGTAGGAAAATTACAAAGTTTGAAAGATCAATACGAAGACCTACTTCGTCGGCATCATCATCATCGTTGCCCTCGAGAAACGCAAAACAGAGGAGGTGATAGTGCGCTGTGCGAGGGTTAGATCGGATTGTTAATTTACAAATTGCAATAAGTATACCAAAGCAAGATACAATCACATCGAACGAATTCAGCAAATCAAAGCATAGAAAGAAAGAAAGAAAGCAAGCAAGTAGAGCACCAAACGCTCACCCGCTCACTCTCACAGATGGCCAAAGAAAGAAGCCAATGTATCATTTCACCCCACTTATACCCTTTCCCTTTATATAACCATGCTTCCATTCGATACATTTTCTACAATCTCTTAATCAGTCACTCATTTTCTATCAGTTTTTCATCCCTCTTTCTTCTGCTTTTGTTTCTTTACCTTGCTGTCTGCAGTGTCGGTTCACTCCGAGGCAAAAGGTAAAACTGTTGTGGGTAATAGATGGGTCATATTGTCCCCCGATACTTGATAGTATCTAGGTCATCACTACAAGCCTTTTTAATGCTGGGGTCTTTATCCCTTTTCCCTCTCTTTCTTTCGGTTGTGTTGGATAGATTGAGAGGATGAAATAGGTTCTAATGAGGGTTCAGGAGTGCAATGGAGTTGCTAAGAACGAGGATGATGAGTAGGCCTTGCTATTCTGACTGTATCTAGTATGCCATTTCTTTTCATGCGTATTCTGCCCATGCCTGCTTATCTAAGCACGTCAGCAACGAGCTGTCCGATCTTTGTCGATCTGCAAATCTAGCAGCGGTGCATTATGAATCGTCGGAGCCTCACGACCAGCAGAGCGTTGATGGAGCGCGTTGCAAGCCTGCTGATGGTGGTTGTGAATGGAATATGTGGTTGTTATTCTCGTTGTTTTCGCGGAGAATGAGTTGCGTGGGAGATGGATCGCCGTCAGCTGCTTAGTCAGCATGTCATTAGAAGATCTTCCAAAGCATAGAAAAGCGTGTATGGATGGATGTGAACCGATATACGAGTAAATTGCAAGCATACATGACTGCTGACACTCGACTAATGCCCGTGTCGCCCTCTGATGCGGTCAAGATCTTCATCGAGGACGGCGGCAAGGAAGGATTCAGGCGCGCCTAACAAGTCGCTCATCACGGCTTTGAACGAGAAGAGAGAGAAGAGGGAAAGCTTTTCTTCTGACCAACTCTGCCAATTACTAGCTAATTGGAAGCAGCGGATAAGAGGCACACTCAAGGGGGCAGCAGCAGTTGGCTGCCAGGATAGTCAGCTAGACGCGGATCCATCCACGTAGAAGAGCCCGATAGATACCTCGATAGATTCACGACAGACAGACCAGCTCAACAGCAGCTCCACACAGCACTTCGTCGCCAGAGGACTTGCATTGACATCGTTCAGTGTCAGTGTTGAGCCTTTGGATACTCGACGCCCTCAGGTGGAGTTGTCGGTCGGTTCAGCAGACTAGGGTAGAGAGAGCTACTTGAAGAGCACCACCTCTACACACACACAGCAAGCACCATACAGTAACCAGCAGCAACAGACCACCCCACTCTTCCAGTCTTCAACCTTTCGGCGTCCGACATACCGCTACGCCCTTTGAAACTGGTCGAGAAAGTCTTTCCCTGGTCAAGTGAGGTATATCAAGTATATCAAATTCGGCATACAGTCCACCCATCCGACACCTTACAACCAAGCTACACCACAGGTACAATACTATACACCGCACACCGCTACAACAGGCACCACACAGCACAATACTCGCACTCCTACTACTTGCACTCGACTCCCCGCTACTGCAGTTTGCCACCATGCATACCACCCACACCCAGCACACCGCAACACTCGAGCAAGCCTACGCGTCCATTGCCTCGCACCCAGCATCGCCGTACACTACCACCTCGCCATCCAAGCATTCTTCTGTGCGCAGAGCAAGCGTGAGTGGATTCGACTGCAACGAGCTTAGCGAGGGCGACGGGTGATCGACGAATGCTGACCATTTCGGCGAACCCTCTTTTTCTTTCCCAAATTTATTAATGCTCATGATCCCGCTTCGATGGTTGTCGACGTTCCTAATAATTATCATGTTTCGGCCCGATAATAATAATTCATCAGGTTAACAATGCGCTCTTCTCTCCAAAGTCGCCAAAAGTGGGCAACCGGGGTCCCTCGTCGGCCCAGCCAACCGATGCTAGCCATGGCAAAATTCTCGACTATGGCCACGTCGAATGCGCACAGTCGATCAACCTAGCTAGGTACCCACCCAACTCGCACCAGATTGCCCATCACGCACCGCACCCCACACGATCAGCTTCGTCCAGCTCGACCAACAATGCGACTTCCCCCGCAAGCTCGCCAGTTCACGTCAAGCACGGCAAGCTGCCTGGTCAGATATGGATGCCAGAAGGTATCGTCGACATGGCCTCATTCGGGCCCATCCTTGCAATGGACGACAACGACCCGTCAAGGGAATTTACAAAGGCCCTCGTTTGGGCATGGTGCGACCAAGCAGAGATAGCAATCGAGGAGATGGAACAGTACCTTCAAGCTGGCGATATTGTACGCCTCGCAGACAAGGCACACTATCTCAAGGGTTCATCATCATCCCTTGGCCTTGTCAAAGTTTCGAATACATGCAAATCCCTCTACCACGTTCACTTCCCACCCTCGCTTGCTCATTTGAGAGCTTTCAGCTACACAGGCGGTGGCATCAGCGGTCTTTCTTCCGCCTCTCATTACACGTCTCCTTCTCCATCTGCACTATCTGGTAATAGCGGATCATTCGCATCCCCTCAGACTCCCTACTTGTCAGACGCTTCATCGGGCTCATCCTCCTCGGAAATGGAAAAATCTAGCCTGTCTCCTCGCCAGTCGCCTATAGCAACGCCCAAGGAGTTCCCGTTTAACACCTCAGCAAGTGCTGAAGTTATGCATACTGCGCCCTTAGTAAAGACGCCGTACTCGCATGACAACTGGAACTCACCGAACGGCGAAGGGGTTGGTTTCCCTTTCAAGTTTGGTCGTAAGGAAGACACTGCTGTGGATTTCGAAAAGCAGAAAATCGCAAGAGCTCAAGTCTTGCTTGAACGACTCAAAATAGATGTCAAGAGCTCCTCGGAATGGCTCTACGCGTACTATCGCGAAAGCGACAAGTATGCTGGCATACAATCCGATAGTGCTTGAACAAGTTTTCAGGTACAAGATGACCTTTTTTTATGAGAGCATCTTTCTATCCTTCACATCTGCATCATGATCGTCACAGGCAGCTTTCTCTTCAGCACCTGCTTCAATCCATCAAACTGTCTCTATTCCCCAATTTTTCCCCCATGATTTCATCGGCACGAAGAACCCACATTTTACCATTGCATTGCATCACCATCCAATACACGAGTCGCCCCTTTCTCTACAGCCTGCATCAATTCCTACCTCTGGACCTGCCTCGGCAAAACAGCTTCAACATGACTTGGCGGCCGATAGTAGTCCTGTCCTCATCCCACGACACCTCCATTTTCTTCGCCACACCGTTGGCCATGAGTCACCTTCAGACTTGAGGCCAGTCGGTCGAACTGTCATCTTTTTCATCGAATGTCCTCGTCGTGTGGTATTTACATCTACTATACTATCTCAGCCTGCATAGGTATCGCCTTGTCGACCAATCCGACAATACACCATTCCCCATTCTTTCCCGCTACACTTCTTTTTCATTTCTCATCGCAAGATGTGTCACATCCTGTGGTCACATCGCCAGAGATATGCCAAGAACCCATTACATAGCAGGAGGAATTGCCAAAACACATACGGCTTGCTATACTGAACATCCAAACATCATTGCTATTAGGAAATTTTCCATTGTGTATCCATAGTTTCAATCAATTTCAATCCGTTTTCTGCTCTTCGATTGTGACAGACCATCATCCTCTGACATAAAATGTCTGAATTACCGGTAGGGAAACCCAGGAATATAAGAAACACTGAATAACAAGCAAGGACTCGTCAAGCGACTATTATTGTTGCACACGTTTGTATAGTAATTAATCTATTGATCATTCACGCCGGCCGCTGTTTCCGCGTCGGCAGGGCCGGCCTTTTCCTGAAGTGAGGGTACCGAGGAATGCTGGAAAAGATTCGAAGGCAAACTCATCACAACAGCGACTGAAGTAATTTAAATCCACCTCGGAACGATGGATATCACAACAAAGAGAACCATCGCGAGTTCTTTCCCGCTTGCAGCCGAGGCCACGCTGCAAGGCGATGCTGTGAAGAGCTCTGATGGAATTCTCGAACAGCCCTCTTGCCCGAACAGCTTCGTAAGGCGGTGCTCGCTATCGCATTCCCGCGCACGCTCGACGCGAATTTGGATGTGAACAACGTGAACAACGTTGTTTGTGTAGACAAGCGATGCACGAAGATGCTCTGCAAACAAGCTGGCTCACATGGATGCGGGACTCGGTGCTTGAATGCATGCCTGCGAACGGGAAGCTGACGCAAAGGGCGGACTGCTGATCTCCAGCCAGTTGCTGCGAAACAATACTGTACATCCAACACTAACCAGACCCACGCTTCTCTTCTTTCTTTTTGACTTTTGTTGTTCGAAACAGCTTTCCTCTTGAAGTTCCGTACTGGCAGTGGTAACAGCGTCTACCAAGACTACATATAGTCGATACACAATGGAGTACCTACCTCAAGCTCGGCACGGACATTCGCCTCGCAGGGCAGCAAGCTCCGCCTCGGATTCTTCATCTTCATCCTCCTCTTCCTATCCTATCCCACACTCCACTCTCCAGCCTTCCTTCCACCCTCGATGGCTGCCTAAGCAAGATGCACGACCTCAAGCACCCTTCTCCCACGGCAAGCCCATTCTTACGGGGCTCAAGCTAGACTGCCTTCGAGCATCATCATCAGCCACGCGTGTAGTCGCAAGGGACACCAAGGAATGCCTGTATAGCATCACCAAAGATGCCAATGCGTGCTCACCCATATCAACTGGCTTGCATCGTGGATCGGTTATCGACAGCCAGTCTCGTCGAGTCCCTTCGAGTCCATTCGCTATACTCAAGGGAAAGTCGATCTACATGCCTAACAGGGACAAGAGAACAGGTCAATCGGCTCTGAAAGTTAAGAAAAGAGACTTTCTATACTCGTCAGGAATCTTTGGACAGTGAGTGCTGAAGTGTGGTATCGGTATTACTTGTGTAACCTTTTACTTATGCCTTGCTCATCTTTATTACTACGTTCTACAGAATCAATCGCTTCAGAATTGACGACGTCGAATACAAACTTCGCAAACCTCCTGGAAGCCAAGATGTTGAGGTACATAGCCTTCTTTGACTATATAGCGCATCCCTAGCTGATTAAATTTACTGCCTCCTCTGCAGCTCATCCTCGTCGGTGACGCGACGAAAACTCCACTTTGCTTGTTCAAAGCCGACGATGACCACGGCAAAAGAAGCTCGACGATTCACATTCTACCTCACTGCATCTCCTCGGATCAAGCTCCCAAGAAGAATGCATTAATGCACAACGGCCGGCCTACGGCCCTGCTTGATGGTGTTCTAATCGCTGAAAGAGTATACCGTTCAATTTCCAGCAGGGGGACTAGTGAATCATCAGTGGATACGGAGGACGACTATAGCAGTGATCTGGACGACGAAGCATGATTTCAGACACTTTCAAGGAGTGATCAAGGAAGTTGTAATTATGGGATAGTGCAAGAATGCATATGGACAATTCATTAGCAGTTTCAAGTATATTATAACAAGTTCCTAGTAGCGGTGCAATCGAATCTGTAGAATACACATCACAGCTTTTATATGGGAACGCCTCGAAGAGTGCTCATACACGCAATATTTCAATGTTTGGGCTTAGGCGGGTATCACGAGATGGCTTGAGTGAAGGGGAGTTGATAGCCATGGTGCGCTGAGCTATGCGTGTCAGGAGACTGTGCATTGGTGTAGAAATCCAAGGCAGTCAGCATGTCAAACACGAAGAAAGCTTTGTACTTCGGCCATGCACGTGCTTTTAAGAGATGGTGGCGGTCCGAGCCGAGACGCCACATGCAGCCGGCAACTGGAGATGGAGAAGGAAGCATTTCATTCAGCTCTGCTCTGCTCACGCCGACCTGGACAACTGATATACTCATTCATGACGCTATTCGGAAAGACGCGCGCTCAGGAGGAGCCCGAAGACTCGCGCTCGGTCTCCAGCGAGGAAGATGGCCCGCCGCCGTACGTCCATGGGGATGCAGCTGGACAAGGCGTCGATGACTCGAAGGCATCCATAGCAAGCAGCGACGACAACAAGGGAAACTCCGTCGACTACTCGCTTGAAGAGTTGGATCCGGAGGCAGTCTGGCTGGATGCTGTCAAGGCCGACAAGCACGGTATCAGCATTGTCCGCAGAGGTACTAGTCAGGATGTTGTGTATACCATCACCAAAGAGAAGCGGTGGACCAGCCCTACTCTGCACATCTTCCATGGGAGTGTACCTCAGGACCCTGAACACAGATCAGCCAGCATGCTGCCTTATGCTACTCTGAAGTCCTCGAAAATATATCTACGCGAAACATTGAACCAGGTCGAACCGACAAAATACAAACGCCGAGATCTCATCAAGATGTCGGCGTGGTATGGGTTGTACGTATTTCTACACGGGCACGGTATTTGATAATGGCTAGTACTCACGTCGTTCGCCCTTTCGTAGGCCGAGCGTTTTCACCGTCGGAGATACCGACTATCGCATCCGTGTGCTCAGAAGAAGCTGGACGGGGAAACTGATTGTACGGTAATGCAGCAATCTCTAAGCCAGTGGTTTTGAGCTGAAGCTTTTGATTACCCCTGGTAGCTCACGATCGCAAATGACGAAACAAAGACACCTCTTTGCGTCTTCCGCCCTGCAAAGAAGCTCTTTACAGAAATTAGATCAAGCATTGAGATATTGCCCATTGCTGTATCTACATCAAATGCATCGAAACCACATGCCCTTCTCCAAGATGGCCATCCGACCAAGCTGCTCGACATGGCGCTGATCGCAGAGAGTGTGGTGAGAGCGTATCAGCAGCAGACCAACAACGCTGCAGCTTCTTCCGCGGCTGGTTCTAGTGCCGGAGTAGCGTGTTAGCGAACAATGTCACGTTACAGAGCGCATCTGGAAGGACTGTGTACCATTTCCTTTTCATCTGAAGCGTTTGATCACTTGTTCTCGAAATGTAGAGTATAAATACTGTATCTTGGTCTAATTGTTCCCAGTACAGCAGTCTCGCCCGGGCGGTTTTATATTGTAGAGCCTAGAGTATCGGTCTTGATAGCCTGAAGACGGGCAGAACATGCGCTATTACTGCACACATGCTTTAGCACATGGCCAATTCAATAATTGATAAAACGCCACGTACAGCCTTCGCCCCGCTTCTTGCTTCATCTTCACCCTACTCTGCCGCTCTACCTCGGTAGCTGTCGACGCCATCGACAGCAGGAAACTTTCCTGCAAGTCGAGCAACGTGCCGTCCTGATGTTCCAGCAAAGCTGCCAGCGTATTCAAAGCAGGAACGATAACCCGGTTGCTTTGTTTCGCATCTCTAACGATATTGAGTAGATCAAGTAACAGGCTGTCAATAGTATATTCCCCTGCAATATCACCTTGAGGTAGAGTTTTGAGCCAGTCGAAAAACAGAGGCGCTGCGCGCTGTGTTACTTCGGGGGGTGAGCCAGTCGACGTAACAACGCCCGATAGAAGGAGCAGCCGAGCTTTTTCGTCCAAGTGTTGAAGTCTCGAAAGCACACTTGAAATTGCAGTGCTAATTTGCGTCCATGTTTCCAGCTCTTGCCTATAAGTTTGATAATTAGCCTTTTTGCGGACTAGCGTTATGCGGACTTTGTACGTACCCCGACACAATCTGAATGGCCGGCGACAGGCGGGACAGCTGCCGAGCAGCCTGTTCTCGAACGGTATCCAACATTTCTACGGATTGCTTGAAAAGTTGCATAATGAGCTTGTCCAGTAACGAGCCTGGTACTTCATTTCGCTCGTGTTGAAGCAGCACAATATTCGTGATCTGCTCAAGACACAAATTGCGAACCAACGATCCTACCTGTATGCAAAGGTCAATATCTAGAAAAAGTAATTTGTGACAAAGTATCAGAAATTTGAACGACTTACCTCCCCGCGCTCATCGATAGTGTAGTCTTCGAGTCCTTCGAAAAATGCTGCACAGATTCCATCTTTATCTAATCCCGGTAGTCGGTCAAGAATAGCCTAAGAAAAGCTTTTCTAAACGAGTCAATCAATGTAAGAGGCAACCATACCTGTTTTTGGATCATCAGGATATCTGAGGTAAATTCGCCCAAGGCTTTTCAGACAATTGCATTTGGCATCGACCGTTTTGCAAGTCGGTATGTTCTGATGATTCGTGAAGTCAGCTTCGCAGTTTTAGAAACAGTTTTTGACCAACCAGATCACCTACTGTAGGTTTCAAGACTTTGAGAAGCCTGTCAATCGTGATGTGTAGAAGCTGATTACAAGCTGATGGTGGATTGTAATCGAAGGAGCCGAGTATTGCAGTGACACACTGCTGTGAAGTGGGTGAGGTACCACTCTTCAAAGTCCGCAGACAAGTATGAGTTCGGCTATGTCAGTGAAAACATCGGAGTCATGCAGAAAAGTGAATGTTGACTCATCTTTTCAAATCGTTCAGACAATCGCAGCGCGAGCTGACGGCATCAACAAGTGCAACCGCTGCTGTATGTGACGCAGCTTCCGGCCGTCGCTGGGCGACATCTAGGAATCGGCGCCAAAGGTTCTTGTGGTCTACACTATCGAAGTCGATGGTTGCTGGCGGAGTATCCTTCAAGCAGACTTGAGCCAATCTACCTATGGCCGGCAGTAGCAGGGCGACCGAGCTCCCGACACATAAAGATGTAGGCAGAGAGGCGAGTGCTAGAAATGCCTATGAAGGAACCAGTTCGTCAGCTATAAAGTTATGTACGACCGCGGCACAATTACATACCTGCGCTTTCAATTCTGCAGAATCACACACTCTACTCAGAGAAAGCAGAAGGAGCAAAGATCCATGAGCTACCCTTGATTCTTTGACCGTTTTTAATCGCTCAACCTCTTCTAGCATTGCTCCGGACACTTCGTTCGGGCTATCGTTCATTATCCGCTTAATGCTTTCAGCGGAAAGCTCTCTGATAGCTAAATCCTGGTGGAATAGTAACACTTGTCGCAAGCGCTGCAGAAGGCTAGCTCGATAAAATGGATATCTTGAATAGCAGGAGAACTCAGCACAATCTAGGCATGCTTAGAGTCAGGAGGACTGACCTTCTCGCGACTGCACATGTAGCCTCGAGATAAGCACTTCTTCTTGAACCAACGATTTGAGCATCTATCAACTGCAAAACTTCAAGACCTTCAAAGATACCAGACTGGTCAAGGTGGTGCCTACAATCAGTTTCTCGTCGCGAAAGGAGGCTACTTGTGTGGCACTTACGATTCGCCCAGCACATTCTTGAAAAGCGGCACTAGCGGCACGTCTGACTGAAGGTTCCTCGTCCAAGCATGCAACTGCTACGAGTGTCTGAGACAGCATTGCCACCTGTTTTTCTGAAATCAAAGTTCCTTGCATACTTGTTGCCCGCGCAAGGCACCAGCAAAAATAGCAAGCTGCATCTCGAACATTTCCACCTATCTTCTGGGCGCCCTTTCTTTGCGAGAATGTCAAAGCTCGGACTATCCATGGAAGTATTTGGGAAGTCTGATCGCTGGCTAAGAGATTTTGACGGACTATAGAAGCAAGGCAGAGAGTAGCACCTTGCCATGACGAAGCCGAGACTAGGGATAGATCTTCATTTTCTGCACCAAAATTGAGAATATTATCCTTGTATAAGCCTGCCACTAGCTTCTGGATTTCGTCAACAAATGCAAAAGGGACATGAGCTGCTACGCGCGAGACGGCCTTGGAGGTCGTCCAACGGACTCGTGAGTCCTGGTATTGTTGTTGGCTCAGCACTTGCTGGAAAGACGGCAATAAAGAGACCTACAGAATCTGACAACGACTCCATCAAGCTGCCTAGAAGCGTCTCGACCTCTTCTGGCACCTGAAAATCAGCAGCCTCTTGTGGTGTTTCGGAGTGGGAGCCAGCTGGATCAGTTGAGAAGAGTGTTTGCGACTTGATACCTCGCCTTGACAGACGAGGGGGAAGGTATGTAGCAGCTAGACGGCCAGCGTACTTTACACGAAGGCGGCGGAGAAGGGGCGACTGCAGGCGGGTTTTGAGGTTACTTGGGCCTTGGGAATCGTAGATGATGGCTAGGCTATAGAATGCCGCTCGGGTTGAGGGTGTTAGGTTCTGGCGTGTTGCGTCTTGTAGAAGAGCATTGAGGAATTGGAAGATGCCTACGGGCTGTGGGCGGAGAGGAAGGTCTATCAGGGTCAGGGACGATGAGAGGCCTTCTAGGAAGGAGGGTGCTCACCAAAAAGGCATCGTCGCAGTTATTGACGAGAGATGTTTTGCACCAGTCTAGGAAATGTAGTAATCTTTCTTCGCTTATATCCTTCCTGTTAAAGTATTTTGATCCAAACAATGCGACTGCATCACGTTCTTTTCCTGTCGCACCTAGCCACTGCATGAGGACCCTCTCCTCGAGCGAGGCGTATACATTGTCACCGAACTTGTCGAGTGCGAAGGGGATGTTGATAACTAAGCTGAGCCACAGGAGGAGGATGTATCTTGCTTCCCATGGGTAGGTGTGCAAGGCTGGGGAGGTGATGAGGGCGAGGAGGAGGGAGAAGTCTGCGACGGTGTGTGGAAAGTAGCGGACTGCATGCAGTGAAGGGTGTGACGTGATAAGCAAGACGTGAAGATGGAGTATAGTATAGTAGGTCCGCCACTCACTCAGGACTTTTGCAGTGACGACCTTGGACAGCCAGTAGAGGTAGGTGGCATAGAGATGGACCGGCGGTGTGACGGGCGAGGACGTGGATGCGAGTGTGTCCTGCTGGCTTTTGAACGCGTCTCTGAAGGCCAGTATGGGCTGGGATGAAAGCTGCTCGAGGACGGGCTCGAGGAGATGCGGGTCGTTTTGATAGCAGTCGAGCTAGGTGCATGGGACGCGGGCAATGGTCAGCATGCATCCACGTAGTCCGTCAGTATGGAATCCAGCCCACAGCGACCTTGAGACGGTCCAGTGCAGCTTCCGAGGGATGTGTGCAAAAGTCGAGCAGGTTGGGCAGGATCGCTGGGAGTCCGGCGAGAGGAGCAGTGTCGCCGGTGTCATTGTCATTGTCACAGTCATAGTCTTCAGTCATGGCAGTCGTGGTGCAGCGAGTGTCAGTCTTGATGGAGCGAGTGAGTGCGTCGAGGTGCAAGGCAAAGACGAGAAGCAGGGTGATTGCAGGACTAGGCAGCAGCAGGGACAACACAGACACGACACACTACCACTCCACGCCAACCACATCTCGTCTATCTATCCACACCCAATGCCATCCTGCAGTACGTGGTGTCTGCTCCGAGCGAAGGGCAGCACTGTGACGATTTCTTCATCGCTGTCGAATATCTTCAATGCCCCCCATTATAAACAGAGCGCTAGGAGGGAGTGTAAAGGCCCTCCATTGTGTTTGCTCTCAGCACTGCTTTTTAGACGGGGACGGAGTGTGCTTGAATGGATCTTCTCCCCCCATCTGGTAAGAGCGTGCTGTTGGAGAGAGCGAGAGAGCTGAGGGTGGACATCGAGGCGAGTCGACTTGGAAGAGCACCACCATATACCACCACGCAGAACGTCAACAGCAGCATGGCCTCGTCCAGAGAGGCATTCGAGATCAACAAGGCGGCTGCGTCAAAGAGGTGCGGCCTGCTCGCTGTCCTGGGAGAGAGAGGCACACCGCTGATGGCGGTCATTCCATGCTCCAGATACTCTGTCAACCCACACCTCGACTACAGGACGGGTGAGCTATGCATGCAGCATCGAGTCGAGTGGGCGTGCAGGGTGTCCATGCTGATGTGATGCCTGCTCCCGGTGCCCGCAGTCTCTGCCGTCAATGGCCCTCTGGTGGGCGCATCATCGTGACCATCATCAAGACATGCAGCTCACTGACAAGCACTAACCAAACGCAGGTCGTCCTCAACAATGTGAAATTCCCATCCTACAATGAGAGTAGGTCACTCGCTCCTCCATCCGACCACCCGAGCTGACCCTGGGACTCGCTCACCCGCAGTCGTCAACCTCACCCTCCCCGATGGAACGGTACGCGGTGGTCAGGTCCTCGAGATATCCGGAGACAAGGCAATTGTGCAGGTGCGCATCGTTGGATGACTCGAGAGTATGCCTGCTGCTGTCTGGACTGCAGCTCACCTCGCTTGATCCGCTCGCTCCAGGTCTTCGAAGGCACCTCTGGCATCGACGTAAAGGCCACACACATCGAGTTCTCGGGCGCATCCATGAAGCTGCCCGTGTCAGAGGACATGTTGGGACGCATATTCAAGTAGGGCGAACTGCTCTACCCTATTCAAACATGGTGTGAATCCGCTGACATCCCTCCAGCGGCTCCGGAAAGCCCATCGACAAAGGCCCAAAGGTCTTTGCAGAGGACTATTTAGACATCAACGGTGAGCTATCTCCATCTGTGCATTCTTGCATTCCTGCATCTTGTCTGACCTGACCGCCTCTTTTAATTCGCTCGCAGGCTCGCCCATCAACCCATACTCGCGCATCTACCCCGAAGAGATGATCCAGACCGGCATATCCACAATCGATGTCATGAACAGCATCGCCCGAGGCCAAAAGATTCCCATCTTTTCTGCCTCTGGTCTGCCCCACAACGATATCGCCGCTCAGATCTGTCGACAGGCTGGTCTCGTCAACAAGGGCGGAAGTAAAGGTGCAAGCCATAAAGGCGGAGAGGCCGCCATGGAAGGAGCTCCTACCAAGTCCATCCACGATGACCACGAAGACAACTTCTCAATCGTGTTCGCAGCCATGGGTGTCAATATGGAGACAGCCAGATTCTTTAGACAGGACTTTGAGGAGAATGGCTCGCTTGATCGCGTTACCCTTTTCTTGAACTTGGCCAACGATCCTACGCGAGTCTCATGCAAGCCACACATATTACATACACCTACTAACGTCCTTCGCTTCCTCCCTGCAGCATCGAGCGTATCATCACGCCCCGTCTCGCACTCACCACAGCAGAATACTACGCCTATCAGCTCGAGAAGCACGTTCTCGTCATTCTCACAGACATGTCGTCCTACGCCGATGCATTGCGAGAGGTCTCGGCTGCTCGAGAAGAAGTACCAGGTCGACGTGGTTATCCTGGTTATATGTACACGGATTTGTCAACTATCTATGAACGTGCTGGTCGTGTCGAGGGAAGGAATGGATCTATTACTCAAATTCCTATTCTCACTATGCCCAATGACGGTGAGTGCTGGTTTGACGTTCTCTAGCGAAGTATTATACTGACACTTTAGCTTGGGCCTTGCAGATATCACACATCCTGGTAAGCTTTTGCTAATGCCCAAGTCTGATACATATTGCTGAAATCACTTCCCTTTCCTTCAGTACCTGATCTTACTGGATATATTACCGAAGGTATGTAGATATCTCAGAGAAGTACTCCAAGAAAGTTACGCGAGCTGACAGCTCTCCATTCTACACTCAG
Organism: Cystobasidium ongulense; assembly: GCA_022835595.1. Classification (NCBI taxonomy): domain Eukaryota; kingdom Fungi; phylum Basidiomycota; class Cystobasidiomycetes; order Cystobasidiales; family Cystobasidiaceae; genus Cystobasidium; species Cystobasidium ongulense. The sequence goes on from BQUP01000003.1 coordinate 1,225,398, forward strand.
GCCAAATCTTTGTCGACAGACAGATCAACAATAGACAGGTACGCCGAAATAGCTGATGAGACAGCTCAACACGTCTGACATGCCGATTCTTCACTCTCTGCAGATCTACCCACCCATCAATGTCTTGCCGTCCCTTTCACGACTGATGAAGTCTGCTATCGGTGAAGGCTTGACTAGAAGAGATCACGGTGATGTTTCGAATCAGCTCGTGCGTTGCCTTTGTACTGTTCCTTTCAGGTGTGGGATCTTGGCTGATGATTGTTCCATTCGTGCATCAGTACGCCATGTACGCCATTGGTAAGGACGCCGCTGCTATGAAGGCGGTCGTAGGTGAAGAAGCACTGTCGCCAGAAGAGAGAGTGAGTGTAGATCTGTTCATATGCGCTAGTCTTCGTTCATGCTGACCATACTTTCCCACAGACTGCGCTCGAATTCCTGGACAAGTTCGAGGGCAAGTTCGTGCAGCAGGGACCCAACGAGAACCGTACCATCTTTGAGTCATTAGATCTTGCATGGGATCTGCTCCGCATCTTCCCTCGAGAGCAGCTCAATCGTATTCCTTCCAAGGTTCTTGGTGAGTTGGCTTTCTCGTGCACTAAAAGGGTTCCGCTTGCTAACGTATGTTGCACCTGCAGACGAGTACTATTCTCGCAAAGCATCCAAGAAGCACCCAGAAGACGAAGGGCGGGACTAGATTGCATACTAAGCTTGGAGCGAGCGAGCTCGTGCATCAAAAGCTTTCGTATGAAAGCTGTCACTCCCTCTAGACTGTGATAGTGTCTCCTTCAATCCGTGTAGATTACAGAGCTGTGTTTTCCCCACTCTATGTATTTCCCCAGCATTCAACGAGGAACATCTCCATATTCCAAGTGTCCGTGTGCAGTGCTTGCCTACTTGAAGTGTTATCAATTTTATTTGCCACTCATGTCTCTGTTTACGCGAAAGTCGCGTCTTTGTTGACTTCAATTCATCAGCTTTTATTTGAAGCTTCGACATTTGCAGCAGGAGAAAGGCAGGATAAGAGATAGGAGAGATACAGAGCATCACTGCAGCAAGTATATCACGAGCCATGGCCGACAGCGGTGCTGCTGCTGCAACGCGTGTCCAGCTGGAGGAGCATTTTGGCGCTGGACTGCCTGCAGACGTCGTGACAGAAGGTGGGTGGATACGACATGGCGTGCATGCGGTGCGCTGATGGTAGCTGCCCTCATCAGCCCTCTCCATCCTGCGCCTGTATGCCCTCTCGCCGTCGGATCTCTTCTTCAAGTGGGAAGCTTTCCTGCTCTCAAACACCAACACGGCGCCCGTCTTTAATCTGGACAATTTGAGAGAGCTCAAGAAGGACATGCAGCTCTCTGCTGGCTCGAATGGCGCTGCTGTCAATGGCAGGCGAGAAACAGCGATGCCGACTCCAGGCACTGCAGCGACAAGCAGGATAAAGAAGCTCGCTGGAAGGGCCGCTCTGGACGGGATGTGAGTGAACCCAGCTCACTACACATCTAGTAGCATGCTGATGTTATGCTTGTTGCACTCTCCCAGCCTCGACGGTGCGCCTTCCACACCTCTGGCGAAACGCGCAAAGATGGGAATGGCAAGCAGTGGCGGACCTTCGACACCGCTGCTCAACAACAAGAACAATCTCACTCCTATCGCTCGTCCAACGTCAAATGGAATGCGACCATCTGCCTCGTTCACGCCTTCTGCCGCCGCAGCCTCGACGCCTCACGCGCTCAGCAAGACGACCGCCGCGTTACCATCACATCTCTCGCATTCGCTAGGACCACCCAGCTCTCCGACCCCCAACGGACTCGACACTCCATCCGCTTCCAGCTCCTTTGTCCGCTTCGAAGACCGCCAACACGCGCTCGAAGTCGTAGAGACTCTCAACGGCCACCTCAGCTCTATCATCGGCACAGCGACCGAATCCAATACCTCGCGCATCGCTCTAGTCAGCAATGCCAATCCAAAAGACTATGTGTACCGCTATATGTTTGAGAAGACTACAGAAAGAGCTGCTGGTAAGAAAGGCTCTTGTGATCTGGGCTACGCGCTGCACGTGCCAAATTCACGCTGACACTGTGCTTCTATGATACAGTTCTTGACAATGCCATCGATGAAGCTGCAGACCTAGTCATGCAATACTACGGTCTTGACGATATCGGCAATCCGGAGCACCCTTCACAAGACGATATCTACTGCGTGGGTCGAATATGCCCAGAGGGGGATACCGTCCGCCTCACAGATACAAGCATGCAACTGGAGTCGTCGCGCCGCTATGGAGGTGGCATGCGTGTACCCTTGCGGTTTGATGCTGAAGTATCGGTCAGGTCCTCGGACGATCCTAGCTTGTCGACTGGAGAAGGCGGTACAGGCCTCTTTCCTGGCATGATAGTCGGTCTCAAGGGTAGAAATCCAGGCGGCGGCTTCTTCACAGCATCCGAGATCCTTCTCGTAAGTCTCCATGCTTAAGGTTAGCCTAGTCTTCGTTCTTGCGGCATCGAGCTGATTCGTAAGCCTGATTCACAGTTACCTCCAGTCGACCAACCCCAAACTTCAGTGACGGAAATGATAGATCACCAACACGGTCGCGCAAAGCTGGATGGTCAGCCTATGAGTGTCGTGACAGCGTGTGGACCTTTCACAGTTGACGATAACCTATCATACGCGCCGTTTGCTGCTCTGATGGATGAAATGGCAAATCTTCGGCCGGACCTTCTCATCCTCGTATGTTACACATTCAATTGCGTACATTATGCCCGTTTCCTGGCTGACCTGTATTCTCTACTAGCTTGGACCCTTTGTCGACTCTTCGCATCCTCTCATGAAAGCAGGCGAGGTCGACGAAACACCCCAGCAAATCTTTCAGAATCTCATCTCTTCCAAACTTAGCTCATTCCTGGACTACTCCCTCAATACCAGTGCAATTTTAGTCCCTTCCGTACGGGACTTGATAAGTCATAATGTGGTGTATCCCCAAGCACCACTTGAACGGGAAGGCTTGAACTTACACAAGGTAAGGAGCCAGCCATTTCGTTTCCTCTTAGTGTATACTGACTCTTGTCTAACGTTCAAACAGCGAGCCAAACTTCTCCCCAATCCTGCCGTCTTCTCAGTCAATGAGGTGGTCTTTGCCGTGACTTCGGCCGACACTCTGTTCTCGCTAAAGCAAAATGAATACTTCAAAAAAGCCCGAGATGTATCGTCGGATCTGTCGAGTTATCCAAACGCATCTTCGTCCTCCATTGGGCTGGCTTCCAACAAGGATGTAATGGCAAGGATGTGTAGACACGTTCTCAGGCAGAGAAGGTACGTTCTGGCCGTAAATCTTCACCGAAACGTTACTGCAGCATACTAAGCGAACTCTATAGCTTCTACCCTCTGTTCCCAGCACCGTCTGCACCTCCTCTTGAGCCACTCAATCTGGATGTCACTCACAGCAATCTTCTCCGCTTCGATCAAGGGACTGGAGCAGATGTCTTTATCATGCCATCGATGCTCAAGCACTTCGCCAAGGTAGTGGACTCGGCTGTCATGGTCAACCCCGCCACAATGACCAGGAAGAACCAGCCGGGGACCTTTGCCAAGATGACAATATACCCCACTCCGCAGCGCGAGCTAGAAGAAGCTGCGAATGGCATGGAAGTGGATGACGATGATGAAGAAAAGACTCTCGAACACAGCATATACGAGCGCATCCGGGTTGATATCGTCAAGATATAGATTGCGCATCATATACAGTCATAGAATATAATATAATGTTGTTGTAACACGACTCATTTTCCTCGGGTATCTTTAAGCACTACAGGAACGACTTTCGTTAAGTACTGACTGCCGACCTTACAAGTCTATCGTACTGAGGTCGTTAGATGACGTTCATGGCCTGACTGAGCAGCTGATCCAGGCGCTGAAAGATGAGGCAAATTAGCTTTAAACGGGCTACGTTGATGTAGGGCATGCAAAGTAGACCTACCAGATCAAGATCGTCAAGTCGTTGCCGACGTCCATCGTATACAGATGCCAATGACGGGCTCAGGCGTGGGAAAGAGGAGCTCCCATTGAGAACGGCGGCGACGGATGGAGATTCGGTACGAATCGGCCGCCAAGGGCCACTTTCTTGTTCGACAAGTTGCATAAGGAATTCGAGTCCAAGATCGTCCCTATATGGAATCGCAAGACGATTGGAACCCGAAGACTCGTTTCGGGTGGACGAGACTGGCGTCGAAGTTGTATTGCCTGCTGATGTAGTAGCGGGTGTAGACGGGCTGCCACTATTTAAAGACGATGCATCGGATGCAATGGAAGCCAGTGAAGGCTGTTTTGCGTGACCTTTACTGGGAGCTCGACGAGGTGTAGATGAACCAGACGAAGGCGGAGCTTCCGGCTGAGGGGTAGACCGAGCTGAGGAGGAGGTCACTCTTTCAAGATTCTGAGGACCAGAAGACGCTCTTCCGATGCTTCCATTGCTGGTAGTACTTCCGGAACGTGCACGCATCATCTGTGATACGTACGAAGGACCTCTGTCTGACCCAATGGATCCCATTCGTGTAGCGGTCATAGGAGTTGATCTTCCACTGTCTGCACCACTAGAAGATCGGCCGTTGCTTGACGTCGACTCGTCGGGAACACCTCCATTTTGCTGCTGCCGACTTCGTAATGCAGAAGCGACGCCTGAAGGGCCAGGAGACGCTGCACCTTTGCGAACCTTGCTGAGCACCCGTTCAAGTCTCTGGTCGATGCTATCGGAATGTCCCGACTCGCCTTGCGGAGTGGTACTTTCGCTGCGTCGACTTGCGAGCGCTTGTTCGAGATAGTCGTTGGGCTGATCATAGCTTAAAGGGGCACTTGCAACGCGATCAATTGCCATGCGCTCTTCCGCATCAACTTCGCTTTCCGAAGGACCACTTTTGGGATTGTAATAGCCTGGTAGATATGCTGCAGGCGTAAGAGGTGATGCGAGTGCAGAAGCATAGCTTTCAGCCGTGACGTGCGACATCGCGGAAGTCGAGTCGCGAGCGGCGCTGTGTCCGACAATGCTCGTATGGTCGCTCTGTCGAGACGTGCTTCGCCATTCGTTCTCTACGATTTCGCTGATGTCAATCTCACTGCCGCCATCTGCAGCAATGTAGGAGTAGCGAGTATTAACGCCTTCCCGAGAGCTTCGGATAAGCGACTTATCTGCAAAGATAACGTCGACACCTTCCTTCTCGTTCTTGTGAGCGGATAGCATAGCCCGCTGATTTGCACGCGAAGCAGCTCGCTGGGCAGCAATGATTTCCTGCTTGGCCTGCTGGGGAGACATGGCTCTTTCGAGGGATGGCGGAATTTCTGCGATGGGTGTCGCATAAACGGATGTGCTTTCCGAAGCGCGCGATGCCGAACGCTCAGGTAGACTCAAGCTTGAACTGGAGTCTTCTCTCGTCCGTAATGGACTACCAAAGCTCGACGTCGACATTCTGCTTGCCCTCCTTATGATGAAAATCGGGTCTGTGGATTGCAGGTCAGAACTTGAGGGGGCGTTGTAAGGTGTTTCCATTGAACGTCTTCTGAATTCCTTGCTGCTCTTTTCGTAAGGTTTGAAAGCTGGTGGGTGTGCGTAGGCGTCCAAAACTTTGCTAGAAGGGTTCAAGAGGACTTCTACAGACATACGTAATTAGCCTCTGGATGTCAGTGCAAATGCGGAACAGCCGCGGAACGTACCTTGTTCGTACGAGCCAAGCTGTATTGAAGCGAGACAATAGCGCACTCGAGTCATACTGCGGCGTTTCATCATCTTGCTGTCCACATCATCTCCGCCGTCCACTACGCCTTCGACAATGCCAAACCGATCAAGGGCCGTTTCAAGAATCTCCGATACATTAGCGTTACGAGGGAAAAACAGTACCTTTTCGCGGTAATCCCCAGGAATGCTCATTGAATTCATACTAGGCGAACGCGATGCCTGTTGTTCCCGGTCTGCTAGTGTAGATTTGGCGATGAGGGAGTGAGAGAATGGATCGAATGCCATGCTATCTGGAAGATCCGACGGATGAATGACAATCTTGACGGCGAAGCGAACCAGTGGCCCGCTCTGCAACTTATCGGCCATGGAAACGCCAGATAGACGGTTTGCATCGAGATGCAAGTCGTCGCTTATACGTCGACCTGTAATAGTGCCTGTGGATGAGCTATCGCTAGATCGTTTACTTGTCGAAACAACCTTTGCCGAGCGCTTGTTGATGTACAGCTTCACGTTCGAATCGTCTGAGAAGTCAGACATTCGTAACTTCTCGATTGCGGGGTTCATAGACAAAGTCGAAGAGATGGAACTTATCGACCCAACGCTGGATCGTTTGACAGATGGGAAGCCTTGTCCAGGTCGCAAGAATCCGGTTGCTTGGCTGAGAGATTCGAACAACTTCAAAGGATTTTGTCCGGGCAGGAATCGAGTCTCTTCACCGTCCACTTCCTTAGCTGTCAAGTAATATTCCTGCATTATCGCTTCCATGGGTGTGATTGTTTCGTTCGGGGCTACTGGTGGATCTAGTCGGAAACGCTGCATAGCTTGTTTGACAAGTTCCTCAGTGCTAGTGGTCTCATTGAGCAGCACTGTCTTGAATGTGGCATCAGCGATGATGTTGTCACCTGCAAACACTCGCAAGACGTTCAACACGGGCACCTCGCCTGAACCACCTGAGTTTGCCATGTGGGGCGAGCCAATCAAGCTTCCTGGTCGTAGTTGACGCCCTGTTGGTCCTTGCCCACTTGACGAGTTGCTCTGCATCGACGCTTGACTTGGCGAGATAGCCATATGGGTTTGAGGAGCGAGCTGTTGCCTGACTCCTGCATCATTGCGCGAAACCGATGTATGAGCTGGGCCTGCATTTACAGGAGGGGTAACAGTAGCTGCAAAGGTTGAGGAGTTGGTCGTGTCGCCTGGTGCGCGCGGATGAATACCGTAGGCCTGGAACATAACATTCTGAGCTTCGACCTGTTGTTGCCGACGAGCAGCCTCGGGACCAAACATCTCCTCCTTCGCTTGCTGCTGTGCACGCCTTTGCTGCAGGTGCTGGGTGACGGGACCGCTAGAACTACTGCCTCTGACCTTTTCCTGTTCCGGCGACTCGGGTGCAGGCGAGCTTGTAAGCGATCCTCTGTCGTCATCCGAGGTCGATTCCGAGTTTTTGCGTTGGGCACCTTTTTTGTCTTTATCCTCCTTCTTGTCCTTCTTGTTACGACTGAATAGCCCTCCAAGTATGCCACCAGATTTCTTCTTCTTCGAGGAACTTCCCGAGGCTGAGATATCGCTGGCGGGCGAGGCACCGCGTTTCTGAGCACTACTGGCAGATAATGCTGAATTGACAGATGAAGCTCCCGAGCCACGTCTGAAATGAGAGCGATCTTCAGCATCTTCGGTGCTAGTAGGGGTATTTCGGCCCATTAGTCCGCTGCTGTAGGTGGACGAGACATTGCTGACGTCGGCATTGGCGGAACTAGCGTTGGACACGTTGCGCAGAGGCTGTCGTTGCTGTTGAGGTTGCAGATGACTTGAGCTAGCGGGCTCTGGTGCGCTTACTTCTGACAAGTTAGAATCCGTAGAATTCTCCCGGGCAATTCGCGGCGTTAGGGAGATTTTCTTGGTCTCGCTGTCTTGTGATGCAGTCGGACTTGACGAACCCGCATGTTCAGTAAAGGCCTTCAGTCTTGAGGCAGTACCAGGAGCTCCAGGCGGCGTTCTTTCCCTTTCGATTGCCGAGCCTCCAGAGTACGACGAAATGGTGCCTTGTGGAGCTTGCTGCTCTGAAAAGCGGACGTTTTGTTGTTCGGCTCGCAAGGTTTCATCCACAGATAGATTGCGAGACACATTCGCTTGCTGCTGCATTGGCCCAATCGACTCGGGACCTGGAGCAAAGTAAGCCGGCCTTCCACCATTCGCGACTCCCAAAGCAGCTTGTGCTTTGGCCTGGATGGCGCGATTGAGAGGCGGCAGGACTTGCCCGTCGGCGTCGTATTCTGGTTCCTGGTCGTAGCCTTCTGAGGAGTCGTATGTTGACTCGTAAGGGACAGTGGCCTCCGATGTTTGCTGATTGTAGTAGCGCTGAGTCTGATCGTCCATCGCATGGTGATGCTGCTGTTGCTGTGCGTGCATGGTTTGGTCCCCTGCAAAGCCTTGCTGATGGCCATGAGCACGAGCGTGAGCGTGTCCGTGGTCTTCCAGACTTCCTCCTTCGAAACTGCCATCGCTTCCCTCCTCTTCTTCGTCTTCAAAGTCGCCCCTGCTTTCTCCTTCTTCGCCTTCTTCCATGCTCCCTTCAGACTCTTCATCGCTGTAGAGATAGCCGACATACTCTTGAAAGCTAGGAGGGCCAAAATCCACAAATCTGCCTCCTCCAGGGAGTTCGGGGTTGAGCTGCATCTTGGGTCGGCGCATAGCCTCTTGGAGCATCCTGTTGGTTGGATGATGGGGTTGCCTGAAGTGGACTCGCGCTCGACGAGCAGAAGCAGCTCCATGGGCAATGTCCGACTCTCTTGCGCGTGCTTGCTGTGTGTGCGGGGAGGATGGTCAGAGTGTATACAAAGTGGCAAGCATGGCTCCCCACTTACATTCAGGTTCTGTTTCTTGTAGAAGCGTGCCAGACGCTCCTCTGGGGTCTCTATATTCTCAGCAGGGATGTAGCCTACGAGCTGAGTCTTCAATACGCGTACCAGCCACCAGTACGAGTTTGAGTCGTCGAGCAGGGTGAGCTGGTCGCCTTTGACGACGCTCGCCTGGCCTTCGACGGTGGCCAGGAAGGTGTGGAGGGCGTAGACGACGTCGTAGTCGATGTCCTCTTCGGCGTCGGGGAGTTCGAGCTCGGAGGACTCGTCTGGGTCTTCATCATCGTCCATATCGTCGTCGTCGTCGTCGTCGTCGTCGCCTCCATCGTGGTGGTCGTTGTCGCGTTCATGCTCGTCCGCGTCCGAGTCCGAGTTGCCGGGGTATTCGCCAGAGGTGGGAGGATGGTGCTGGTTGGCATACACGATGCTGCTGTCGTGGTGGTTGTCAGTGCTGTCAGTGTAGTGCTGCTGGTGCTGGTGGTCTTGCTGCTGTGAATGGACGGAGGGTGGTTCAGCATGCCCTCCTCATACCACACCACCAACACGACATCCACACCCACCGCGTATCCGCCATGCTCATAGTGATGGCTGTACTGGTTGTACTGCGTGTCCCTCCCTGCATGCTGCCCGTCCTCGCTGCTCATGCTCCCATCTGCCAGCAGCTGGATCTCGCTGCTGTCGGGGTTGCCTGGAGCTGCCATGGTGGGCGATGGACTGCGTGAGATGGGCTATGCGCGTGAGTCTGCCATGGTGAGCTTGAGGAATGGGAGTGGGAGTGAGCAGAAGCGAGAAGAGCTGGATGGTGTACGAGTATCGTGTATCCTGTCTATCTTCAATCATGCACGTGATGGATGTGGAAGAGCAACGGCGAGCAGGAAAGTGCAAGACGAGCAGAAGATAGAGTAGAGCTGGAGGGTATCCCGAGTGCAGTCGCCTATTGGAGACCATTCCCTCGTCTCAGCCTTCTTCCTTCACTTTTGCAGCATTAATGATCACTCGACCACTCTTGCTCTCAATGCACGCCGACCTCGACAAGCTCTTTCTTCTCTCAATCCACTCTGCTTTCCACTTCAAGTAGATACATCGCATCAGACAACACTCAATATAGCATAGACCACCATGGCCAGCAATCTCCAGCACGCCGTCGCCCACACGCCCCCACTCGCTCCAGCAAAGGAAACCGAGAACCCTCCCCGACGGCCAGACCTCACAAGTGACCAGTTTGCAAAGCTATCCACCCTGCTCGCACATCTAAATGGTCCAGACTTCATGCTCCCATCGACTGTTAAAGACGTAAAGGCAGCTCAAAAGGCCAGACTGAAGCGATTCGGCGCAAAGCCCGAGCAATGGAGTGGCCAGCCTTTAGCCTCTGGAAACAAGGACGAGCAACTGCTGCCCTTGAGTGATGTCGAAAAGTGCTTTTTGTCAACTGAGCGTGAGTTTGTGTCGCGCTCTGGACATTTCCTGTCAATGACCAATGCCTCTGACGTGATAAATGCATTTTCACAATCCTTGTTGCTATATCTCCCATCCACACCGGCACATACTTGTACACACACAGAATGCCAGAGATTCCTTCGTGCCGTAAAGTGGGATTTACCCTCCGCCTTCAACCGGACTGAAGAGACCATGGTGTGGCGCCGCGAATTCGAAGTCGAGAAGATCAACGACAATCCCGAAATGGTCGACGAAGAAGGCAAGACTGGCAAGGAGGTCATCATGGGTGTATGTCATGTCTCCTACAGGCTTCATAGCTCGAGTTCCTTCTTAGCCCAGCTCACTCTCGCTTCTTCCATCTTCCGTTGCCGCCACCAGTGGGATCTCCAAAGACGACCATGTCTCTACATGTTTCCTTATAGACAGAATGTGAGGAGGCCGAATCGTCCATCTCTTCCTTCTCGACTTCTCATCGCTTACTGACGCTTCGGATTCCAGACAAACACCCTCGATAGGCAGATTCAGTTTGTCGTGTGGTGTCTTGAACGCACCGTGGATATGATGGGTCCAGAAGTAGAGAACCTCTGCCTGGTGAGTCTTTGCTCATGACATCATCGTACTTGTCTCAAATATCTCTCTGAATTGTGTTTCTGCAATTTTGCCCACCACAGCTCATCGACTTTGGTACCGGAGAAAAGGGTGGCGGCGGACAGCCTACATCCCTTGGGCAAGCACGAAAGGTGCTCTCAATCTTGCAAACATACTATTGCGAAAGACTTGGTCGAGCATTGTGCATGTGAGTCTCTCTGGGCGGCGACTTCTGAGCCTAATCGTCAAAAGCAGCGCACTTACCAGGTACTGTTTCTTTTCTTCGTGCTACAGTCGCATTCCCACCATATTCTACGGCTTCTACCGCCTTGTTTCCCCCTTTGTTGATCCCGTCACCAAGGATAAGATCAGATTCAACCCCGACTGTCGTACACTTGTTCCCCCTTCCCAGCTTGACAAGCTTGCTTTCGGCGGCGACTTCAACTTTGAGTACAAGCACGAGAATTATTTTCCTTTCATGCATGAACTTGCCAAAACTCGAAGAGAGGAAAATCTATCTAGATGGAGACAGTTTGGAGGCAATCAGTGTGGCTTGTCCGAATTCATCATCAAAGGCGGCATGCAGAATGAGCGAACTTCTGAAGATTACGAGCGAGAGCAATCTACTGCTGGCACAGCAGCTAATGGAGCACAGCTGGCAAACGGCTCTTCAGTATCTCAACAGGCGAATGAGACTGAGACCACTTCAGAAGTTGGCTCTACTCCAGCTCTTACCCCTGCGGTATCGCAAAGCGTAGCAACTTCGGGATCAAACTCGCATACCGAGCATGAATCTTTAACCGAAAAGGCCGCAGACGATGAGCATCATTCGCTCGAAAGGAACAATGAAGAATCTAGACAGCCGCAGGCTTTGGATGCCAAGTACCTGAACGGCAGCAGTAGCGCCGCCCGGGTGAACAGCGCCGACTCTTTTGTCACGAGCAAAGAGACCCTGAGTCCTCCGATTGCAACGACAATGGGACGTGAGAATGATGTTGATCGATTCGACGCAGCCACAAAGGCCAATAAAGGATTGAATGGGACTGGAGAGGCTGGATTAGAGACTGGTATCGCGGGGCTTGTGATCAAGGAGGACGGATCTCTTGGAGCCGCATAGGAGTTTGTCGAGCTTAGGAAAAACCAGGGACCTAGTCTGCTCGGTCTCCTCTAGTTCATGCATCTCCTTCAATATTACATCTGACCATCATATGTAGCTTTTCCTGACAGCTATGTTAGCTCTTTTCATCAAGTTGGTCTGCATTTTTTACATGGCCCGTAGTGTCCAGCAGTCAAGTACGATAGAGCACACGAGTAGTTACTAGCATCATGGTAGTGCTTACTGGTATCTCGATAACACTTACTAGTATCTTGGTAGTGCATATTTCAACAGGAGTATCTACTGTAACTCCCGAACTGCAGTTCCCATTCCGGTGATCCTTCTAATGTCCCTGAGTGTTTCCGAGTGATGGCTGACGTGACTAACCATTGTCCAGCTAAGCTATACACTCTACCTCGGAGCTCGATGACGATATAGACCGCCCTACTGCTCAAGCTAAGCTTAGCTAATCGCTACTTGCGAGACTTGTAGCTACTTTAAGCATGGACTCCACTTCGGCAGGCTGATTGCTGGCTGAACACCCCAAGATGATCATCACCACAGCCCACACGCAGGCAAGGCAGGCGTGTCTCTGTCCAACTCCCTCGTGCCATCGTGTATCCATTATTGCTGTCATATTCCAGCCCTCAGCAGTGGCGACTGGTTGCCGCGTCGGATGGCCGATTCGGAGGCGCACGACAGAAGGGAAAAGGGAAAACTGCTCCCGTCGAGGATGGGGCATCTTGCCTCTGCTTCGACTGGACTGTGGCATACTCGCGACACTCGACGACACAGCGGACAACCTTGCACTGCAGATTGGGACATCGACAGACCGACAGATTGCGAGCATCCTCGGTGAGCGACACTCCGCCCTCGGCATGTCACGTGACTCGGGGCTGATATGCTACATGGCCAGATCAAACACAAGAGCAGTAGCAGTGCATGGCAGTCATCGTGCCCGCTAGAGCACTCCTCCGGTCTTCATCTCCCACACGCTCTATCATGTCGCGCATGTCCTTTGCCGCCTCGCAGGGAAGCGAAGCTCACTCTGCAACCCAAAAGCAACCCATTGCTCTCGAACACGAACGCAATCTCGAGGAAGAGAAGAAGAATGCAGCTCAGCTCGTAAAAGCGCTGGCCGAGCGATACGGAGAGCGAGCCGTCCAACGCTGGTCGACAGAGGGCGAGCAAGAGGCGTCATCCACCTCCTCCACCCTCGGCTCCTCGCCCACATCCACCTACAAACCCTTCTCAAGCACATGGGCAGCGAGATACTGGCAGCTGCAAAAAGTCAAAGCCGAGCAAATGCTTGCCGAGCTGGATCAGGTGGCGCGAGAAAAGAGCATGTCGGCAGAGGGAAAAGAAGCATAAAGGCCTGCATACAACGATGCTATCAATCGCCTGGCTATTTCCATCTCACGCAAACCACGACTTCCGTTTATTGCATTTTACGACTTTTCGTTTCAGTTTCATCCAGCACGCGGTGTTGCGTGTGTATACCCAGCGCATCTGCCTGACAAGCCTCATGTATAGCATTTCGGGGAAGGGAAGAGTAGCATCTATTAGAACCTCTCCAGCAGTAGCGCCTTTTATCCTGGATCATTACATGTATACCTTCCTTTCTTGCAATGAATCATTACTGTATCGCATCTCCCTGGCGATAAGTACGCAACGCTGTCCAGAAGCAGAGCCTGGATGATAGCAGCTAATCAACTCGAAAGCAGTACTGCCTGTGGATAACCATCCATTCGCCTGTCTGATGCTTGTCCATACTTATAAGAGCTCTTCCCGCTGCGAGTCGAATGAGGCTTTTCGCGACGTCGCCTCTTTGCTCTTTGCCGACTCGTGCAAGAGAGACGAGGAAGATTGCGAAGAGAAAGCTGTCTGCCCCAAGAGTCACCAAGGAGCTATACAGCCTGGTAGAGTAGATGCTGCAGCCCCTCGGCGTCGCACGGTGTTCCAAACGCAACCAGCTTGCACAGCGAGCTGCAGCCAGGCTGAACCGGCATCGCAAAGTACAGCCGCATCTGCATCAATCTATCGTCTATAACTTCTAGGATTCACATTTCCACCACAGCCTTACCAGAATCCAGGTTACAGAGGCGCTGGATGGCTGCTCGCCTTGACGCCGGCCCTCTCTGCAAGGGAGGACGGACAAACTCCGCTCAAAGGAACTTTCCGAGCTCACGACCATACACAGCTTTTCGCGGTGTAGAGTTGTCATCCAGTCTAACCAACTGACCCACCTTTTCGCTGTTGAATTACCTGCAGCCTCGCCTGGTGCTCGGCGGCCAACGGACAGGCCGACAAACTCAAGCAGACAGCCTGTCGAGGGAGCTGACCACCGCTGGATGGCCTAGCGCCAACCTGATGGCGTCTGTCTAAAGTTTGTCCTCGCTTCAACTACAACCGTGTTGTACAACAGAGGTCTTTTCACAGAGACGCATGCCGCCGAGGACACCAACTCCCAATATAAGTCTGCCCACCATCGGGACACATCTATCAGATAGAGGCCATCATACCTGGCAGACTTTCAACACAAAGGCATGTCAACAAATGACTGCGCTCCATATGCTACTGCAAGGACATCCATTCTCGTTCACAAGGGCAAAGGCATCTTGGTTAAACGCGCTCTCACCAGAGATGTAAGTTTGGATCAGTCCAAACCAAGTGAATGACTTAACTGTCTGACTATGCGCTTGCCGCTCGCTATAGGAGGCCATCAAAGATGCTATTAGCGAGTTTGACATCCACGCTGATGCGCCACAACTCTGTAAGTGGGACACCTCAGAACATGCCGCTTTGTCGCAAACACATCACCCTTGCTAAATACATTGTCACTTTACTAGACCTCACATCCTTTGTGGGTGCCCAGGGTCAAGAGGTCGAAATCAGCAGATCGGCATTTGCCTTCATACGCGATACTATACCTGTCCATGTCCATCTTAGAGAGGAGGATGACAGTGCAGGTGAGCTACAAACCAGTCAGCGCGGGCTGGAGTACCAACTGATTTATATATGTTTCTACTCGATCCCTAGAACGACCGCGGTGGCCAGCACTGCCCATGGCAGGACTCGTGCAAGAAGTGGCCAAGCCTGACCTGCCAGTGCAAGCTGCAGCGACTTCACGTTTCCCGTACTTGTTTGGCCGGGTCGGCGGAGAAGGCTCAAAGACGAGCGAGTCCAAAATTGAATCCAAGATGGAATCCATATCTGACTGGCAAAGGCATACGTCAGGTACTCCCGATACTAGCGCATCAGTCCATCGCCCGCGGCTGGAAACGTCTCAAGCACCAAAGCCGTACGCTACGCCTGTGCAAAGTCAAGAAGAGATGCTGTCAGAGAACGCTATGAACTCACTCATCAATAAATATGAGGCGCATGCGAACTCGTTGCCCTCCTCGCTCTCCGAGAGCCAACCCGGCACGTCGATTCCGAATCACGCAGGAAAAGCCTGGAATTGGTTCAAAAAAGCAGGAACCCTAGTGAAAGGCTCATCGGCAGCCGATGCTGCGGCGGACGTTAGCAAAGGTGATACTGCATCGTTTGCCAACGTGGATCCTACTTCAGCCAAAGCAAACACTATGCAAACCTCCAATGCACTTCAACTGCATGACCTGCCGAAAAGACCATCAAAAGATGACATGCAGTTTCACAGACATACTCTGAGTAAATATCGCGAAATACCAAAGCCACAGACTGCGCAGATTACAGAAGAAATCGAGACACTTCTCCAGAGTGGGCATTCACCGCCTGCTGAGCAGCTGGAACAAACGAATCATCTGCCTCTTAAAACCAACAATGCGACCGGGGCAGTGCGGGCTTCTGAAAATTGGGGTCCGGGATCACTGGTATTAGATGACGGTATATCGGAAAGTAGTACAACGCTCAATGACCCGCAAGATTCGAAGCGACCGCCATGGTGGGCTAAACCTGTTGATGCATTTGACGAAAAGAATCGCAGAAAGTTGGGCCTCAAACCATTGCATTTGAAGAGGAACGAAACAGGCAACATAGAAGATTTTGCTCCTGAAGGCCGGGAATTGCCAAATGAGCGAAACCGAAGTACTTCGCGGACAAATCGCCCACCCTCAATTGCTACAGCTGCGTCGAGAGACAGACAAATACAAACGGGAAAGGTCTCACCGGGGGTACCACTAGCTGGTCAGCGGAGGACAAGAATGAGTAGGATAGCCCCTATAAACAAGGACGACAATAATGCGCGACCTCTGCCAGCTGACATACCAGAGTCACCATTCTCTTCGAGGCGCTTTACCAGACTCGACAGTATGCAAATCGGACACAGAGCTGCGCAATCAAGGGGTATGATTCCTCACGATGCTGTACCTGATGAGCAGCCCTCGAGAGGCTTGGAAGGACATCTGTCAGAACCGACCAAGTCGAACCCGCCTAGAACACGAGTTGAGGCCGAGGACGCACTGCCCACGAAAAGTTCTAAAGAAGCCCGAGCTCGTGTGCAGCGTGCTTCTTCCGACAAATCTGAAGAGACAGCATCAAACCCTACACGTTCAGCTGCGGTTCCACCGAAAGAGGCTATTACGAATCTGAGAGGCGCGGGTATGTTCTATCTTTTCAAGTCAATTGTCTGACCTCGACTGACTTCTTTCACGCGATAGGCACAGATCCCAAACCGACAGTGCCTGTAGCGTTTCGCCCGCACGTCAGGCCCGTACCAGTCAGTCGATCCTCAAGCCAGCAGAGCGGGACTTTTGCGGCGGCAGCTATGGCTGCGCGGCGACAGATCACAAGGGATGGCAGTACTTACGGTGAGCAGCATGCGGCCCATCAAGATAGACACGGCGCAACCAACGATAGGAGAACGGTCAAGCAACGGACATCCTTATCGTCTCTAAAAGACTTTGTCGCGGCAAATCTGCCTGACGAAGAAGGATCTCAAGCTGAAAAGAACGACGATGAAACAGCGATAGTCAATGTTCAACGCTTGGTGCTAGGGCCGATGGATCTATCTTCCCCAAATCGTAAAGGATCGACACTTGTTCTGAAGGCCAAGCTAGGGTTGTCCCAGCTTTCGCTAGAGTGGCAGCCCGAGTCGAAAGTTGTCCTTAACTTGCCGTTCGATGCTATCGCTGGCCTGCGAGTAAGTGGTGGGAGGAAGTTGGGAATACAGTGCTGTAGAATAACCTATGTCTTACCTCATCTCATCTGCAGCTACCTGACCCCGACTGCAGCGAATCGTTCATCATCATCAAGCCCACGACGGGGGATGTCCGCTCGATTTTGATTGAGGTGGATGCAGAGAATCTCCTCGTCTTTCAAAGGTTTGTTCTGGTATTTATCATGGGTCTGGGGGCAGATCTGGACCATGTATCGTGAGTGTGCTTTCTTCGTGCTAGATAGCGTGGTTGTACTAAACGAGTCTTGGGCAGGCCGGGAGACTTTTGCAAGATTTCCGAAGCAAACGGGTGGTAATAGTAGATCCAGGTTTAATGTGTACGCAGGGAAATGTAGTCTATTCAAGCCATTGTACATGCTCTGCTTCCCGTATTCCCTCTTGCTTCCTGCCGTTACCATCAAGTGGAAATGGAAAGCCGTGCACGTGACCAGTTCTCTCGTTTTCTCCTTCTCAATACATCGACACGAGTTGGCGCAGCTCCAACAGCCGCAGCAAAGTAGACCAGCACGTCAGGCTACACCGTTGCTCTGCAGCACATCCCGCCCGCAGTCATGGATCTCTCGCTCAACTTTGCGACAGACGACGCTGCTCCTCGCGGGCGCAAGGCAAAACCTGCTGCTGGGGCAAGACGGCGACAGCAGCAGCAGCAGCAGCAGAAGGGCAAGAGCAGCTACAAGAGCCAGCCAGCAGCGACTACTGGAGCGCATGGCGATGGGAACGCAAGCTTGGCCTCGACATCCGGCGCCCCTGCTAAAAGTACAGCAAACTCGCACAATGCTGCAGGCCACCACCGCGAGCAGCAGCAGCAACAGCATGCAGGAGCGTCCACCAGCGAACAGGACGCAGCTGCAAAGACACCACTGACCGGCAGACCCCAGGTCATCAGCAGCCTCTTTCCTAAGTTCCCGCCTGGAACACGCCGTCCAGAGGTAGCAGCCGCCACCGACACGCAGGACGAAGCGGAAGACTCGCCAGCAGCAGTGCTGGATCCCTCGAATGCGCCCTCGATGGCTGACGACTTTGCCAGCTTACCACTGCGGGCGAACATGGTCGCCCACCTCAAAGGAAAGATGGGCCTCGCACACCCGACTACGATCCAAAAGCTGGCCGTCCCATTTTTGTGCAACAGCGAGACGCGCCAGAAAGACGCCATTCTGCAGGCACAGACAGGCTCAGGAAAGACGCTGTCGTATCTCCTGCCTATCATCGAAGACCTGCTTAGAATTGCAAGCTCCGCCTCGCAGCCAGGCAAACCACTCGACCGAAGTATCGGTACAATGGCCATCATTCTTGTGCCAACCAGGGAACTGGCGAATCAGACCTTTGAGGTCGCGTGCCGTCTCTTGTCTTTCTCGTCGGACACTGGGTCTGCGAGCCACCGATGGATCACTCCGGGACTTCTGACCGGAGGGGCCCACCGTCAGCACGAAAAAGCTCGCTTGAGGAAAGGTATTCCCCTTCTGATAGCTACGGTATGCTGCTTCCCATTCACTCTAAAGCTTTCTTTCCAGCTTGCTGACCCATTCATACGCAGCCTGGCCGTCTTCTAGACCACCTCGAAACCACCAAGGCCTTCCGCATAGCAGGAGAAGTTGTTCGCAAGCCCAAAGATCCTTCCTCGAGCAGAGGAGGGCAAGAAGCAATAGATTCAGACGATGAGTTCGCCATCGAAGACAGTCTTCAGGCACCTCTCGTCGGACCCGAAGGCGGAGATGACGAGGTCTCCTCCGATGAAGACTTCGAAGGAAAAGGTGTCTCACGCTCACATCGGCGCAACGCACCTTTGACATCTTCTCAGGAAACGACCATCAATCCGCATCTCAATCTGCGCTGGCTCGTTCTAGACGAAGCCGACAGACTTATGGATATGGGATTCGAGCCACAAATTACCTCAATCATGAACCTGCTGGCTTCACGCCTGGACAAGCGGAAAGCTGCTCTCGCTCGCGCACTCAATAACGGCGATGTGAGAAGCCGGCTTGCAGGCCAACGACGCAAATACATAGAGCTCGATCAGCGAAGAACTCTCCTTTGCTCGGCTACAATTCAAGAAAATGTGGAAAAGTTAGCAGGCGTAGCGCTAAAAGAACCCCTTCTGATCAAAGGTGATGGAGATAAGGCTCAAGATAGTAAAACATCCAATAAACCAAACGATGGCTCCTCATGGAGTCACTATGCTCCTCCTTCGCAACTCTCGCAAATGTACGCCACAGTGGAACCCAAACTGCGCTTTGTCGCTTTAATTGCACTTCTACGACAACTCTTGCTTGCACCTGCCACAGCCTCAGCTCCTTCACAAAAGATCCTGGTGTTCCTATCGTGTACTGATTCTGTCGATCTACACTGGCACGCTATGGCAAACCTACGAATGGGCCGTGAACCTGGAGGGGAACTCAAGAAAGACAAAGAAGATGCCATTCGCACGCAGTCTGTCATCTTACCCGGTACGGCTGTGTACCGGCTACACGGTAGTCTGGACTTGAAGACCCGTCTGTCAAGCTTGAAGGCTTTTGCTAGCAATAAGAGTGGCCCAGCGGTGCTATTCTGCACCAGTGTCGCTGCTCGAGGTCTAGACGTGCCTGATGTCAACTGTGTCATTCAATATGACCTGCCAACCGAGGTAACTGAATTTTGCATATTGAAACAATACCAAACTGACTCGTGAGATATTTCAGGGCGGAGTCACAGAATACGTACATCGTGTGGGTCGAACAGCGCGCGCAGGTGCAGGCGGACAGTCTTGGGTATTCCTTCTTCCGTCAGAAGCAGGCTGGGTGGACTGGGCGGAAAAAGAGATGAAACAAAGTGACGATGGATCCATAGAGAAACGTCTACACGAACGAACTATACACTCTTTATTGAAAAGCGGTTACGGCGGGAAGGACGCGCGCGATTACGAAACTCGTGCAACAGACGTGCAGATGGCATACGAGAGATGGGTAGCAGACGACTCTTCGGTAAGCCTTTCCACCTGGAAAGTTCGTCCACCTTCCTTGTAGGCTGATTTTTGGCTCTTCCATCAAAGAACTTGAATCTGGCACGAAAGGCCTTTTCAAGTCACGTCAGAGCCTACGCGACGCATCCAAGCAATGAAAAGGAGATTTTCCATGTCAAGAACCTCCATCTGGGCCATCTTGCAAAAGCATTCGGCCTACGTGAGGCACCGGCGGGCATCGGCGGTGTGCCAAAGCAGAAGAAGCAAGCGGCTGGCGCTCGTCTGGCACCAGAGAACAAACGCAAGAGGCCCTCGGGCAACGATTCCGACAGTTCAGAGGAAGCTACTCCAGACCCCAAGAGGCCTACTATACCACGTTCTGGTCGCGCTCTCGAAGGTAAAGGATTGCATGGACCTCACGGTGTCACCCGACGCGACTTTAACATCGCCAACACGTCGGCTTTGGAGGCGCTTGTCGCGCGGAAAGGAGTTCGGAAATAGACAAGGTCGGGTGCGATGTTCGTCTATTAGATCTAAGGCTTATCATTTGCCTGAGTAATTTACTACGACCTGTACGGTGTAGTGCTATTGTTGTTGCTATTTAATACATTTTAGGGAAGTTGCAGGATATATTGACGTCTACCGTGGCCCCAGGCTTTCGCGAAGCTCTTGGAACCGCCGCCACTCTTCTTCAGGCATTTCGTACGTGTTTGCGCCTTCTTCTGGGAATGTCCGGCTTTTGACTTCGTCGTGATAGGCGCGCAATGCATTGGGGACATCTTCTGCTAAATTTGCGAATTTCTTGCAGAACCGAGGGACTCGTTCAGTCATGCCAAGCATGTCTGTTTGCACCAGTACTTGACCTGCGCACGCTGAAGATGCGCCAATGCCTGTGAGCAGTAGCATAGTCAGCTTTGAAATTTACGTGTTTGGCTGCAAGGAGAAAATGTCTTTACCAATTGTGGGTATCCGCAAATCGGATACAAGGGATTCTGCAAGTCGAGAGGGGAGTGCTTCTATGAGTATTGCGAAAGCACCAGCTTCTTGGAGAGCCAGAGCGTCTTTTGTGATTTGCAGCGCTGATTCTGCAGTTTTGCCTTGTACTCGGAAGCCAGAGAGCGCAGACTAGCGGGATGTCGGGTGGAGCCACAGTAGTAAGTAGATGCGATACGGTTCTGCAGCACCTGGTCAAGGATGGAGACCCACCTGTCTTTGAGGCATGAGACCGATGTGTCCCATTACAGGAATTCCGATGTCGACTAGTCGGGATACCAAGGGCAGGACATCCTTGCCTCCTTCAATTTTGACAGCCTCCATTGCTCCTTCTCTCAGCATGCGTATAGCGTTTGTGACGCCAATTTCCATTGAAGCCTGATGGCTTCCAAAAGGCATGTCGCCTATGAGCAAGGGTGATTTTGCGCCGCGAGCGACTGCGCGGCAGTGGTAGAGCATCTCTTCCATTCCAATCTCGTTGGTGGATGCATACCCGCATGCAACCATGGCGAGCGAGTCGCCGACGAGACAAATGTCGATACCGGCTTCTTCGAGGTATCTGGAGGGATGTCGGTCCAGAGTAGGCGGTGGCCACGTGAGAGAGGTCAGCCAGGATGACCACAGTCTCCACGCCCGACCGGATCTCACCTTGCACTGTGAAAGTCGTAGGCGGTGAGCATGCTGATGGGCGTGCCGGTCATGAACATGTGCTGGAGGGAGCGGAGGGTCACTTTTTTGCGAAGTTTTGTGGCTGCCGGGGGAGCCGTGTCAGGGAGTCCTACCAAGCGCACGGTAGGAGCAATACTGACCATCTGACCGCTCTGAAGGCCGCGTGCTGTACCTGCGTGCTGCCTGTCCTGGCGATATCGCTGGTGCACACTGGCTGCACGCTGAGGGTGATCGACCAGCACCACGGCGGATGGCCTTGACGAGGCTGGCAGACAGCGTGGATGCAGCTTGCATGGTGGACAGAGGTGTGCGGATCTGGTCTTGCTGCTCGTGTCTCTATCCTATCAATAATGTCAAAGTAGTACTAATCCATACTAATGAAGTAATAATAATATCTAGATACTCTCTAGAAAGATGTTATCAATAATGTAGAAGTAGTGATAACGTATTAATAATACTATTCTAGAAAGTATACTTTCTAGAAGGATACTATTATTAATTGAAAAGTAGTACTAATGAAGTAATAATAATATCATTCTAGAAAGGATACTTTCTAGAAAAGTGTTATTAATAATGTAAAAGTAGTAACACTATATTAACAAAATCTTTCTAGAAAGAATACTTTCTAGAAAAGTATTATTAATAATTTGAAAGTAGTACTAGTACAGTAATAATAATATCATTCTAGAAAGTATACTTTCTAGAAAAGTACTATTATTAATTTCAAAGTAGTACTAATACATTAATAATAATATCATTCTAGAAAGTATACTTTCTAGAAAAGTACTATTATTAATTTCAAAGTAGTACTAATACATTAATAATAATATCATTCTAGAAAGTATACTTTCTAGAAAGATCTTATTATTATCTTGTGAATACTTTTGTTATACTAATAATAATATCTTTTATTTGGTTAATACTTTTTTAATGTTAATAATAAGATCCTTCTAGAAAGAACACGCTGCGTCTTGATGCTGCTCCTCTACACGCAGTGGCAAACAGCAAGCATACAAGACGTGCAAGCTGGAAAGCTCTGTCTATCTCTCGCCATCTCCAGTACCAACTCACTTTGAACTGACGCTGGGAGCGCCCTCCTGCACAGGCACCCTGCCATGCCATGATGGCGTCGTCGTCGGGCCCGCCTGGCGATGTAGGCCAGGTCAAGGTGAGGGCACGTATATCAGTCAAAGCCAGCAGTGAGCTGATACGACCTGCACACTCGCAATCATCCAGGTGGTCAAGGACATGCCACGCATGGATGAAGCGCTGACTCTCCTCAAGAAGCTGCACAGTCTCTGCAAGCCCATCCAGAAGAAGTAGTAGGTGCTGGTGGTGGCAAGGTCATTTCGCCTAGCTGACGACGCAGACTAATGTGATGCATACTCTCTCTCTCTCTTCTGCTGACGGCCAAATCTCACTCTGGATTACTCACAAAGCGGATGGTACCTCCCCACCCTCACCGAATTCTTTCCAAGCAACCCAAACCTCCTCGGGATGAACCGAAACCACGGCGAGACCATCTTCATCAGACTTCGACCCGCCGACGACAAGTCTTCGTTCTTACCTCTGGAAGAATCCCTCGTTGGGACCCTCTTGCATGAATTCACCCACAACGTCCATGGACCTCATCACAAACAATTCTACGAGTTCCTGGATAAATTGCAAGACGAGTATGATGTACTGCGCACAGGGGGATACAGCGGTGAAGGCTTCTTTAGCGAAGGCAAGCGAGCCGGCTACACACCCAATCTACCTCCGCACTTGGCCCGCGCAAAAGCTCTTCAAGGCGCACAACATCGCCAGCAGATCTACAGTATAATGGGACCCGCTGGTGGAAATAGGTTGGGCACCGGCAGATCTACACTCGGCAAGACGCCCAAACAGATGGCTGCCGAATCAGCTGAGCGGAGAGCACTCGATGATAAAGCTTGTGGTCATGGTGAAGCTGTGTCAGGTTTGTCCGTCGAGCAGGAAATGGACAAGGCGACCCAAGAATCGACTACCATGTCTGAAGCTAAGACCGCAAGTACTTTGGTCGGGGCATCTGGCAGCTCGACACCCAATACATGCACTGAGACTAGTGGACATGAATCAGACGACTCAGATATAGAAATTGTGTACCCTACAGAGGCGGCGGGCCCGAAACTTCTAGGGACAGCCAAGGAAATTCGAAAACCGCCTATGACCAGCAAAACTTCGGAATCCAGGAAGCGCCCATTGACTCAGCCGTTGGAGCAAGCACGCAAGTCATTGAAGACAACTGAACAGAGCTGGATCTGCCAAGTTTGCACATACGATAATGAGAAGCCGATGGCGCTGTGCTGCGAGATATGCGGCACACAGAGGCTAGAAGACAAGCCAGGGCCTGGTGCAAATGTACGGAGCGGCAATCACAGTTCTTCTGCGTCGTTTATGAACCCAAGCCAGAGATCTTCGGGGAAGACTTATTCAGCAACCTGGTAAGCTCTAATTTCCCGACGGCTCGAGACAGAGCTTTTCGCATTGTCAGCGCTGATCCTCGTACCTCCTCGTCGCATCTGTTCGCCAATTTACTCTCTCTGATCATGACGATGCTTTAGGGTGTGCCATCTGTGTGGTGCAGAAACCGAGCATCAGTGGTGGACGTGTCGTTTATGTGGTCATATGAAGCTGTCGAGTTCAGATTCGAATGGTTAGTTGCGGGTGACTTCTGACTTCATTATCAGTTCCGGTTGTTGTTGTATCTTTCATGGTAGGTTCGTTACTGGAAACTCATTGCAATGCTATGCTGTGTCTTCATTCTTTCGCCTCCACATGACGGCGCTAGCCTGCACGTGATCACCCAGCCTTCCGGTCCGAACAGAATTCGCAGCAGCCGGCTTTCTTTCCTGCCAACCCACCCATACTGACTGCACCATGAGCGCAGCAGCAGAACCTGTCGTCATAAGCTACTCGAGTCTGCTCCACGATGATCTCAGCTCGCTCTACGACGACATCACGCGAGGGTTTGGATCTGAACCCGACTGTCTCGGCTTGATCATAGTCAAGGATCTGCCAGACCAGTACTCGCAGCTTCGCGAAAAGGCTTTAAGAGCATCTGCACAGTTCGCAAGCTTGCCGGAAGATGTAAAAGAGAGGTACACCGATCCCGCAAGCTCGTACAGTTTCGGCTGGTCGCACGGCAAAGGCAAGCAAGCAAGGCTTTCGTTTCGCTAGGATTGACGCGTCTACGGGCAAATTTGTCTGACTCTTATCTCTACAGAGGTTATGAATGGTGTACCAGGTGAGTGGCATTAATGTTATAGGTGTCTTATAGCTTATACTGAACTTTCAACACAGACACCCTAAAGGGTTCGTACTATGCAAATCCACTGTGCGACAAGCCAGAAGTGTCGGAAGGCTTGAAGACGGAACACCCAAGCTATCTTCGAGACAACGTCTGGCCCACACAAGACGACTGCCCCGACTTTGAACACGACGTGAAAGCTCTGGCTCGCTTTATGACGGAAACAGCTTGCTTGCTCGCCAAGGCCTGTGACAAACTGGTAGCACAGCACAGCAATAGCCCTTCGGTCGAGAAGATGATAGCATCGTCTCGGTGCTCTAAAGCTCGCCTGCTACATTACTTTCCTCCTGCAAACCAGGTTGTATCGCTGCAGAGTGGCACAAGCGAGAAGGGGACAGCCGAGGACAAGGCAGATTCGTGGTAGGGTTTAAGTCTGGCGCATGATTCAGGGTACATGCGCTGACTATAGGGATACAGGTGCGGTGACCATCTCGACCACTCTCTTCTTACCGCGCTATGCCCCGCCATGTATCTTTTCCACCCGGATGGTGAAAAAGGCCTGTCACCTTTAGCAGTCCCGGCTCCAACAGCTTCTGCGGGCCTCTTCATACGGACACGGTCAGGGAAGGAACTGCAGGCGAAGATTCCTTCAGATTGCATGGCCTTTCAGACGGGCGAAGCGCTGCAGCTCCTGACTGGCAACCAACTGCAAGCAACGCCGCATTATGTTGCTGCAGGAACCGACGGAGCAATCTTGCCTTCGGTGCTGTCGACTATCGAAAAGAAGAAGTCGGAGGATTCAGCTTGGCAGAATGTACAGGCGGGTGTCATCTCGCGCGAGACAATGGCAGTCTTCCTCCAGCCAGATGTTGGAGAAGTGATAGGATCGGATGGAGAGACGTTTGGTCAGTTTACGAAGCGCATCCTGGAAAGTCATTATGATAGTGAAGCGGAGAGGTAGTGATAGATGCGGTGATATATCAGCACCAACTGTCACTTTTACGCTGAAGGAGAGCAAAAGTATACTATCATTCTTTCTATAACATGTCACGTGCGGTGTTCTGACGGTCCTGGAGGAGGTCGTGGTATGTGGTGGATGGCATACTCGCAAGCCTGGTCTGCAGTTCCATCATTGTTCGCTGCCCATCTGTCCACTCCGCTATGCGTGTTATTGCTCTCGAATTATTCCAAATTTCTGCGCCTGCTTTGCTCACCTCGCCGGCGTTGGGCGGACTTTGCGACTTTTCTATCAGCGTTGACTGGAAGAAAGCTGAAGAAACCTGCTGGGAGCCTGCATGCGGTGACACGAGCAGTCCATCTACAAGTACTATAAGCAGCCAGCCAGCCTGTCGCTGCAATGAGCGAGTCAAGGCAAGCGGCTTCTGGTGCCGTCGCGCTCGAGAACAAAAAGAGCCAGAGCAAGAGCCCGGGCAAGAAGAAACAGCAGCCATATCCGATGTGGGCGCCATGCCATCCAACTGACGGACTGCACAGCATCCACTGACGCTCATCCACCTGTATCACTTTCCAGGTATCTCGGCGGACTTGCAGGTGAGCAAGAGCGTGATCGGCTATGGAAGACGATAGATATGCTGCATGTTCGTCGTAGACGTGCAGGCTGGCTGATGCTTGATTGTCATGACACGCAGCTTCTATAGCAGCCGTCGCTACGCACCCGCTGGACGTCAGCAAGGTGTAAGGAGATTTTCCCAGCCGGGCTCTCGAGCGAATGGCAATATACAGAAAGCAGCGGCATTCGCTGATTTCAAGGGTTTCCCCCCTCGCACAGCCGGATGCAGACTAGCAAGCACCATTCCATGTTCAAGGTCCTAGCCGACTCGGTAAAGACAGACGGTAGGTCAAGTCCGAAACTGCCCCGTATGAGGGGCGCCGCTGAAAAAGTAGAATCCCCGACTTCACTACACATGCAGGCATCGCCAAAGGAGCCTATGCTGGACTGTCTGCAAGTTTACTGCGCCAGCTGTGAGTTGATGCATCTGTCTATATCGGCTCCTCCGTCCTGAACTTAAACGTAACCATGTAGAACATACTCCCTAACCCGCTTTGCGGTATACGACAAGACGAAAGAATACCTGGGCCAGAACAACGAAGGGGCTTTCTCGTTGTGGCAATTAGCAGTTGCTGGCGCGGCAGCGGGAGCAGCAGGGGGCTGTGAGTGGGCATCTCGACTTCAGGCTCTCCGACTCAGACTAAGCTCTATTCGCCCTTTTGCAACACAGTGGCTGGTAACCCGGCAGATATTGTGTTGGTGCGGATGATCTCAGACGTGAATAGACCTCCCGCGGAGCAACTGAAGTATAAGAACGCGTGAGTATTCCCCACCTCCACGATACTCTGATCTCTGACGTTGTATTTTCAGAATCCAAGGCGTGAGGAGTATAATCCAGGACGAAGGCGCAATTTCCCTATTCAGAGGGTTAGGTCCTAATGTAGCTCGAGCAATCATCATGAACTCGAGCCAACTTGCATCGTAGGTGCTTTCTTGGTTAAATGTAAACGTTTCCCTGCTGAAATGGTTGCTCTAGATACGACTCTTTCAAAGGTCTGCTCCTGCGAAGCGGCTATTTCTCCGACAATCTGTTTGCACACTTCACGGCCGGCTTAATGGCTGGAACAGTGGCTACAACTGTGTAAGTGCAGTCACACGCAAGAGGAAAAAATGGACACTAATTGCGAAGATCTAGCTGTGCGCCCTTCGATGTAGTGAAGTCGCGGGTTAGTAGTCATTTATATATTCAGATGTCCGCTTACCTGACAGATGCCCTTTCCAGATAATGAATTCCTCCGGGAACGACACCGTGAGTGACCGCATATTGTGTTACGGAATGGTCGCACTGACCTCGAGACAATTTGCAGGTTATGCAAATAATTCGCCGCTCATTTGCCAAGGAGGGTATTTCTTGGTGCTTCCGGGGATGGACGCCAGCCTGGATTCGCTTGGCGCCTAACAGTCTCATTATTTTCATGTCGTTAGAGGTAAGTGAGCCTGAGCCTGTAGAGCCCGTTTTATTCTAATGTTTGTCCTCCACTCCAGCAACTTCGTAAGTTTGTTGACAAGACAAGGGAGCGTAAAGCCGGCGCCTCCATTGTACGATAGCCCACATATGTAAAACAACACTTTAACGTAGTCTCGCCATTGGGCTGTCTTTTGCGTCACCATTCATCGCCCGTTGTCTCCCTTCTTTGGCTAGCAATTTCCCTAGCCCGGTCATTTATCGGCTTCAGTGTAGACTCTTGCATACATCAAAACAAACGGAATAGTGGCCCCTACAAGTACTCTATGTATTATTGCATTCACCTGCAGGTCAGCGGATTGGGCAAAAGTAGTCGCGGGCGGGGGAGAGCACAGAGTCGTTCGCAGGCAGTTCAGGACAAGTGTAGTATCACTCACAGAGGTGCTAGAGCTGCTCGAACAGGCTGCACGCCTCCGTGGGGCGCTTGAAGCGGATTGACGTGGGTTGTTGTTCGCGACATGGTGGGCAGACTGGGACCTGCGACAGAGGTGGAGGAGCGCGACGGGGGGTCAGGGAGGCGTCTACAAGGACAGCCTGCAGTGCTGCTGATGCCTGTGTGGAGGTCAGCTGCGATGTATGTGTGTGGATGAGGATGCGAGAGAACCAGCTTGACCCATCGCCTGCTATTCGCCGGGATCACCACCAGCCAACTTTCGTCCATGGGTCTGGCTGGGTGGTTGGGTCTGACGCTTGGGTCTGGCTTCGCATCTCTTAAACGTTGCATTCGTTGCATTGGCTGTCAATATAAAGATAGAAAAGAATAGGGTATAAAACACGGGTCATGCCTAACAGAGTGTCCGTCTTCACCGTCATCGGCTCGTTCGCGTCTCGTCAAGGGTCATCTAATGGGGAATTAACTGATGTCTTTCCAGCCGTCACTTAGATAGAGTCACAGAAGCTGCAATAAACTTCGAGGTGGTCGTGGAAGATGATCTGCGCGTGTGGAGAAATTCGAATATCAGCTGAAATGGATTTACTGTATATTACGGGAACACAGGAACTTACGGGAAGGGCAATCAAAGCTGCAACAAGAATTGCACCCGCGAAGAAGACTAGACCATATTTGAATTCTATTATGCGTCTTGCTTTGCGTGCACGCGCTGAGAAGATCGCGGGATGGACTGGTGGCAAAACAAAAAGTCAACATTTTTTTCTAAAGACAGGTTGTTGAGCGAAAACGTACTTTGTGCGGATTTTCGCAGCCAGAATAAAAGTGTACTGTGCGCAGTATCGATGTATGGAATGCAGCACGGGATGAAGAGGATGTAGAGGAGCAGATGTCCGGTGATGCAGTCACCGGCAAACATCGACAGCTCGACAATCTTGACGACGTATTCACGTAGTGGTTGTGTGAAAGCGTGTGACCCGAGTCCTCTTCCATACCAGCGTCCTGTCCAGAAAGCGCGATTCGATTCGTCGTGCTTAAATTCTCTGCTCATGAAGCAAGCGATAAGAATCTTCAAGAGAAGTCTCTGGATAGCGATCGCAGCCAATACTCCAACGACGGCATGAGATGTTGACCAGGCCTCGAGGAACCAGAGGAATTCGAAGCAAACAATATAGCCGACAATGCTTAAAGCATGAGCGATCGCCGCAGTGACGGCACCAAACTGATGAAAGAGGAGAGACAGAAGAGTCGGTGAGTGCGGGGAAACATACTCCTTGAAAGACTGGAAAGGCGGCTTACCTTGCCACAGCTATTCAGCATCGGACCAGCCAAGAGGGCAACAAAAAACACAACGAGGAGAACCACGGCATTCCAGACGATGGGACCGAAAGAAATGATTGCCAAGCGGAGGAGGGCGTTGACTGGCCGAGCAGAGAGTGATTTTGTAAAAGTATAAGCCAGAAGAAGGATGAACGCTTGAAGCGTAGGTCCAGAGAGCTCGGAGATTATGATTGTCTTCCATCCTACACGAGGTACGTCGATTGACAGCTTCTCGGAAGGCACTCCAAGCTTCTTCTTCTTGAATCCAGTGATGCGTGTTCGACTGAGACGGCAGTAACCAATCCAAGAATTTGCGTGTGATTTGGTGTTACCTCGAGACAGCCATCGAAGATACTCTCTATAGTCTACAAGGAAGTCACCCATGGAGAATTGATGAGGGTTGAAGACGAAAGGAGCGATGCAAAGGGCCACTGTGCATATGGAAAGCAAGTATCAGTCACCGCCCGACTGTGAGAACGAATTGTGCCAAATCTATCCTACTTACGGACTGTAAACCAGAAGTAGGTGATGTGCCAGATCCAGATTGTCATTGTAATATAAACAAGTAGTCCCAATGTCCTCATACCCATGTAGATACTAGGTCCGGCGAAACGGGAATAGAGGATAGCGAAGGAAATTCTGGAAGTCGCAAAGCCACGACCAGTAGCAATGTATCTTGCACCACCAAAGGATAGATCACTCAAGATGGAGTGGGTAAGAATCTGTGTGTTGAAGATCTCGAAGATGGGCGAGAGGGAAAGGAACTGTTTGCCCAGGCGGTAAAGAGCTCGCAAGACTCCTCTTTCGCACAGCTCTTGCAGGAAAAGAGGAAGGAAGGAGATAAAGAAGACGACGAAGATGGAAATGATGCAGCGCTTGATCCAGTCGTAGACGGGAACGAGATTGTAGCATCCAGACTGGTTGCCTACAAATTGACCATCGGACGTGTATCTGCAGATGAAGAGGCCTTGGTTCATGGTACCTAGGAGGACGAGCACGATCATGAAGAATTGAACAGCAGTGATGATGAGGATGTTGTTGATGTGGAATCCTGGATGAGCGTAGTAAAAGGTCAAGAATCGATCCAGGGGCAGTTGTGTACCGAGGTAATAGCTGTAAAGTGGGCAGGTTAGGAGACGACCAGGAAAGCTGCTTCGGGATGCAGCAACTTACTACTCGCGCGACAACATCTGTTCACCCATACCAGTTCCAATCTTGGTTTGGAAATTCAAAATGGTGCCAAATCCAAGATCACGACCTTTACCACATTGGTAGTACTCGGTGTGCTTGATGCGACCTCCACGACCAAATGCATTCATACCAGCATAGATATCCTCGTTGAGATGCAATCCCTTCTGTGCTTTCGAAACACCACCTCGCGTTGTCATGAAAATACCAGCAAGGAAATCAGGGTGACCGTAATGCAACTTGCCGCCGATTTGAGCCAACGCTCGCGCAAGGAGGGTACCGAAAGTCTGTTCTTTACCAGCCGCGACGTCTCCCAAGATACCGATGTTCTCTGAGAAAATGTATTCACGGGCGCCAACAATGGCGACGGGAGGTTTGACGGTGTATGGCGCATTTGCGGCATATGGATTCTGCTGGCCGATGTGGAACTCTTCGAACTCGCCCAATACGTTTCGGATCTTGAGACATTCCTCGAGGTAGTTGTCCTGATTGGCATCGATGAGCTGAAGGTATTCTCCACGGTAGAAGATAATAGCATGGTTCTGGTTGTCGGACTTTCCGTCGCCCAGAATGGGATTACCGGGCAGTTCAATCCTGAACTTAGGGCGGCGACGTCCGTCGGGCAAGATCTCAGAGTGTCCATCGATAAGTGCAGAGTAAATGCGAGGTTCGCCTCCTTCTTTCCGTGGTCGTTCTTCATCGAGGTAGGCAATCTGTAGGTCGGGATAGGCGCGCAACAAGAATTCAGTATTCTCCACTTCCTCTTTGCTAAACTTTGAGTATCGCTGCATGGAGATGACAAATCGGAACTTGCGGCGAGCCATACGCTCTAGCTCGCGCTCGAGTCGCTCAGTGTTGCCGCCAAATTGCTGGACGATTTCTGGGTTTTCTACTCGGTAAAGGAGCTTGATGGCCTTGCTGTAGTTCATGAAACCCGACACAGTACGGTAAAGCGTCTGGGCACGTAGAGACGCCCAGATTCGTGTTCTCAAGGTGTATTCGGGGGCGGCAGATTTGAAACCAATAGTGTAGAAAGGAATATCGTCGGCGACCTTACTTTTCGTTTCGGACTTTTCGTCAGAACTGCCAGCACCGTTTGCGAATGGGTAATTGGAGAACACTGAAGATTCTTCAGCGAGAATCTTGGTATCGCGAACGAAGTTGTCCCACTCGAGGGGATGCAGCTGTTTGAGGTATTCGAGCAGAGTAACGCGGGTATTTTGATCCTCTTCACGTATGATTTCTCGAAGGGAAAGCAAGATCTTCTCAGAGTAGTGAGGTGTGAGAACTGTAAATGTAGGCATGGCATCGATTGGCAAGGGTTCGGGAATGGCAGTTGTCAGAGACTGAGCAAAGAAGGAGATTCTGCGCTCGGCTTCCGAGCCGCGTGGGAAAAACTCTTGTTTCAGGCCTTTGTCATCTTGCGAGATGAAGAAGACTGGCGCTCGAAGTGTTCGACGTCCATCTGCTTCGGAAGAAACCTGGTGATAGAGCAAACGCTGGACGTGATCGATTGAGAGCAAGTGCTCTCTGTACATGGAGATGATGACGGCGTTCCAAACTTGAGATACGAGGACCTTTGGCTTGTACTTGATTTCCATATCGGCAGTGGCTAGCAGCTTGGCGTAGATGCGCTTGGGTAATCGAGTAAAGATGTCTTTCCAAGGTGTCCAGATAGACAGACCGAGGGCAAAGGAGCGTGCAATGGAGAAGACGGTGTTCCAGATGACGTACCACAGGAAGGTATCGAGGAAGAAGAGAACCAGATCCATCACGAACATTGCTGCGAGAGTGAACGTAGGTTGGTATTGGCAGAGGCTGTTGCCCATAATCGAGTCTCGACAGTTTTGAACTCTCATGCCAACCATGACGCGAATAGGATTTTCAAACGACAGCGTCAAGAAAAAGTAGGATTCGGTAAACTTGCATCCAAAGATGAGGATCCAGAGAGCCAAGCTTGTGATTCGCTCGGTACGGGTGAGGCGTGGATAAGAGGCAGTAAAGGTCTGGTTTGCGAGATACTTTCTTGCCTTGCCTCCCACGCGATCTCCGAACATGCGTCCAGAAGGTACAACAGAGTATAGGATGACTGCCGAGAGAGCGATGCCAAACTCAACGTAGCTGAGAATGCGCGCAATTGTAGTAAAGCGGATTGTAGTGCCGTGAGAGATGTAGAGGTAGGGTCCAAGCGTTGCGGCGAAGATTGCGACGAGGAAGAGCAGTCTTGCAGTAAGATGAGAGTTATTCGACCAATTGGATGGAATGTATGACCATTCTGCGAGTGTTGCTGCAATCATAATGAGCGAGGCGGCGGCGCCACCCAGACCAACAGAACCCCAACGCATCGAAGGGGCGTAGTCTTTCTGGCCAGCGAGGGTGTAAATGTTTGTAGCGCTGTGGTAGAGAAGATACGAAAGGCAAAGGTGATCAGACGGTGCTGAATGACTTGGACCGAGACTCGAACATACACGAAGGCAGTGTAGAACCAGTACATCGAGATGTGCATGACCCAGATCCGGTTAAAATTGACCAAGAGGTGGAGGAAGGAGCGTTTCTCGTAGTATGTCTTGGAGAAAACCCTGTTCCATTCGACCTTGTCGAACTTCATGAATCGCTGATTTGGGGGAACGTCGACAAGGCGGGTCTACAATCAACGGACGCATTTCAGCACAAGATGACAATGCTCAACAATCACAGGGGAAATCTGACGCACCTTGTCAGTCAGTACAATCTTGGCGATGCCCTCTGGATACCAGAAGAGCTGATTGACATCGTCGTAGCCGATGGTGGTGTCGTGGTCCTTTTCCTTCTTGACGAATACACCATTGTCCACCTCGTAGGATTGGTCTCTGATGAAGCGGTAGAGAGGTCGGATGACGGAGCGAAGGTATAGACCTTCAGGGACGGGCTCTGTCCTGTTCTGGCACTCTGGGGAGCGGTAGTAGTCGTCTGCACACTTGAAAATAAAGCAGAGACACTCCGGGACAAATCTGACCTGGGCGGCTTCACCCCAGCAGAGCAGGTAGAGTGCAAGCTGGCGGACGCGGTCGTAGTCCGACATGTTTGCCATTGCGTGTCTCCATCTGCTTGCTGCCGACTCTATCGATTTTGTGGCGCCCGACTTTGCTTTTCGCGCAAGACCGCCAAGTGGAGCGGTTTGAGTTTGTCCAATGGCATTTTCCAAGTCTAATTGCGAACTGAAATACTTGAGAGGGGAAAGAGAGCGAATGAGTCTAGTGATGCATGGATGCCTGGTCTGTGCTTACCCATAGCCTGTAGTTTGCATTGGGCCCGCCGATGTACTGGCTGTGGAGGGAGAGCAGCGCGGCAGCGGGGGAGGAGCGCGAAGCTTTCGAGTCGAGCTGGACCATGAGGAGGTCAAAGACATTACGGGAAGAATTTTTCTGAAATCCAAACTTGTTAGAAAGCTTTCGGAAAAAGAGAGCATTAGTTAATGTAGGCATTTGTAGAGGGAGGTGGATGGCCTCACATCCTCAAAGACATCTTCGATCTCTTCGCGCGACAGCGGGAGGGGATTGCCGTTTGTCTCGTTCCAGGCGGGGTATATATCCGTCTTGTCTGCAATGTACGAGTGCATCTCTGCGGTTGGCGTGTGTGCCGAGGACGAAGCATAGCCATTGTTGGGGAGTGGGTGCATCTGCTGGCTCTGCGAGTAGGCCTGGGGGTGCGAGAACGGGCCAGCTTGCTCGTCGGTCATTGCGGATTCCGAGTCTGACTGCATGTATCCTGCTGTGTGGTTGTGTGCGGTTGTAGTCGAGCGTGGTGTGGTCAATGTCGAATGAATATGCGAGGAATGGTGCGCGTTGAGCGGGAAGCGCGTTGGGACAAAGTCAGCCACGACGACGGGCGAGACAGAGAGGGAGGAGCACCCACCAAACCTGCCATTGCCCCCCATCTGGTGAGCAGTGTGGACGCCCTCGCTGCCATACTCTGGCGTGTAGGCCATGCTGGTGGTGGTGTGTTGGCGCTGTCGCTGTCGACTGGCTGTAGAATGGCCGTGTGCTGTGCTGGGGGAGCGCCAGGACCTGGATCAGCACGAGGAGAGCGCGCATGCCATCATACACTCACATACTGACCCTATACCGTCTCAATCCTGCATCCAATCACCCCTCCAAGTCGTCCTGATGCAGAGAGGCGAGATGCGATGTTTTCACCACTTTTACAGCGCGCCCGACTTCTCGATCGCAGCGATTTGGGGGTGCAGCGGTGAATCGATGGAGAGGACTGGTTGAAAGGCAGCAATTGGACGAGTAGGGCAGTGCGATCCACTTTGCTCGTGCACGCTTGCCCTCTCCAGGTGCTGGAGATGATTTGGAAGATTGCCACCGCTTTAGCCATCAACAGGCCAAGATTGTGCTGGAGGGTGGGCTGCATTGGGGAAAGATTAATGGCCGTTAATGACTGATTAGCACTGATAGATGGCATTGCTAATGGCATTAGTAAATTGGACTACCATCATTAGCAACCCTACTAACACTCATTACCACAGCCCTCCTTGTCATCACTAATCCTCCAGCCATCACTCTCCATCCACTCCCAATTCCTCACCCAACATGGCTGGCTCGCCCAATCCACTCCCAGGTAGGCACATTCCTCTCTGTCGTTGCTCACTGCTGACTCTGCCTTGCCTGTCGCTGCTCGTGCTCTGCTCGTACTCTATGCCGCCTCGATCGCCCTATGGCCATACACCTCTACATGCAACCACAGCTGACGGCATCGTAGGAAAGCTCACTGACACCCAGCAAGCCGCCCTCAAGCAGTTCTGGAAGGTGGGTGGCTGGCTTGCTTGGAAGGACTTGTTTCATTCTCCCTTCTCTAGCTATTTGCACTGACGCATCATACCCCATTCTATACTAACGGTATCCTCTCTCTCTCTCTCTCTCTCTCTCTCTCTCTGTCTCTCTCTCTCTGTCTCTCTCTCTCTTACACACACCCTCTCCCTCTCCCTTCCATCATTATCACCGCACATATCATTCCGACTACCAGGAACTCTTTCAGGTGGGCAGCGGGCCAGTTTCTCCCTCTTCAGTCATCCCGCTAACAGTCATCCATGCCTCCCCTCAGCTCATAGACAACGCACCTCTCCGTCCTCCAGGAGAGAATGGGGATACACAGCCCTCGGCCGCCGCCGCCGCTGCTTCTGAAACGGGCTCAGAGCGGAACATCCCAAAGGTAGGCGAGCAAGGCAAAGGTGGTCAGTCCGTGGAATAACATTAACTTTCTGTCCTCTTCCATCCCCACAGGACGACAATGCCAAAGAGCGTCAGCGCCAAGACGAGGAGATGCGCAACGCTCGCCTCGCTTTTGAGCAGTACGGAAGCGAGAGATTCGTACAGACTTTCTGGAGGTTTGTTGCAATGGATGTGCGTGAAGGCCGACGTATAGGACTGTCCATGTAGTTCTGCTAACTTTTGCGTCGGCTGTCAGCACCCAGACAGCTTGTGCTTAAAGTTCTTGAGAGCTCGCAAGTGGAATCCCACTGCAGTGAGTCGCCCTTTCAGCATGTGGTCTTCACGTTCCACGCACTCGTGTGCTGAGATCTATTTCCAGGGTGTCGCCATGTTTGCCGGTGAGGTTGTTTAGTATCGTGAGCTATACAACCTAGAAGCTAACCCGCATACCCACGGATTATCAGCCTGCATGAAATGGCGGATAGAGTCCGGTGTAGAGGACATCTTCGAGAAAGGTGAAGAAGGTCTACAGCACGGCGAAGGCTTCCTTCACCAGATGACAAGCGGCAAGGCATACCTGCACGGTACCGACAGACTCGGACGGCCTGTCTTTTATGTTCACGCACGTATGCACAAGTCAAGCGAACAAAGCCCGAAATCACTCGAGGATTTTGTCCTTTTTCAGGTAAGTTCAGGCATCTCGATAGTGTTTACGATGCCTATAAGCGTTAGTAGTGGTCGAAAATCGCCAATACTCACACGCCCTATTTCTCCAGATGGAGTCACTCCGCTGCCTGGCCCACGGATCTGTGGAAAAAGTCACAATGGTCTTTGATCTCACAGGTAAGCCGCCTCAAGCCAGAGCCCCCTCCCGACCCTTCCTTGATGAAGCGTCTACTGCTCATTCTACGCAGGCTTTGGTCTGTCCAATATGGACTGGCGGGTGAGCAAGCGTGTTATGCTGTATTCCGTGCTTAATGGATACAGCTGACAGTCCCTTTGGTAATGATCTGCCTTATTGTAGTGTCTCTGGTAGGCTCATTTCTACAATCTTACATTTGTATACTAGCTGATGCATGCTCGTATTCTCCTAACCAGGTTTATTGTCAAGTAAGCGATACACCTTTCATATCACCATGACAGTGTCGAAATCTAACAGTCAATTTCTACTCAGGTGCTTGGAGTCGTACTATCCCGAGTCGCTCAATGTCATCTTAATCAACAACCCTCCATGGGTCTTTAATGGTGTGTTTTTGAACCTTTGACTGAATGCATCCACCAGACGTTTGCTTAGAATTTCCACCATGAAGGTATTTGGAAGATTGTCTCCCCGGCCTTAGATCCCCAAGTCCGCGCAAAGGTTCAGCTAACCAAAAGCGCAGGAGTAAGTCCCAAGCCTTCGCTCTATTTTGGGCCCAGAAGATTTGCATCTGACTACCTTCTTCGCAATCTTCCAGGAGATTGAAGCACACATCGCACCCTCGCATCTATCCCCGAGTCTCGGCGGTCAAAACAGCTGGGCCTGGAAGTACCCGAAAATAGCAGAGGGAGAGAACCACCTCATGAAGAATTTGAAGGAACGGAGGGTGAGTATACTGTGGTACCCAATACTGACACATCCCCCCACTGACGGCCCGTACGGGATGTTTGCGAATGGACAGCGTCTGCAAGCTGAGCGTGACTGGATGGCACAAGAGTTTCAAGAAGTCACAAGGCTGTGGGTGGAAGAATCAAGCGGGAGCTCTCATGCTACAAGGCGTGTTCAAATAGCGAAGCGTATGCGAGCGCAGTACTTTGATCTCGATCCTTACATTCGCGGAAGGGGAGCATATCATCGGCTCGGCAACATCGTTGGAAAGTAAGTACCGACAACAAGCCTTTTCCCACCTGCATTTGAAGTACTCGGACTCTAATGCCTGCTGTTTGTCAGCGGTCTGGTCGCCTTTCACTATCCTGGTGCCCATGATCTTGTTTCTGGCGAGCTGGAGGTCATTGGCATCGAAGGCAGCAAGGAGACGCTGGAGGCTGAGTTGGGAATCCATTCGAAAACAGGCCATGGGGACACCAGAACAAAAAGTCCTCCCCAACCGAAGCAAGATATGGAACCGAGTCTACGCGAAAGTCCGGTAGGCTATGAAAACATGTCATTTGTGTCCCGTGGGGAAGCGTCTCCTACGCAGGCTGTGGCGCCACCTACTCCTCAGAGTACAAGTCCAGTCCAGTCCACTCCCTCGCAAAAAGCGCAAAATCTGTCACGCCAGGCAAGTCGAGAATCTATGGCTTCCAGCTCTTTCAACTCGACCAGTGCATCGATTCCCACACAGAAATCAAAGACAAGCGGCAAGCTTCGGAAGCGTTTCAGCACGACTGGCTCGAAGATCAAGCAGTTTGGCTCGATGCGTTCCCTGACCAGCACAGCGAATAATCGGTGAAGGGCTCTGACGACCATCAGCATGTAGCCTACCGGTTGCACCTTTGTAGCATAGCCGCAGCGTGACGTCTCTATATTACCCTCGTGATTCGGACACCTCTTGCAGGAATCATGTGTTGTGACGAGCTGAGCAAGAGACGATACGAGTGCTGCAGCTTGCCAGCTTGATGATGGACGACAAGCTCGAGTCAGTCACGTGCTCGAAGTTTTCCCAGAGAAGTCAGAGAAGAAAGAGCAGAATCAGCTGGTTGCTTCTTGACTGACTAACAGCGTTCTCCAGCAACGAGTGAGTCAAGACAAAGAGCGGCCATCATCTCGTCGACGCTGCTGCGAGCCAACGCCGACCTGCAGCGAACCTAGCCTGCCAGCGTTGAACCGCCTTTGCGCAGCTACACGCAGAGCACTCGAGCAGGCACAGCAAACGAGGCAGTCAGGAAGGCTGCATGGTCGTATCAACCATGGGCCGAGCTCTGCTTTCCTCCAAGCGCGCGCTGGACGACTCACCTCTAGACGATCATCCGCGGAAAAAGCAAGAATTGCTCCAGGAGCGAGTAGAACAGCAAGAAGTCTACAAGCCAGCAGCGACGACGTCCAGACCTCCATGCCAGCCGTTGGGCAACCTCATAGCACGTGAAAACGCTCGCAACGCAAGAGATGGCGGCCTGGGCCGTCTGGCTGCGCTGCCCGACGAAATCCTGATTGGCATCTTCAGCGAACTCGAAGCGACAGACCTCATCCGCATACAGGCAGTGAGCCACGCTTTCTATGCATTCTCCCGCACAGAAGGCCACTGGAAGCACGAGTTCATTCTGCGCAACGCCGGCAAGCTCGAGCAGTGGCGAGGAAGCTGGAGGGGGACCTTTCTGCATCGATTCTGCAACGCCGGGGGCCTCTTCAACCTCGGTCTGCCTACAGATGCACTCCAGATATCTGACATCTATTCAGACGCACTCTATATACCGTACTTGGCTGCGCGTTACGATCCTACCGCTATCGCATCAAGCTCCAAGTTCGCCGATAACATTAGACGAATTGATGGAAGCACACTGTCGGTCGATGAGCTGGACGACACTCCTCTAATCCTCACAAACCTCATGAAAAGCTGGTCGGCACTTCGAGGCTCACAACCCTGGTCTCTGTCTGCTTTGGCGAGCCGCTTTCCCGCCGTTTCTTTCCGCGCCGAAGCTGTTCTTTCAAAGCTTTCCGACTATACTCCATATCACGACCACTGTCCGCACGACGAAAGCCCTCTATATATCTTTGATGCCGAATTTGTGGAAAAGACCGAAGCTGCGGCCCCTGGGAATGGCCTGCAGCACGACTTCGATGTCCCCCATCTCTTCCAAGATGACCTTTTCTCCGTCCTTGGCGATCAGCGGCCTAATTACCGCTGGCTTGTGAGTCTTATAATCCGTAACATGGCGTCTAATCTGACCATGACTTATTTTTGCCTTGGGACAGATTGCTGGACCAGCACGATCTGGCTCTACTTTCCACTGCGATCCAAATGCTACCTCCGCGTGGAATGCTGTAGTCACCGGCAGAAAGCTTTGGATTCTATTTCCTCCTCACGTCACACCCCCAGGCGTCTTCGTCAGCCAAGATCAAGCAGAAGTCCAAGCTCCCCTCTCCCTGGCAGGTACGTACTGGATGTCTGCCTTTTCCGCCGCGGTCAAGGGAGCTCACTTTACTTTTCTTACGTTAGAATGGCTTATGAACTATTACTATGATGCTAAACGGAAGTTTGGCCCGCATGGCAGTGACAGGAACTTCAGAAACACCATGCTTGAAGGCATATGCAATGCAGGCGAAGTCTTCTACGTCCCGAGCGGGTGGTGGCATTGTAAGCCTCAAGTATAGCTGTCTCCTCCTGCCTCTTCCTGATACGACTGACCTACTCACAATTGTAGTGGTGATCAACCTTGAAGACTCCATTGCCGTCACTCAAAATTTTGTCTCTCGCACAAACCTTGACAGAGTTTTGCTTTTCCTGCGCCATCGTGCAGAACAAGTATCTGGCTTCTCGTGCGCGGGCGGCGGAGAGAACGACCTCCAGGACGAATCTGGTGGCGGTCACGCCAGCAAAATCTTTGAGGCTGCGCTACGTACATTACGGCCGGAACTGTACTATGCTGCATCGAATCAAATACTAGTCCAATTACCAGATTCAGACCCTTTAATTCAACGTTCACTTGAAAATTGTTCCGAGGAGACGAACCAAAACTTATGGCATAGGCTACAGATGCCAGAAGGAGTAAAAGAGGCATCGTCGATTGGATTCTCTTTTGGATTTGACTCCTTGGACGCGACCGCCTGCGACGACGAAGAATGATCTCCTAAGGGTGCCGAACATCGCCAGCTGCCCGGAACACGCAAGAAGCCCTTGTAAATGCTTGGAACACGTTCAAGTAATCTTCCTCACGATATGTTGCAGAAGCATTCATACAAATTCAGCAATACAGTCAGGTGTAGCGGGTTCTTGTCAATGAGGCGAACGGGCTTTAATGACCTGAAGATATATCGCGCCCATTTGCTACGAGATTTGGCAGTCCTAGAAGCACTGCAGCCAAGAGCTGACGGGTAGTGTCCCACATCGCGCTTCAACATGAACAAAATATCCACACGGGACGTACTCAGTACATACGATGCGCTAGCCTTCCGGTTATCCAGCTGCCAGCCGCTTGCAGTCATCTGGACCCGAGCGACACAGGCGTCAAGTACGGCCTGCTCTTAGATGATTACGAAGACTACCATAGTTAAAGCACATCTTTAGACAGAAGGTATCAGGCTTGCGAAAAACAAGCTGATGACAGAGCTGCAAGGGCAATAATGTGCTACAAGAAGAGAAGCCAGAATGCTCCAGCCCCTTCAAACATTCGCATCAATCGAAATCGATGTGTAGTTTACGCCTTTCTACTCTGCTCCAGCTCCTTTTCTATGTAAAGGATCTCCTGTACTGCATCTCGGAACTTTTCGCCGGCTTCATCTGAGAGGCAAGGTAAAGGTCTACGAGGTGCCTTACCGTAGCCGTAAAGATCGCCCAATAGCCACTTAAGGGAGGGAATCTGCCCTCGCAAAGTCACCAGCTGTTTAGCAGAGAACGCTTCTAACTTAGGGAGATAGCCGAAAGTCTGACTCACGCCAGCATCAAAAGCCACTGCATCCGCGCGAGCAAGGGCAGCTTGTAGCTTGACGGCTTCCTGCAAGTTCTCCCCTACGAGCGGACCTTGCGAGAGCTCCCATAGCCGCTGAGAGGCGTATGGCGCAAAGTTAGGTGGTCCACCAATGCAGCCATCCGCCCCCACGGCTGCTGCTGCCAGCACATTGTCTATGAGTCCAGTCAAGACGAGGTATCTGACCATGTTTTGCCGGTCAGCGAGGCTCGAGACATGCTGTACTTAGGGAACACTCACGGCGCATTGGCGTCTCTCCTCGGGTATCTCTTCTCGAAATCCTCGTTGTGAATGGTGCTTGCTAGCCGCGTAAGCTTTCCAAGCCCAGTACAGGTAAGCTTCACTCCACACAAGTTACTCGCTCTTTGAGCTGAATTCTCGAGGAGTTCTTGCGAGAAGTCCAGTCCTCCAGTAGCATATACCGAGTCATAGATCATGCTGCAAGAGTCCGAGAGCAGAGGAGATTTTACAACGCGGCCATTTGCTAGTCAGCTACCAATCTCTGCTTAGCGAGGTGCGTCGGTGAGACTGACACTGGAACCGGGGAAGCTGCAGCTACATCGACAAAATGTTGCTCCATTGAGCTCGAGCTCTTGATTATACCTCCATAGTACCCAGACATGACGATGAGTACCCCATCCGCTCCGGCTCTGGTAATTTAGTGAACTATCAGCGGCGGCATGCGTAAGTCTTGGCGGAGGAAACGTCACCTACGCTGCGGCATCGTTGCATAAAGATATAGTCTCTCGCGTGCTCGGTGCCCCTGCTCCTGCCACTATCGCAATTTCGGTCAGGCCGATATCGTCCAAAGCTTTCCTTGCTGTCTTGATGACTTCGATTCGCTCCTCCGTAGACTGAGCCAGGAAGCTGTCAGGATGCTATACCTGCAGTACCTAAGGAAGAGTGGGTGGCTCACTAGCAGCGTGGCTTCGCCCAGTGTCCCCGACACAACGGGCAGACAGCCAGCCCGAGCGATGTGCTGCACGTGCTTTGCGAATGCCGCGTAGTCTGCGAGAGCACAAAAGCGTCAGAACGTCTTGCGAAGGACCCGCTTTCAAATACTAGTGCAGCACGCTGCCACTCACCTATGTCCTCGTTGGCATCGAAGAAGCAGGGAACGGGACAATACATGCCTCGTGCGAGAGAGCGAGCTGCTTGTCGGGCCATCTGTGGACCTTTTTGGTTGACGTTTGTTACTGGGATGTTGGGATATCGGGCGTGGAGCAGACTCAGAAGTCAGATGAACGCTTGTGAGGTATCGGCAGATGTACTGCCGCCAGCGACAAGTAGCGCTACGGTAAAATGGCTTTAAGCGAGCGCTGATGGCTTCTTCGGGAAATGCCGACACGAAGGTGGCGACCACGATAAGGCAGGACAACAAGTTGGCCAATGTTCACGACAACGCCCTATGACCACTTCACGCCCCTTCTGCCTGAAGTTCAGGAGTACCTGTATGGCAACGGCTCGCTCCTTTGATTCTGAACCTGTCCATTGGTCCTGACGCTACCAGGTCAAGCTTGTACTTGGACTATGTACATGCGGCAACCTCGGCATCACATTCAAAACCATATCATGCTATGATATGCTGGTAGGTAAAATTGATTGAACCCCTTGCACGTATGCGCTGCAACAACAGTGATATGGCTGAGCACAAAGTCAAAAGGGTGCCTGTCTTCGGAATGGGTTCCACCTTAGTAGGCTACACAAGGCGCGAGCTGATCTCGTTCTTCATCAAGTCCTAACGAAGGAAGGCGTTTGTAGATATACATGTTTTCGGTATAAACTGTACAGTTGGTGCTACTCTCGCTCGACCTTCAACCTTGCGAGCCGTTGGCCACTACAACTTAGCCTCCCGGTCTGTTACAAGGAAGGGAAGAATAAGTTACTCGCCAGCTGATAATTTGGGCACTACCGTTGAGTGACGAGCTTACCTGATGCTGTAACCAACTCAAATTTGACAGACTGCGCCCCTCTCCAGAGAACTTTCTTGCCGATTTCTTGGAGTCTTTCTTGTCCTTTGTATACGGTGAGGAAGTGATTCCCTGCAACCTGGCCAACGATGCCTGCGTAAATTCAAGACTGATATCAGCCGTCATGCGAATGGTGTACAATACTAGAAGAGCCGCACTTGAGAAGCTGCACGCGCCGTACGCTAGGAGGACCTCTGTCTCGCTGATACCTCCAGGATAAACGATAATCATGCCCGGCGCGGGGTGCGAGGTCGGATTTTCGTGCGGAAGCTTGAGGTCCTCGTTGCCCAGTGGGATCCAGACAGCTTCTCCAGACCACCTAACATGGATCACCTTCTCTTTATATGGTAAAAGAGACTTGAACCACGCGACCGTCTTGGGCGCTGCGGACGACTCGAATTTGGCATAGAGAATGATCTCGTTGTTCACTGTGATCTTCACAGCTTCGTTGTTGGCAACCATGCTCAAAGTCTTCTGAAGGCGAATTGGAGAAGAAGAAGCAAGCTGGACAGAAAGGCCAAGGCAGATAAAGAACGGGCAAACTGAGCACGTGAAGGTGAGATGCCGACGAATCCGACACTTCCGCCACAGGTGCAGGAAATGTCTCGAATATTGCCTGAATACCAGCACGCTTAGCAGAGGTATAGGAGACACGACGTCTATTAGAACAACGGCTGTATACCAAATTGGGGCCAGAAAGACTCGCAGGCATACGTCGGCAAGCAAGTACATTTTCAGGGAGCAAAAAGTGTATCCTGGAGCGAAATCTCTCTCAGGGATGCCAAGTATGGCCGTACAATATCCTACAGTCTGCTAAAGCTACAGATGGTTACTAGGTCAGCATAGATTGAGCATTACCCGCATATCGTCTCGCTGGCACTCTCCATCGTCCTCTTCAACCAGAGCAGGGATGGGCTTGTTCGCAATGGGTGTGATGCGGATGGCATGTCTTCGCTCGCCCGGTGCATAGTCGAGCGTTTGGGAGTGGTTCGTGATACGCTGATCCCACACACAGACGGTGCTGCGTGACACAAAGTTATCTGTGTCAGCAGCAGCCCATACCCAGCACCGAGATCATCCACAGGCACTCACCCTGCTTCGTAACGAATGCGGCATTGGAAGTCCTGCCCTCGAATAATGTGGTCAAAGAGGAATTTGAGCAGGTACTCGCTTTCTTCGACATCGAAACCAACAATGCTCTTTGTGTAGACTGGGTTGACATAGAGTGCCTTCTGCTTTGTGACTGGATGTACGATGACTACAGGATGCGCTGTCTCGATAACTTGTCTTCGTAAGACCGCATCTTTGCCATTCTTAAGCTCCGCAGCGACGCCATCATTGTTGGTATGAATAGCGTAAAGGCCCTCGAGGCGTTTACGGAACTT
Source organism: Cystobasidium ongulense (assembly GCA_022835595.1). Lineage (NCBI taxonomy): Eukaryota > Fungi > Basidiomycota > Cystobasidiomycetes > Cystobasidiales > Cystobasidiaceae > Cystobasidium > Cystobasidium ongulense. The sequence continues at coordinate 1,270,195 of BQUP01000003.1, forward strand.
GGGTGACAAACGCTCGTAGGCACGAACGCTGCTGGAGAAGATGGTGTCTCCGCCTGCTCCCGCTGGAGACTCGAGCATCATGAAAAATGTGGTCCCAGGCGTCTGTGGTTCTGGAGACTGGTCGGTGTGAAATTGAATGGGAGACTTGCGCGCCCAAGATTTGCGTACACGGAGGTCGTCTCTGCTGTCGTACACGACCATGAGTTCGGGCGGGCCCTGCAAACAGCAATAGATAGGTTAGCTCCAATGATATTGCGCTTGCGGTATCAGGTATAACACTTGCATTCGCTGGATGAGGGGCCCAGCCGTGGACGTGGAGTGGGCCAAAGTGGCTGACGATCCGCTTCTGCTCTTCCATGCCAATGTCGATGAACTTCTGGTCTCGGAACACCAGCGCTCCTCGTTCAGCGGCCATGAGTGCGAGCTCATCGAGCCCTTTCCCGTCGAGGTCGGATAGCTGCACACCATGGATCTCGGTGCCGACTGCAGGTGAGATATCGACGATTCTGGTGGCAGTGGCTAAAAGATTGGGCTTTGCTGGATCTGCTCGATGTCCTGGGTCATCGTGCTCGAAGAGACCTATCTCCTCAACCTTTTCTAGCGGGTCATACAGCGGCATGTAGGCTGGGTATAGTGGCGTGCCATCTGGATTGACAGGCCGCTTCAAGCGGGCAGTGTGGTCGAGGGGTTTGGGTGCGCGGCTATGTTCTACTTGAATTCCCATGGTGGCTATGGAAGTGGAAGAAAGCTGTTTATTGTTAGGAAGGAGATGTAAAGGCGAAGATCAGTCTACCAAATTAGCAAAGGTGAGTTCCAGAGGGAAAGTCGGAAAGGTCGGTAAAGGAACGCTCGGTCCGAAGCGAATCCAGTCGATGGGTCAAGGCAGGCTTGGAGTTATCTATCTTCGGCAAGAAGTTGCCTAATTTACGGAAACCGAGAAACACCCGGCATTAATTCCTGCTTATCTCGTGCCTTCGGGTTGTGCTCGGAAAATGCCGACCGCAGACAGGCGGGCCAGGCGAGGACGAGCGTGTGGCAGAGACAGCCAGACGACAAGGCAGAAGCCAGGCAAGGACAGCACGAGACTCAGCCACACACAGCTAAATGATGTACGACCTCATTGTAGTGAATGGCCTGGTGAGCACCGCCAGCGATATTGCGTGAGTGTCAGATTGCGACTCGGTTGCGCTGGACTGGCGAAGCACGAGTGACGCGCGAGCTGACAGACGACGGCACTACTATGCAGCCAGGTCGACGTTGCAGTGCAAAATGGAAAGATAGCCTTCCTTGGGAAGGTCCGGCAGGAGCAGCTTGACGGAGCGCGGCAGGTCATTGACGCAGAGTGAGTTGGCTGCAGTTGCTGGCGGACAGTCAGCATGAACGCCCAAGCTGACCTGAGTGGTTTGCGTCTCTCTAGCGGTGGTCATGTCTTCCCAGGTGGCAGTGAGTGACCCTTCCTTTTTTGGTGCACACGGCCCTAGCTTGTCATGCATGTGTCGTGATCTTCCACTTGCTGGCTTGCATGTTTTGATGAGTTACTCTCCCTCTCTCTCTCCAGTCGACGCCCATGTCCACATCTCGCAGGTGGGCACAGCGACTTGGTTCGAGAGCCCAACGAAAGAGACAGCTGATTGAAGGGTCGGCCGGTTGGCTGCGGCCTGATCTATTGCGCAGGACTCGGGTGCTGCCAAATGCTCAGACAATTTCGAGACGGGTTCGAGGAGCGCTGCAGCGGGCGGCACGACGACCTTTGTCTCCTTCGCATGCCAGAATCGAGAGGACCCGAGCCTGCTTCAAGTCGTAGATGACTATCGTAAGGTCTCCGTAGAACTCGACGCGTGTCGGACGTTCGCTGATGCTGCTTTATGTACTGTAAACTGATGCTTTACTTGTGCTAATTCTTGCTTGTACTCACGTACGCACGCACACAGACAAGCAAGCCGACTCCACAGGAAGCTACGTCGACTATGGCTTCCACATCATTATAACAAATCCAGGACCCCATGTTATCAAGGATGAGATACCAACACTAATGAAGCGAGGGGTGTCGTCATGCAAGCTCTTTGTGAGCCGCGATTTGCTACGCCTCGTCGTGACCCTGATCTAACTGAAGCCTCAATACCCACTGTCGAGCAGATGACCTATGACGCGATGAAGCTCCGCGACGACCAGCTGCTTGAAATCATGCTGGCTGCTCGACGGTGTGGCATGACCACGATGATGCACGCTGAGAACGGGGACATCATCAATTGGCTGACCGAGAAGCTTGAAGAGCGAGGGATGCTAGGTCAGTGCTGCTCTCTGCCACGAAACCTGCATGGCAATACCATGGCTGATCACCAAAGCCTGCTATAGATCCAGTCTACCACGCTTGGTCCCGACCGCCGGCCGTAGAAGCAGAAGCCACGAACCGCGCAATGGCACTGGCCGAGCTTGTCGATAACCCAATACTCTTCGTCCACGTCAGTGCAGCTGACGCAGCCACTGCGATCCGAAACGCACAAACTCGAGGCGTGCCTGTATTCGCAGAAACATGTCCGCAGTATCTTTATCTCACATATGCCGATCTGGAAAAATTTCATGATCCAAATTGCTTCGAAAATAGCAAACATGTTTGCTCACCTCCTCCTGGACCCGATGGACAAGACCACAAGGCTATTTGGCGGTGAGATGTCATCTTGAGCGGAATGATAACCTGTGACTGATGACCTCCGCCTCCAAACAGCGGCTTGCAAAATGGAACCTTCACAATCTTCTCATCTGACCATTGCCCTTACCTGTACGATGACGCTCAAGGCAAGATTCAAGGGATTCTCGAGCACGAACATGTTCCAGCTCCTGAGGACAAGGATTATAAGGGCTTTATGAAGACAAAGAAAGGACACTTCAAGTGAGCTTTCGATGGTACTGAAGGCGTGGCGGTGTCAATGCTCATCTTGATATCTTGTACGCGCAGGCATATCCCAAACGGCTGTCCCGGAGTAGAGACGCGCTTGCCTCTGCTATATAAAGGGCTGGAAGAGGGCCGCCTCTCGCCTCAGCGGTTTGTAGAGCTCACGAGCACGAATCCAGCCAAGCTCGTGAGTGTCCATGCCTGGTTCTAGATGAAGTCGGTAGGACAAGACTGATCACCAGCTCAGTACGGCATGTATCCCAAAAAAGGGTGCTTGCTGCCAGGTTCGGACGCCGACTTGACAGTCTGGTACCCTCCCAAAGCCAAAGCGCCTTTCACTATCACCAATGCCAACTTGCATCATAATGTTGACTATACGCCCTACGAAGGAACGCAGGTCACCAACTGGCCGAGGTATACCGTCGTGCGTGGGAAGGTAGTATGGGACGGAGACCAGCAGGCAATAGTTGGGTCGCTGGGAGATGGGCAGTTTGTGGCGAGAGGCCCATCGCAGCTTTTCACGCAGTACGAAGGGCGTGCTGACGACAGTCGCCGGACGGCAAGGTGGCTTCACGAGTAGTCGCAGTCGCATAGCCCGAGCAATCCAGTGTCCGACTTCAGATGCCAGATCATTGATGCGGCGATAAGCGCACCTGACTTTGTCGATCGCGTTTGCGATAAGGTGGAATTGCCGGGCTTTTGCAACTTTGCTTTCGACTAATCTGGATTGTATTGATGAGAGCACGCGAACAGCGATGCACGAAGGGAGTACCGCCGCCAATGAGCAGTATGGCACCCTGCTTGGCATCGCAGACCAGCGGGCCTCTGTGTCCCAAGCGAGGCCCCAGAGAAGTCCTTCCAGCACTCCAGCGGCGGCGGCGAGAGAACGGCCGTATCCGCGGAGAGCGGTGAAAGCCTGCGATCCATGCAAGAGCAAGAAGCAGAGGTGTACAGGGCCCAGTTCGGTACCGTGCACTCGCTGTGCAGTTGCAAAGAGGCCATGCTCGTTCGAGAAAGACTTTGTGGGCACTTTGGAGGGAAATCGCCCGGTGGCCTTTTCGCTGCAGATACTGCAAGACATGCAAGCAGAGTGAGTGAGCACGACGCTGACCACGACAGGTGCTTTGTGTGTTGGGCTGGCTGATCGATTCTACCGATAACGCGATGTCAGCCTTTTGCAACAACGACAACGCATTGAGAATCTGGAAGCTCTTCTTGGAGCTCGGCCGGGCACAGCCTATGAGCATGACGGCGACAACACGATGACTGCGAACAGCGAAGACGAACAAGAAAGTCCAGGAGCCTCTGCATTGTCCCACTTGGATGGCAGCAGGCAGTCTGGATCACATGCAATCTTGCCACTCGACTCCCTGGAATCGTTTCATGATCATCAGCACGCAGCTATACCGTCAGCGGCAGCACCTCCTTTGTCGTTGAGGGAAGTTCAGTCAGAAGCTCCGACTGGCGTCTTGCGCTTCCTTGAATCCCGAACGGATGCACAAACAGCGCAGCACTTGGCCGCCAGGCAAGATCCGGTGAAGCTGGGTCTACTGAACATGAACGAAGCTCAGCAGCTCTTCGACATGTAAGTCCTAAGTAACGGATATGACAGCCAAATAATTGTATAACCGCTGACTATGCCTTGTTACGCAAGTTTCTGGACATGCTGTCATCGAACTTGCTCCTTGCTGGATCCAGACACCCAGCGACAAGCCTTTCAAGTCTCCTCAGTGTCTCCGCTATTATTCAGTGTCATTTTGAGCGTCGCAGCCCGCTTTTGGAACGTCAAGGACTCGACCAAATCCATCCTGCATCCGCTGTATTGGGAAATGGTCCAGGTTGTGGACGCCTCTATCTCAGAGCTTCTCCTCCGCCCGCCAGCTTCCTGCATCTGCTTGGAATCCATACAAGGGTGCGAGATACGTGACCATCTAGAGCTGAGAGAAACTAAGAACGGACTGTCGATCTAGCCTCCTCTTATATTGCCAATACTCACCATTGCAACCCATCGGGCCTGATGGTGTTGCGCGGACACGGTTCAGTGGCAGTGGAGCGTGGGTACGTCCACATTCACACTTTGCCGCCATCTACCAGAACACTCAAACTGCTAAAATATATCCGCAGCTCGCCATCAGTCTCGCTTTACGGCTGGCAAAGGTCCTTAATCTATCTCAGCGGGCTGCGAGCTTTCCAGCCATGTCATTGGATGTAACTCCGGATGACATGAAACATATGCGCGTATGGATCAATCTTCTATCAGCAGACGCCATCTTGTCTTTATCGGCAAATTTGAGTCCAACCATGGATCCGACTATCGCCACTCGAGCTGTGCGCGACTATGAAAGCCACGACAGGAGTTTGCCGCTCGACAAAAGAATGGCGGGCTTATACGAGGTCGTCTTAATCACTCACAAACTGTCAAATAATGGCCTAGATTTGCCTCTGGCGCAGATCGGTACCGGCGCATTGAAGAGGGTGAATTTAGAGCTTGATGAGTGGGAAAGATCGTGGAACAGGAACCTAGGTACGTGCTTCCTGTATGTTAATAACCACATTCTTCTGATTCACCACTTCCATAACAGCCAACTCAATCGATGCCGACCCTGAAGCCCAGTTTGTTTTCCCCATCACTACTGCGCGGTGGTATCGCTTAGTTCTCAACTCGGCATCTACAGGCGCATACACTTCGAACCCCTTCAGCCAGGCTCAAATATCGCTGCAGACAGGGTCATTGATGATTGCAGTCACCGCCGCAGCTCAGACACTCTGGCGATTCTCTCTCGAATCAACGGTGGACGAGGATGGCGATGGATGGCAAGCTACTTTCTCAGCGCCGTTGACAGTCAACAATGCAAGAGCTCGCGTCTTGGCCTACTCTGTAGATTCTTAGTAAGAGCAGTGTCCCTAAAGTTTGGATACGTTTAGCTCACGAGTGTGGAACAGCTGGCTCACTCATAGCTTCTCCGCGATCTTGTTGGCAATCGCTTTCGACAAAGGCGCAATCGATGGTAAGCTATTTCGCCACCATATGACTGACTATTCCCTGACTAAATTGTCGGTAAAGAGTCACTGCGTCTGCAAGTTCCTCCACTGCAGACGCAGGCATCTCCCAGCTCACCTGTACTACGACTGCTTTCTCTAGCTTTGGCACTGGTGGACTCGATTATCGGGGTTGCACTGCACCACCCTGCAGCGGCCTACCGACCCTTCTTCCAGAGGGCACTGCAGACATGCACGCCCCTCGCTGCTGCCACTGTTGAGCAAGACGACTCGATTGAGCAATTTTTGCAACAGCTGAACGCGAGCAACAATTTCGACCTAAGCGCCTTCAGCAACACCATGTTTACACAGCCTTGGGATGTAGGTACATGGAACGTGTAGTGAAATGTGATGCAGGCTAGATACAAGCCGGCAGACTAGGTGGACCTAGCGTAGGACAAGACGGTCTCGTATTGTTGAAGCCCGTCATCCTCCCTGACGATCTTAATCTGACCGGGCTGTCCCTTATCTACCGCAGCGGATTCCTCCATGGGCACACCAAGTGCAAACGGGCCATCATCTACGACGGTCGCTCGACGCACATCTCGAGCGTAACCTTCGCCATCAAATAATGTAGCTCTGTGCATCGATTGTCGGTTGTCCCACCAGACGAGATCACCAGCATTCTTCCATTCGACTTGGAAGGTGTATTGAGGCTGAGTGCAGTGTTCCATGAGCTCTTTGATCAACTTTTGACCGTCTTCGTCTGACATCCCCAAGATCCGCTTGGCATGTTTAGCGAGGTAGAGGACTTTGCGGCCATCTGGCCCGGTCTGAACCAACTTGTGGCAAGAGGGAGGCTTTGCCTTCTTCTCCTCTTCCGTCGGCTCGGCGTAAAAGACTGGCGAGGCGAGCTTCCGGGAATACCATAGACTGGTAGGAGAAGGAAGTCAGCCGTGTCGGGGTTTAATAAGTCTGAACACAATTTGCACGCACTCGTGCTCAACAATCAAATCTTCTAAGGCTGCTTTGGTCGATTCTGGGAGCCCTTCGTATGCTCTTCTGGTGTCAGCAAACCAAGTATTCGCGACGCCAGGCACTGCTCCGGCATGGCAGCAGAGGAGAGAATATTTTGCCCGAGGTGCGCTGTAGCTGGAATCGGTATGCCACAGCGCGTTGCCAAGAGAGTGGTGCCAGCGCCGCTGCAAGCTTGTGTCGGCATGTCACACCATTGATTGAGAGAGCAAAGGTACTCACGCTGCCTTTTTTGACGACGCTACCGTCCAACTCGATGCTGGTGAAGAGAGCCGCAGGTCAGCACAGTGCATCGCTTTTGCAGTACCAGCTAGGTAGTAAGTATGATCAACCAGTGCAACTCACTTGCCAACATCAAATAGGTAGGGCGTCCCCAAGCGCTGCGCCATGGCGTAGACAGGGTTCTTCTCTAAGGCTTTGCCCAGTTGAGCGGCGAACGCCACATGCTTATCATTGTCTATGGCCGTCTTGCGAAAAATCGTGACGGCAAATCGGTCCTGTAGTTCAAGAAGCTGATAGTGCAGGTTTTAGTATGGGTAGGGTTGCCTTGAAAAGCTCAAGAGGATTCAACTGAGCGACGCACCGTTTCGATAGTGTTTTGCGGTACAGGTTGACTAAAATCAACACCCTCGACTTCAGCGCCGAAGCCGCCTGCCAGTGGCTTGATTGTAAGATTGTTGATAACGAAGGATTCCATGCTGCTTGCTGTGATGCACCTTGAGACTTGTACGTATGGTTGAGCAAGAAGATTGTCTGGAGCAGGCGCACTCTCCCCATTTGCCCTTGGTGAGTCCGTGATGCGGATCTGCGCTCCCGACGTTTCCGACGTTGCCGCTGGCCTTTTCGGCAGGCCCGATAAGCCAAGCGAGGTGCGGCTGGTCCGAAGCAGGGGTGTGCCACAGTGTTGATGGTGCTTACTTGCTCGTATTGCAAGTTGGGTACTGAGCATCAAGCTGCTGTTAAGTCTACCTTGTCAGCATGAACGGCCACGCCACCCGTCAGCTGCGACCAGGCGTCTACTGCGCGCTGCCGTGCTTCTTCGATGCCAAAGAAGATATTGGTGCGTAGCCTGCTCCTGAACCCGAGCGAGCGAGGTCTCTAACGAGTTGAATACAGATATCAAGGCCTTTGTACAGCACCTGCTGTGTGAGTGGTCAGATGGGGGTTTAGGGAACTGCGCGACACCCGCTGACCGCTATCACCTGCATGCAGATGTGGTCAAGGGAGGATGCTACCCAGTCATCTCGGGATCCATGGGCGAGGCCATTCACCTCGTTAGTGCTGCCCTGCTCTCGCTGTCTTGCCTTGCCTTGCCTTGCACTGTGCTGACCTCGCTTCGCCAGACCTCGCAAGAACGCTGCACCTTGATCCGCGAATCTAGAAAGGCGTTGGATGCCGCTGGCTTTGGGGATGTCGGCTTGCTCGTCGGCGCAGGTGCACCAAGTACCCGAGCTACCATCAAGCTGGTCAAAGAGGCAGCGGAGTGAGTTGCTCAGGAGGAAGGACGTTCTCGAGAAAGCACAATTGACCCGACAGTTCCTTGGTACATCTACAGGGCCGGCGCAGATCAAGTGATGGTCATTTTGGACGGGTACTATGCTGGCCTGCTCAAAGCGAACCCACAAGCTATCAAGCGACACTTTATCGAAGTCGCAGAAGCCTCTCCCGTGCCTGTCATGCTGTACAATTTCCCAGCTGTCACCGCAGGCATCGACCTTTCGCATGATCTCGTCGAAGACATCGCGAGAGAGGCGCCGAACACTTGCGGCATCAAGCTCACTTGCGCTAACGTCGGAAAGCTCACGCGCCTCGCCGCTGTGGTCCAGTCATCCGAATTCCAAACGAAGCACCCGCGAAAAGACCCCAACGCGCCGTGAGCTGGTCAAGCTGATGCAGTATACATAACCGAAAGAAAACAGCTAATTGCCGCGAACTTGTCAGATTCCTACTTCTGGACGGTCAAATCGATATACTGCTTGCGACAATGCCAGTAGGAGCAGGGGGGTGTATAGGGGGTGTGCCTAACTTTGCACCAGTAAGTCCACCTCCCTCGGGGCGCCCTGAGACAAGGACCGAGTTAACGGTATGACCGACAGCTTGTGTGCGCAAAACTGTGGAAGCTATGCACAGCAGGACTAGAAGGACAAGCACTTTATGAAGCGCGCCAGCTGCAGGCAGTCGTAGCCCGTGCAGACTATTTTGCTTCTGGCACAGGCGTGAGTAATTTGGGATATTAACGCACAACGCCAGCCTGACATCGATTTAACAGATACCCGGCATGAAATGGGCCTTGAATGACTTGTTCGGATACGGCATTTCTCCTCGCAGGCCTTTGCCAGCGATGGGAGATGCTGCTGGTAAACAGTTTATGGCAAACTTGGAAGAGATATTAGCCCTCGAATCGCAACTAGCAAAAGTGTTATAAAGGCAGGGATACGCAACGTAGTCTGTATATTTTGCAGATGTAGCATCACATACCGATCTATCATTTGCTCGGCAATCACCTAGCTGCATTTGGCCATGCTGTACAAGGCTTACGCCACAACGTCGCCGACAGCGCTCGCTGTCGGGACATTCAAAGATCGGGATACTTGCCGGGCCTGGGTGCTCAGGCCAGAGTCTCACCAATCTCCAGCACTGTCATTGGCTGTTGTCGTGTCTTTCGTTTCCGGCAACCCTACGGTACTTCGGGAAAGGCCTCATTGGCTCTTATCTTTGGGCGTTAGGCGGCGGCCGGATTTACTCCCAAGAAATTCGGGATCTTTGGAAAATGCCGACCTCTTATCTCTTCTCCTACAATCTTTCAGGGAGGACTGCATCTTGCAGTCGGCAATCGCCGTGATGGGCCCGCGAGCTGTTATCCTCACGAGCTGGTTCCAATTCCTTCAAAAGCGGGATGTTCGCTCTCCCTTTCCAGCTTCTCTCTGTCAAGCCGCACCTTTGCCTTATCACTCGATAGGCTCTTCAAGATGTCGCACCTAGACTCACCTACAGCCTTGGACCCAGTAGAAAAGAAGGGACTCGATGTCGAAGCTACCATCGTGCCTCACCTGTCACAGTCCGAGCAACTCGAATGGTCCGAGTACACCTCGCTCAAGGAACATTACGATAATGATCCCAAGGCCTACAAGAAACTGATCCGGAAGAGTGAGCATGCGATTCTAGAAGTGGCAACGCGAGCTGTACTAACAACGCGCTTGCCCTTTCAGTGGATATTCGAATTGTTATTTACCTCTGGGTAAGAGCAGCCGCACTCCCAGCTTGCGGTATCTTCACTGGAACACGGTTCTCTCCCCACAGTTCATTTACCTAATGAACGCCCTGGACCGCTCCAACGCTGGCAATGTCCGAATCTATACCTTTTTCAAAGACACGGGAATGACAGACTCCCAGTTCACTACTGGTCTTACGATCTACTCCTGCTTGTAGGGTCGGGTCTCGAGCCAAACACAGTGTCAGTCTACTGACGCTCGTTGCGTATACAGCTATGGTGGCCTCGAAGTACCGGCGCAGCTTATCTTACAGCGCATTGGTCCAAAGTGGTTCCTAAGTACCATAGTCACTGGATTTGGTGTTGTTACAGCTCTACATACTGTCATTGGCTCCCGTAGGTCGCGCCGCACTTCTCCATATGCAAACGCTGAGAGTATCTGCCACCTCGCCAGACCGTGACTTCTGGATCCTCCGCGCCTTTCTAGGAATCTTTGAAGCTGGTATCTATCAAGGATCCTTCTACGTTCTGTCAAGGTGGTTTCTACCGAGCGAACTTCAAAAACGTCAGGGTATCTGGTACACAGCCACCATGGTGTCAGGAGCCCTAGGTGGCCTGATCGCTTATGGTGTAGGGGGGCTGCAAGGCCGTCTAGGTTACCAGCAGTGGCAATGGCTATTTCTCATTGAGGGAACGCTTAGTAAGCGCCCTTTCCTGCCTTTTGCCGCAACTACAAATGACGTGACTGACTTTCTAATCTACAGCTATCTTTGTCGGTGTCGTGGGATTCTTCCTTTGCCCCGGTCTTCCTGGGAGATGGAAGTCTCGTTTCTTCACCGCCGATGAAATGCGCTTCATGGACCTGCGTGTCAAATATAAAGACGGCCCCATTCCTCCCCGAGATGTCTTCGAGAAGAAAGCCATGGTCGATGCCGCCGCAGACTGGAAGGTGAGATCACGGCACTCTGACGTTCGATGGGGCGCATCCATGCTGATATACCTCCTCTAGACATATATTCATGCATCACTCCTTGCCTTCGGTGGCTCTATTCCTACATACAGCATCAACTACACCCTTGCTCTGATGATTCGACAATTCGGCTACACTGCCATCAAAGCGCAAGCTCTCACCGTCCCTCCTTACATCTTCGGCAGTTTCTGTGTCCTCCTCGGTGCCTGGTACTCCGACCGATACCAAAAGCGCGCCAAGATGCTTCTGCTCTCCTACGGTATCGGCATGTGCGGCATCCTTGTTGTCTGGCCTTGCCTTTACTTCCGCGGAACGGCTGGAGCAAGCTATGCTGCTTTGTTCTTCGTCGTTGGCGCCTTCAATGCTCAGGTGAGCCCTTCTCTATCAATGTCGTCCCTTGTATCTGCTTGCGAATCGCTGATACCTTTGCGTATCGCTTCCTAATAGGGACCTGCCGTGGGTGCTCTCGCAACAAACTTCCGCAATCCTGTCAAGCGTGCTGTTGGTGAGTCCACTTACTGGTTCCTCGCTCAGATGGACCCCAACTAATACGTGTCTGACTCGCAGCAATGGGTATCGTCGGCACAATCGGTCAGATTATTGGGGGTGTTGGTGGTGCAGTAAGTCTGTGCATTCACAGGAGTCTTATGCTTGTGAGCTCATGATATTCTATTTCAGAACATCTTCCGAGCTTCAGAAGCACCAACATACCCGACTGGCTTTGGGGTCATTACTGGATCTGTCATTTTCGGTGGCGTACTGCCCATTTCTGCTTACTGGTACATTCTTCGCCGCGAGAATAAGCGTCGCGATGCCATGGCCGTCGAAGACATTAAGGCTCAATACACTGAGCAAGAACTGTCAGATATGGGAGAGCGCAGTCCGCTATTCCGATACGTTACTTAAACGTCATATGTCCTGGAACTTGCATGATGCGAATCACGCAATATGTAGATGTAGCTGTTTGAGGTTGAAAGATAGACTGGGCCGAGACTGAAATACATGCATGGACTGCTCCCTGCACTCGACTGCTTCCTGCACTCCCTGCCTGAGAAACGTGACTGTGAGAGCGTTGAGAGCGAGCTTGACCGGCGACATCTTCCTGCTTGGGGAAATGTTAACACAGTGCTCTTCAACGCACGCGACATACGAGCATCGAAGACAGCTGAGCTTTCTGAGGGTTTGCGGTATGCCCGACGGATACAACCTAGGAGCGTGTAATGCAACCTGGGGTAAGATACCCACGAAAAACAACGCGGATCAAAGACAGGGGAATATGGAAGTAAATGACCTCGCCAAGACTAACCCAGTGAGAAAGCTGCAAGCGCAATGACGTGCTACGAGATGGACTTTCCGATAAGCTTGCGCCTTTCACCTAAACTTGCTGATTTTCATAATGCCAGAAGTAAACTTCACGCCAGCGTCATTTGCGACTGTCTCGACGAAAGCCAGCAAGGGTCGCTTGCAGCTGACAGCTCCCAGCATGTTGTGTGTAGCAACAAGATTGCTTGGCCACTAGAGCACCCTGGCCCTTGTCGGCCCTTGTGGCACATATCCCACGAACCTACAGCATATCGTGAATGCTACCATCGACGCCGCTGCTAGCAGCACATTGCCTTTGGGCCCAGTCAATACGAGGTACTTGGTCATGCCTTGCCAGGTCCAGAAAGTCTTGGGGACACTTCATTGCGGGCAACACTATCACGCCGAGTCGAGTTGAATGCGATGAAGTTGTCCTCAACTTTTACAGGTCTACGCAGGGTACAACAAGGGTGTCACTGGGCCCAGATAAGATTGAGAGGGTGCTGCTAGGGCCTGGCTGGGTTGTAACTCCCAACTGTTTAAAGAGTAATGTCGGCAATTAATTCATTAGCAGATGAAGTCTACCTGTACATCAAACTTTCATGCAGCATCCTGACTGGTCAAGAAAATATCGCATAAAGATTGGGCAGGGCCGTTAATGTTAGACGAGACCGGATTACCGGCTGTATTATCATTTTATTTTCCTGAGGAGGAATAAGGACGAAGTTGAGCCGTTGCGCTTGTTGTGTATTTGGGAGTACCGGGGGGAGTATCAGTTTGCTGGCAGTATCGTACCTGAGCAGACAAAATCTTATGCGCAAAAGTAAGAGACCAGGATACAAGGAGGCTGATTTGACCATTAGATCTGAAATAAGAAGAGAAAAGAAATTGCTACGATACAGCCTTTCGTGGTAAGGTTTGACCTATGATGGGCCGTTTTGATTTTGATGTCTGGACACGGGCTTATAAATACCTGTAGAGTAAAAAGACAAATGATCTTAGCACAGACAATGTCGTCTTATTGCGGGTTTCATTAGTCTTGAAAATGAAAGTCATTGATCTTGCTTCACCATTCAGTTCTACACTAACTGTGGTCAACCCTAGACTTGTCTGATGGTTACCGCAGCAGATTCTTCCCATCGTGGATGACCAAGCAGAAAGTAGTTGAGCTCGACGCTACTGGCATTTACTAGCGTCTAGGTTGACAGTGTAATGTGGGGGTACAGAAAGCCTGCCAGATTTTGTGAATTACCGCCTGAGAACGCGAGGTTCTCTCTTGTTTGCAACAGGTCTCTGCGTCATTCTTGGTAAACACTCAGTGCATCACATGAACGCTGCTCTTATGTTCGATACAGCAGGAAGTAAGAGTGCAATCTACGAATTATCTTGACTACCAGGTGCTGTATCTGTACCAAGGAATATATATCTGAAAACTACATGTGTCTTCTGTCTGTTTGAAAAGGAGAACTGCATGGAACATTCGGGTGGTCCGTGGCGTTCGACGCCTGGCTAATTTTTGATAGAGAGGTGAGGGAGCGATGTAGTAGTAGCTTGAGCATCCCATGTATGATCTGATGAAGGCTTCGGTGAAGGCTCCGTTTGCTTTTCAATAACAAACATAAAGTATACTGACGCTGCATGAGTCTATAGGGTTCTACCTTTCACCGGCCTGACTGACTGTGATGTTCAACAATATCTGGACAGTACGAAGTGAAACTTGGCAATCTGTTATCAGGAGGACCTTGCTATGGGAGTTGTTAAGTGTATACATAGGGTCGTTGTGGTCCAGCCCGATAGGACAGGATATCTGAATCATAATGCAACTAGCAGTTTACTACTGTCAGTCCCTAGTCCCCAAACTGCACTTCAATCAGATCCCCCGTCAGATCTAGCAGAGCTCCCGCGAGGTATTCTTCGATTGGAATGATAAGTACACATATGATATCTGCTTACTTACTGGCCAAAAAAAATACCTTTATACTTGGTAGTTCCTGGACTTCTCATGCCGAAGATTGTATGGCCTTTCTCAGGTTATACATCATGGCTGTAAACATTACGACAATATCTCGGTGGCCAAGCCCGTTTGTACTGTCGTCGAATCATGCTCAAGCCAAGTATGCGAACACCTCAGCGTCTTTCGTCCATCCGCGTTTCCAACACGGTTCCGTATCGCATTATTCAAAACCTTCAAGAAAGGCGCCACAGTAAATGTCTGTATATTACACTTTGCACGCAGCATCTCCATCCAGATCGGCAGAGCCCCAGTGAGTGTTTTGTATTCAATAGTAAGGTCTGGTGTTCTCTTCACCGACATGCGGTTGAATAGAAGTACCAAGTGAGTTAGGCTTGTAATGTATACCGACATTAAGGTGAAGAGGACCATCGGTTCTGTCGGAGTGGCAAGGTACTATGGGTATGGAGACAGCACAACCTGCCAAAGGCCATTGTCATGCGAGACGACCTGCATGAAGCTGAGGAGAGGTCGATCTCACATTACTGCAAAGGTGTCTATTTCATGAAGCTAGGCACAGTGGCGACTTGCTTGTCTTTTTTTGTTTCCTACATTCGAAGCTATCGGTAAGAATGTATACATTGACAAATTAGAATATACTGATTCTATATGTATTACTTGGTAGAGATACAACGTTGGATGCTCAAGCTACTACAACATCGCACCCTCACCTCTCTATCAAAAATCAACCAGGCGTCGAACGCCACGGACCACCCGAATGTTCCATGCAGTTCTCCCTTTCAAACACTCCCACTCATGGTACATTCGGTTGCTCCACCCCTAATCCTGCTGTATGATATTGAAACTTATCGCGAGGAAGTGCTTTCGTGAGAATGTCGGCGTGATTGAAGTTTGTATCGAGATAGGCGACAGATAGCTCTTTGGAAGTGATGAGGGAACGGATATAGTGAAAGCGGAAATGAATGTGTTTCGTAGAATCGTGAGATGTTTTGTTTTTCGCCAAAGTGATTGCAGCTTGATTGTCGACAGCCACTGGAGTTGGAATTGAGATGGAATCGCTCATACCTAATGTGACAAGTGATCTCCGCTCCCACACTAAGTCTCTAGCAACATCGTCAAGAGCCATGTACTCCGCTTCTGCTGTTGAGTGTGCTTGAACACTTTGCTTTTTGCTCTTCCATCCAATGATTCCACCGTTGTACTTGACTATCCATCCTGTAGTAGATTTATAGTCTCGCGCGTCTGCGTTCCAGTCTGCGTCCACGTACGCTTGAAGTCCATCTTCTGTTCCACCTAATCTTATTCCATGCGTTCTGGTTCCAGCAATGTACCGTAGTATCCCTTTGCAGATCTCGAAGTGTTTCTCGGTCCATCCAGCATTGAAAGATGACATCCGATTGACAGCGAAGGTGATATCAGGTCGAGACATGGTAGACAAATATTGCAGGGATCCAGTCAGCTCGCGGTAAGGTAAATTCCGCGCAGCTTGAATATCTTCCGGATTGGGAATTGTTAAAGTGGATGGAACAGATGGTGACATTGGAACATCACGAGTTTTGCAGCTGAGTAGCGAGAAACGTTCCAGTACTCTGTTTGTATATTGCATTTGAGTTATCCAGATCTTCTTTTCCGAACGGTTGCGATGGATTTCCATTCCTAGGAAATGTTTAAGATCACCTTGTCTTTTGCAGGGAAAACGAGAATCGAGAACATCAATGAAGGCGTTGATTGATTCTTCGGAGTGTCCAGCAATTGCCTGGTCGTCCACATGCACATACAGCATCAACTGAATGCTCCCACTGTCTCCTTTGAGCAGGTAGACGCAAGCGTCGTCCTCATTTGCGATCCAACCTTTGCTTCTCAACCATCTATCTAATTCCTCATTCCAACATCTGCCAGCTTGCTTTAAGCCGTAGAGAGCCTTCTTGAGTTTTGCAATCTTGCCATGACCTAGTTCTACTTCAGGAGGTAGGCGCATGTAGATAGTTTCATCGAGAGGACCGTGAAGGAAGGCTGTTGTGATGTCAAGACCTTTCAGTTCAAGATTGAGTGAAGCTGTAATAGATAGAAGAAGTCGGAACGACTGTCGGTGTCCAACAGGAGAGAAGGTTTCGAAGTAGTCGATGCCATGTCGTTGTGTGAATCCTTTTGCGCAGAGACGGGTTTTAAGTTTGTGGTCGCTGCCTCCAGACGGATCTATCTTGGTTGCGAGTACGAGTCGAGAGTCTATGGGCTTGTATCCAGAAGGGAGATCATTTCTGTCTATCAATTCCCAAGTTCCAGCTTTCTGAATACTATCTAATTCTTTTTGAAGACTTTCTCTCCAACCTTCTGCATCTGGTCCTTTCAGTGCATCAGTCATGTTGCGAGGCGTTTCCAGGGAGGTTACCATCAGTCCCAGCTCATCGCTTGACTCATCAGACTCGTTCAGGAGCGGCTCGTCGTGGATTGTCATCGCTGGTGGTGAAAGTGTTCGTTGACGGATGGCAGCGCGAGTTCTGTTAGCAACAGGTGAAGGAGGCCTGAGAAGTTCATTATCATCATTGTCCGATTCGCTTTCTTCGTTCATCTCATTGGGTGGATGTTGAACAATAAGGTCGAGAGGCAGGTCATCTGCTTTTGTTGAGTTTTGCTTGGAAGGTTCTCGATGTTCCGCTTCTCTTTCTTTCTCCCACTGAACATCGAGGAATTCCAAGTCGGGAACAGGATCACCTTTTCCAGGTATGTTCGACTCAACAAACCGGACATCGCGAGCTCTGAAGAATCTCCCACTGTCTCTGTCTACCACGAGACAGTTGCTGGTGCCTTCTTCAAATCCAAGAAACGTTGTGAGTTCAGCTCTTGCGTCGAGTTTGCCCAACTCTCGATGAGCAGGCGGGACCCAAGTGTATGCAGCGCATCCAAAAACACGTAAGTGATCCGTTCGAGGTTTTCTTTCGAGAAGTTCTTCATGAGGACTGATTTCTTTTCCATTTCTAGGAATTCGATTTCGCAAATAGACAGAATGCGCTGCAGCGTATCCCCAATATTCACCAGGAAGACCACTGTCGAGCAGGAGAGTGCGAGCGTCGTTGAGGATGATGCCAATTCGTCTTTCTGCGAGAGCATTCTGGGCTGAAGTGTAAGGTATGGTTGTTCTGAACTCTA